>CM055125.1:399871624-400349266 GCA_029206835.1 Rana muscosa | reverse complement strand
TCCCTAGCAGTGTATAGTATGTAGTGTAGTGTGTAGTATATAATATGCAGTGCAGTGTGTAGTATATAATATGCAGTGCAGTGTGTAGTATAGTGTGTAGTATATAATGCAGTGCAGTGTGTAGTATAGTGTGTAGTATATAATGCAGTGCAGTGTGTAGTATAGTGTGTAGTATAAAATATGCAGTGCAGTGTGTAGTGCAGTGTGTAGTGCAGTGTGTAGTATATAATGCAGTGCAGTGTGTAGTATAGAATGCAGTACAGTGAGTAGTATGTAGTGCAGAGTGTAGTATAGAATTAAGTGAAGTGTGTAGTATGGAGTGTGGTGCGGTGGGTAGTGTGTAGTATGTAGTGCAGTGTGTAGTGCAGAGTGTAGTATATAATGTAGTGTAGTGTGTAGTATGGAGTGTGGTGGGTAGTATAGTGTGTAGTTCAGTGTGTAGTATAGAATGCAGTGTGTAGTGCAGTGTGTAGTATGGAGTGCAGAGTGTAGTATAGTGTGTAGTGAGGTGTGCAGTATAGAATGCAGTGTGTAATGTGTAGTATGGAGTGCGGTGCGGTGTGTAGTGCAGTGTGTAGTATAGAATGCAGTGTGTAGTGTAGTGTGTAGTATGGAGTGCGGTGCGGTGTGTAGTGCAGTGTGTAGTATAGAATGCAGTGCGGTGTGTAGTGCAGAGTGTAGTATAGTGTGTAGTGAGGTGTGCAGTATAGAATGCAGTGTGTAATGTGTAGTATGGAGTGCGGTGCGGTGTGTAGTGCAGTGTGTAGTATAGAATGCAGTGTGTAGTGTAGTGTGTAGTATGGAGTGCGGTGCGGTGTGTAGTGCAGTGTGTAGTATAGAATGCAGTGCGGTGTGTAGTGCAGAGTGTAGTATAGTGTGTAGTGAGGTGTGCAGTATAGAATGCAGTGTGTAATGTGTAGTATGGAGTGCGGTGCGGTGTGTAGTGCAGTGTGTAGTATAGAATGCAGTGTGTAGTGTAGTGTGTAGTATGGAGTGCGGTGCGGTGTGTAGTGCAGTGTGTAGTATAGAATGCAGTGCGGTGTGTAGTGCAGAGTGTAGTATAGTGTGTAGTGAGGTGTGCAGTATAGAATGCAGTGTGTAATGTGTAGTATGGAGTGTGGTGGGGTGTGTAGTGCAGTGTGTAGTATAGAATGTAGTGTAGTGTGTAGTATGGAGTGCGGTGTGTAGTATAGAATGTAGTGTATAGTGTGTAGTATGGAGTGTAGTATAGAATGCGGTGCGGTGTGTAGTGCAGAGTGTAGTATAGTGGGTAGTGTAGTGTGTAGTATGGAGTGCGGTGCGGTGGGTAGTGTGTAGTATGGAGTGCGGTGTGTAGTATAGAATGTAGTGTATAGTGTGTAGTATGGAGTGTAGTATAGAATGCGGTGCGGTGTGTAGTGCAGAGTGTAGTATAGAATGTAGTGTAGTGTGTAGTATGGAGTGCGGTGCGGTGGGTAGTGTGTAGTATGGAGTGCAGTGTGTAGTATAGAATGTAGTGTGTAGTGTAGTGTGTAGTATGGAGTGCGGTGCGGTGTGTAGTATGGAGTGCGGTGTGTAGTATAGAATGCAGTGTGTAGTGCAGTGTGTAGTATATAATATGTAGTGCAGAGTGTAGTATAGAATGTAGTGTGGTGTGTAGTATGGAGTGCGGTGCGGTGTGTAGTATAGAATGCAGTGCGGTGCGGTGCGGTGTGTAGTATAGTATGGAGTGCGGTGTGTAGTATGGAGTGCGGTGCGGTGCGGTGGGTAGTATGGAGTGCGGTGCGGTGTGTAGTATGGAGTGCGGTGCGGTGCGGTGTGTAGTATGGAGTGCGGTGCGGTGTGTAGTATAGTATGGAGTGCGGTGTGTAGTATGGAGTGCGGTGCGGTGCGGTGGGTAGTATGGAGTGCGGTGCGGTGTGGTGTGTAGTATGGAGTGCGGTGTGGTGCGGTGTGGTGTGTAGTATGGAGTGCGGTGCGGTGCGGTGGGTAGTATGGAGTGCGGTGCGGTGTGTAGTATAGTATGGAGTGCGGTGTGTAGTATGGAGTGCGGTGGGTAGTATGGAGTGCGGTGCGGTGTGGTGTGTAGTATGGAGTGCGGTGTGGTGCGGTGTGGTGTGTAGTATGGAGTGCGGTGCGGTGCGGTGGGTAGTATGGAGTGCGGTGTGGTGTGTAGTATGGAGTGCGGTGCGGTGGGTAGTATGGAGTGCGGTGCGGTGTGTAGTATGGAGTGCGGTGCGGTGCGGTGTGTAGTATGGAGTGCGGTGCGGTGTGTAGTATAGTATGGAGTGCGGTGTGTAGTATGGAGTGCGGTGCGGTGCGGTGGGTAGTATGGAGTGCGGTGTGTAGTATGGAGTGCGGTGCGGTGCGGTGCGGTGGGTAGTATGGAGTGCGGTGTGTAGTATGGAGTGTGGTGTGTAGTATGGAGTGCGGTGCGGTGTGTAGTATAGTATGGAGTGCGGTGCGGTGCGGTGGGTAGTATGGAGTGCGGTGCGGTGTGTAGTATAGTATGGAGTGCGGTGGGTAGTATGGAGTGCGGTGCGGTGCGGTGTGTAGTATGGAGTGCGGTGTGTAGTATGGAGTGCGGTGCGGTGCGGTGGGTAGTATGGAGTGCGGTGCGGTGTGTAGTATAGTATGGAGTGCGGTGGGTAGTATGGAGTGCGGTGCGGTGTGTAGTATGGAGTGCGGTGCGGTGTGTAGTATAGTATGGAGTGCGGTGGGTAGTATGGAGTGCGGTGCGGTGCGGTGGGTAGTATGGAGTGCGGTGCGGTGTGTAGTATAGTATGGAGTGCGGTGGGTAGTATAGAATGTAGTGTAGTGTGTAGTATGGAGTGTGGTGTGTAGTATGGAGTGCGGTGTGTAGTATGGAGTGCGGTGTGTAGTATGGAGTGCGGTGTGTAGTATGGAGTGCGGTGCGGTGCGGTGTGTAGTATGGAGTGCGGTGCGGTGTGTAGTATAGTATGGAGTGCGGTGGGTAGTATGGAGTGCGGTGCGGTGTGTAGTATGGAGTGCGGTGCGGTGTGTAGTATAGTATGGAGTGCGGTGCGGTGTGTAGTATAGTATGGAGTGCGGTGCGGTGTGTAGTATGGAGTGCGGTGCGGTGCGGTGTGTAGTATGGAGTGCGGTGCGGTGCGGTGGGTAGTATGGAGTGCGGTGCGGTGTGTAGTATGGAGTGCGGTGCGGTGTGTAGTATGGAGTGCGGTGGGTAGTATGGAGTGCGGTGTGTAGTATGGAGTGCGGTGCGGTGCGGTGTGTAGTATGGAGTGCGGTGCGGTGTGTAGTATAGTATGGAGTGCGGTGGGTAGTATGGAGTGCGGTGCGGTGGGTAGTATGGAGTGCGGTGCGGTGTGTAGTATAGTATGGAGTGCGGTGGGTAGTATGGAGTGCGGTGCGGTGTGTAGTATGGAGTGCGGTGCGGTGTGTAGTATGGAGTGCGGTGGGTAGTATGGAGTGCGGTGCGGTGTGTAGTATGGAGTGCGGTGCGGTGTGTAGTATGGAGTGCGGTGCGGTGTGTAGTATGGAGTGCGGTGCGGTGGGTAGTATGGAGTGCGGTGCGGTGCGGTGTGTAGTATGGAGTGCGGTGCGGTGTGTAGTATGGAGTGCGGTGCGGTGTGTAGTATAGTATGGAGTGCGGTGGGTAGTATGGAGTGCGGTGCGGTGCGGTGTGTAGTATGGAGTGCGGTGCGGTGTGTAGTATAGTATGGAGTGCGGTGGGTAGTATGGAGTGCGATGCGGTGTGTAGTATGGAGTGCGGTGCGGTGTGTAGTATGGAGTGCGGTGCGGTGTGTAGTATGGAGTGCGGTGCGGTGTGTAGTATAGTATGGAGTGCGGTGGGTAGTATGGAGTGCGGTGGGTAGTATGGAGTGCGATGCGGTGTGTAGTATGGAGTGCGGTGCGGTGTGTAGTATGGAGTGCGGTGCGGTGTGTAGTATAGTATGGAGTGCGGTGGGTAGTATGGAGTGCGGTGCGGTGTGTAGTATGGAGTGCGATGCGGTGTGTAGTATGGAGTGCGGTGGGTAGTATGGAGTGCGGTGCGGTGCGGTGTGTAGTATGGAGTGCGGTGCGGTGTGTAGTATAGTATGGAGTGCGGTGGGTAGTATGGAGTGCGGTGCGGTGTGTAGTATGGAGTGCGGTGCGGTGTGTAGTATAGTATGGAGTGCGGTGCGGTGTGTAGTATAGTATGGAGTGCGGTGCGGTGTGTAGTATGGAGTGCGGTGCGGTGCGGTGTGTAGTATGGAGTGCGGTGCGGTGCGGTGGGTAGTATGGAGTGCGGTGCGGTGTGTAGTATGGAGTGCGGTGCGGTGTGTAGTATGGAGTGCGGTGGGTAGTATGGAGTGCGGTGTGTAGTATGGAGTGCGGTGCGGTGCGGTGTGTAGTATGGAGTGCGGTGCGGTGTGTAGTATAGTATGGAGTGCGGTGGGTAGTATGGAGTGCGGTGCGGTGGGTAGTATGGAGTGCGGTGCGGTGGGTAGTATGGAGTGCGGTGCGGTGTGTAGTATAGTATGGAGTGCGGTGGGTAGTATGGAGTGCGGTGCGGTGTGTAGTATGGAGTGCGGTGCGGTGTGTAGTATAGTATGGAGTGCGGTGGGTAGTATGGAGTGCAGTGCGGTGTGTAGTATGGAGTGCGGTGCGGTGTGTAGTATAGTATGGAGTGCGGTGGGTAGTATGGAGTGCGGTGCGGTGCGGTGGGTAGTATGGAGTGCGGTGCGGTGTGTAGTATAGTATGGAGTGCGGTGTGTAGTATGGAGTGCGGTGTGTAGTATAGAATGTAGTGTAGTGTGTAGTATGGAGTGTGGTGTGTAGTATGGAGTGCGGTGTGTAGTATGGAGTGCGGTGTGTAGTATGGAGTGCGGTGTGTAGTATGGAGTGCAGTGCGGTGCGGTGGGTAGTATGGAGTGCGGTGCGGTGTGTAGTATAGTATGGAGTGCGGTGGGTAGTATGGAGTGCGGTGCGGTGTGTAGTATGGAGTGCGGTGCGGTGTGTAGTATAGTATGGAGTGCGGTGGGTAGTATGGAGTGCGGTGCGGTGTGTAGTATGGAGTGCGGTGCGGTGTGTAGTATGGAGTGCGGTGGGTAGTATGGAGTGCGGTGCGGTGCGGTGTGTAGTATGGAGTGCGGTGCGGTGTGTAGTATGGAGTGCGGTGCGGTGTGTAGTATGGAGTGCGGTGCGGTGTGTAGTATAGTATGGAGTGCGGTGGGTAGTATGGAGTGCGGTGCGGTGTGTAGTATGGAGTGCGGTGCGGTGTGTAGTATAGTATGGAGTGCGGTGGGTAGTATGGAGTGCGGTGCGGTGTGTAGTATGGAGTGCGGTGCGGTGCGGTGGGTAGTATGGAGTGCGGTGCGGTGCGGTGTGTAGTATGGAGTGCGGTGCGGTGTGTAGTATGGAGTGCGGTGCGGTGTGTAGTATAGTATGGAGTGTGGTGGGTAGTATGGAGTGCGGTGCGGTGCGGTGTGTAGTATGGAGTGCGGTGCGGTGTGTAGTATAGTATGGAGTGCGGTGGGTAGTATGGAGTGCGATGCGGTGTGTAGTATGGAGTGCGGTGCGGTGTGTAGTATGGAGTGCGGTGCGGTGTGTAGTATAGTATGGAGTGCGGTGGGTAGTATGGAGTGCGGTGCGGTGTGTAGTATGGAGTGCGGTGCGGTGTGTAGTATAGTATGGAGTGCGGTGGGTAGTATGGAGTGCGGTGCGGTGTGTAGTATGGAGTGCGGTGCGGTGTGTAGTATAGTATGGAGTGCGGTGGGTAGTATGGAGTGCGGTGTGTAGTATGGAGTGCGGTGCGGTGCGGTGTGTAGTATGGAGTGCGGTGCGGTGTGTAGTATAGTATGGAGTGCGGTGGGTAGTATGGAGTGCGGTGCGGTGGGTAGTATGGAGTGCGGTGCGGTGTGTAGTATAGTATGGAGTGCGGTGGGTAGTATGGAGTGCGGTGCGGTGTGTAGTATGGAGTGCGGTGCGGTGTGTAGTATAGTATGGAGTGCGGTGGGTAGTATGGAGTGCGGTGTGTAGTATGGAGTGCGGTGCGGTGCGGTGTGTAGTATGGAGTGCGGTGCGGTGTGTAGTATAGTATGGAGTGCGGTGGGTAGTATGGAGTGCGGTGCGGTGGGTAGTATGGAGTGCGGTGCGGTGTGTAGTATAGTATGGAGTGCGGTGTGTAGTATGGAGTGCGGTGTGTAGTATAGAATGTAGTGTAGTGTGTAGTATGGAGTGTGGTGTGTAGTATGGAGTGCGGTGTGTAGTATGGAGTGCGGTGCGGTGTGTAGTATGGAGTGCGGTGTGTAGTATAGAATGTAGTGTAGTGTGTAGTATGGAGTGTGGTGTGTAGTATGGAGTGTGGTGTGTAGTATGGAGTGCGGTGCGGTGTGTAGTATGGAGTGCGGTGTGTAGTATGGAGTGCGGTGTGTAGTATGGAGTGCGGTGTGTAGTATGGAGTGCGGTGTGTAGTATGGAGTGCGGTGCGGTGCGGTGGGTAGTATGGAGTGCGGTGCGGTGTGTAGTATAGTATGGAGTGCGGTGGGTAGTATGGAGTGCGGTGGGTAGTATGGAGTGCGGTGTGTAGTATGGAGTGCGGTGCGGTGCGGTGGGTAGTATGGAGTGCGGTGCGGTGTGTAGTATGGAGTGCGGTGCGGTGTGTAGTATAGTATGGAGTGCGTTGGGTAGTATGGAGTGCGGTGCGGTGTGTAGTATGGAGTGCGGTGCGGTGTGTAGTATAGTATGGAGTGCGGTGGGTAGTATGGAGTGTGGTGCGGTGGGTAGTATGGAGTGCGGTGCGGTGTGTAGTATGGAGTGCGGTGCGGTGTGTAGTATAGTATGGAGTGCGGTGGGTAGTATGGAGTGCGGTGCGGTGTGTAGTATGGAGTGCGGTGCGGTGTGTAGTATAGTATGGAGTGCGGTGGGTAGTATGGAGTGCGGTGCGGTGGGTAGTATGGAGTGCGGTGCGGTGTGTAGTATGGAGTGCGGTGCGGTGTGTAGTATAGTATGGAGTGCGGTGGGTAGTATGGAGTGCGGTGCGGTGTGTAGTATAGTATGGAGTGCGGTGGGTAGTATGGAGTGCGGTGCGGTGGGTAGTATGGAGTGCGGTGCGGTGTGTAGTATGGAGTGCGGTGCGGTGTGTAGTATAGTATGGAGTGCGGTGGGTAGTATGGAGTGCGGTGCGGTGTGTAGTATAGTATGGAGTGCGGTGTGTAGTATGGAGTGCGGTGCGGTGTGTAGTATAGTATGGAGTGCGGTGTGTAGTATGGAGTGCGGTGCGGTGTGTAGTATGGAGTGCGGTGCGGTGTGTAGTATGGAGTGCGGTGCGGTGTGTAGTATAGTATGGAGTGCGGTGCGGTGTGTAGTATAGTATGGAGTGCGGTGGGTAGTATGGAGTGCGGTGCGGTGTGTAGTATGGAGTGCGATGCGGTGTGTAGTATAGTATGGAGTGCGGTGGGTAGTATGGAGTGCGGTGCGGTGTGTAGTATGGAGTGCGGTGCGGTGTGTAGTATAGTATGGAGTGCGGTGGGTAGTATGGAGTGCGGTGCGGTGCGGTGTGTAGTATGGAGTGCGGTGCAGTGTGTAGTATAGTATGGAGTGCGGTGGGTAGTATGGAGTGCGGTGTGTAGTATGGAGTGCGGTGCGGTGCGGTGGGTAGTATGGAGTGCGGTGCGGTGTGTAGTATGGAGTGCGGTGCGGTGTGTAGTATAGTATGGAGTGCGGTGGGTAGTATGGAGTGCGGTGCGGTGGGTAGTATGGAGTGCGGTGCGGTGTGTAGTATAGTATGGAGTGCGGTGGGTAGTATGGAGTGCGGTGCGGTGTGTAGTATGGAGTGCGGTGCGGTGTGTAGTATGGAGTGCGGTGCGGTGGGTAGTATGGAGTGCGGTGCGGTGCGGTGCGGTGGGTAGTCACACGCGGAGTGTTGCCGGCGTCAGGTAAACACATTGTTGGTTGTCGTGGAAACAACGTTGTACGCGGCGTCATTACGTTCCGCTTGTCTTTGTTTGCGTTTCCTGGTAACCAGAATGTGGGAGTGGTGAGGGCGGACTCTGTCTGTGGGGGTGTGGCTATGCTTAAAGAGACAACCTCACCAATAATATGATCACAGAGAAGTCACCTTATATCTGGAGAGCGGTGATGTCACTCCTGTATAATATACACTAGTGATGAGCCGAACACCCCCGGGTTCGGTTCGCACCAGAACCCGCGAACGGACCGAAAGTTCGTACGAACATTAGAACCCTATTAAATACAATGGATGCGAACGTTCAAATTCTAAAGTGCTAATTATAACAACTATTATGCATGTTATTGTCCTAAAAAGGGTTTGGGAACCCGGGTTCTGCACCAGGGGACATGTATCAATGCAAAAAGAAGTTTTAAAAACGGTCGTTTTTCGGGAGCAGTCATTTTAATGATGCATAAAGTGAAAAAAAAAAAGTCAAATATTCCTTTAAATATCGTACCTGGGGGGTGTCTAAAGTATGCCTGTGAAGTGCCACGTGTTTCCCGTGTTTAGAACTGTCCCTGCACAAAATGACACTTCTAAAGGAAAAAAAAGCCATTTAAAACTGCTTGCGGCTTTAATGTAATGTCTGGTCCCGGTAATATGGATGAAATTCTTTAAGAAAAATGGCATAGCTACCCCATGACCCCCCCCCCCCTACCCCAGCCCATTACCAGCCCCTTTGGGTCTTGTATGGATATTAAGGGGAACACCGCACATAAAATAAAAAAGGCCCTATATACTCTGAACAGCCCTATACAGGCGGTGCATACAAGACAGGGACTGTAGGTTTGTTCTTATGTAGAATCTGTTTGTAATTTTGAACAGGTACATTGTTGAAGTGTAGCTCCAGCCCAAAAATCTATTTTTAAACTTTTTGGGAAACATAGGTAAGGGTTATCACCCCTGTAACATTTGTTTTGCTGTCTGTGCCCCTGTTCAGAACATTTCACCTCACTTTCCGTCCCAATGACAACTGTTTTTGAAATGTGGTGTTTTTCTTGAAACAAGGATTGCTGATAAAGCATCAGTACAGAGGAGACACCTTTCTCCCATATTAATTCTTACAGGAGAGAATTTTCCTTCCTAGGGGTAGATTTCCTCTCACTTCCTGTTGTCTTCTTGCGTTTGCAAGTAGGAGTCGTTTGTAAGTTGGATGTTTGAAAGTAGGGACCTGCCGTATATACTCTGCAGAAATTGGCCCCTTAGGTGTTGGTGTTGGCACAACACTGTAAGCACTCACAGTCACTCTTGGTTGGTGCTGGAACGCCCTGCTGTCAACTATTATATCAGGAATTTTAATTACATATAGTTGTTGAACAGTGGTAGTAAAAATTGGGCCTTTGATGGTGGTGCTGGTGCCACAACACTGTAAGCCCTGACAGTTACTCTTGGTGGGTGCAGCAATGGGCCCTGCTGTGAATTATTAGATCAAGAATTGTAATTGCATGCCCCTGTTGAACAGGGGCTGAAAAATTGGGCCTTTCGTGGTGGTGGTGGTGGTGGTGGCGTTGCCACAACACTGTAAGCCCTCAGACTTACTCTTGGTGGGTGCAGGAATGGGCCCTGCTGTGAATTATTACATCAAGAATTGTAATTGCATGCCCCTGTTGAACAGGGGCTGAAAAATTGGGCCTTAGGCACTGGTGGCACAACACTCCAACCCCTCACAGATACTGTACTTGGAGCACAGCAATGAGCCCTATGGCAAATTATTGCTAAAAAAATTGTAAGTACACGCCCCTGTAAAACAGGGGCTGAAAAATTGGGCCTTAGCCACTGGTGGCGGCACCCATAAACAAAAATGATCTTCCAAGCTATCATCATCAATCGTATCATTGAGGACTCGGAGGAGGAGGATAGCCAGTCAACATAACAGCACAGGCACTCAGCATCAGCATCAGTCTTGAAGGGATGTGACATGTTAAAATCAATTAGTCTGTTATATCAGCATCAGGTGTGTGGTAGCTGGTGGTGATCCAAGACTGGTTCATCTTGATGAAAGTCAGTCGATCAACCGAGTCGGTGGACAGGCGCACCCTGTGATCCGTGACAAATCCTCCAGCAGCACTGAATGTGCGTTCCGAAAGAACGCTGGATGCAGGACAGGCCAGTAGCTCAATTGCATACTGTGCAAGCTCTGGCCAGTGATCCATCCTCAAGACCCAGTAAGCCAGAGGATTTTCGGTGGGGAAGGTGTCCAAGTCTGACCTTGCCCCTAGATATTCCTGCACCATGTTTATCAGACGCTGGCGATGGTTGCTGGAACCGATCATACTTTGGGGCTGCGGACTAAAGAATTGTCTGAACGCATCGGTCAGACGGCCACCTTCCCCACCGCTCCTTCTTTGACTGGCCGAAGCCTCAGCAACTCGTTGTCCAGGACCAGGAGTTTGTAACCTCCCAGTCTCTGGGAACGCGTTGCACAGACCTTTCTGCAAGGCCTCCCGGAGTTGTCTCATCCTCTGCTCCCTCTGCGACGGTAACATAAGGTCCGCAACCTTACCCTTGTACCGTGGATCAAGGAGAGTGGCCAGCCAGTAATGGTCCCTCTCCTTGATCCGAAGAATACGAGGATCCTTCCGCAGACTTTGCAGGATCAGGGAGGACATGCAGCGTAGGTTTGCTGAGGCATTCGCTCCGGAGTCCTCTGGGTCACTAAGGACGACATGATCCGCAGTCACCTCCTCCCAGCCACGTACAAGTCCACTGGTTTCTTGGGACTGTAAATCATCCCTAAAAGACTGCTGCTGATGATGCTGAGTGCCAGCCTCCACCTCCATGCTGACACAATCCTCCTCCTCCTCCTCCTCCTCCTCCTCCTCTTCCTCTTCCTGTGCGATGGGTGGGACAGAAGGAACACTGTCTGGGTAAAGGGGGCCTTGAGAGGCAAGGAAGTCCTCCTCTTCCTGCCTCTGTTCTGCCTCAAGTGCCCTGTCCATTATTCCACGCAGCGTGTGCTCCAACAGGTGGACAAGAGGTACAGTGTCACTGATGCATGCACTGTCACTGCTCACCATCCTCGTGGCCTCCTCAAATGGTGCCAGGACAGTGCATGCATCCCTGATCATGCCCCACTGGCGTGGAGAAAAAAAACCAAGCTCCCCTGACCCTGTCCTGGTGCCGTAGTCGCACAGGTACTCATTGATGGCCCTCTGCTGCGTGTGCAGCCGCTGCAGCATGGCCAACGTTGAGTTCCACCTGGTGGGCATGTCACATATAAGGCGGTTCTTGGGCAGGTTCAACTCCTTTTGCAGCTCAGCCAGGCGAGCACTGGCATTATAAGATCTGCGGAAATGCACACAGACTTTCCTGGCCTGGCCTCAGGACATCCTGTAAGCCCGGGTACCTGCCCAAGAACCGCTGCACCACCAGGTTAAGGACGTGAGCCACACAGGGCACATGGGTCAGTTGTCCCTGTCGGAGGGCGGAGAGGAGGTTGGTGCCATTGTCGCAAACCACCATTCCTGGCTTAAGCTGGCGTGGCGTCAACCACCTCTCGGCCTGGCCCTGCAGAGCAGACAGGACCTCTGCCCCAGTGTGGCTTCTGTCCCCCAAACACACCAGCGCAAGCACGGCATGGCATCTTTTTGCCTGCGTACTTGCGTAGCCCCGTGAACGGCTACGGAGCACCGCTGGTTCATAGGACAAACCACAGGAAGAGGCCATGGAGGAAGAAGAAGAGGAGGGGGTGGAGGAGAGAGGTGTGTCACAACCAGTAGTAGCATTTTGGAGGCGTGGCGGTGGGACAACCTCCAACACTACTGCACCTTGTCCTGCATCCTTCCCAGCTGCCAAAAGAGTGACCCAATGGGCCGTGAAAGAAAGGTAACGTCCCTGTCCATGCCTGCTGGACCATGAGTCAGAGGTAATATGCACCTGACCGCCCTGTCCAGCGAGGCCAAGACATTGCCTTCCACATGCCGGTAGAGAGCCGGAATAGCCTTCCGTGAGAAAAAGTGGCGTTTGGGAACCTGCCACTGAGGAACCGCACATTGCACAAACTCACGGAAGGGGGCCGAGTCTACCAACTGAAAAGGCAGCAGTTGAAGCGCTAGCAATTTAGCCAAGCTAGCATTCAACCGCTGGGCATGTGGATGGCTGGGAGTGAACTTCTTTCGACGGTCCAGCAGCTGGGGCAGGGAAATTTGCCTGCTAGAATCGGACGTCGGTGTACTGCTAGCAGAGTGGCCGCAAGTACTTGGCTGTGACACACCTAATTCTACACCTTCATTCCTCTCAGTGCATGTTTCAGAGAGGACTGAAGTTATAGTGGGGTTGGAGATCCCAGCTGATGCGGTGCAAGGAGAGGTCCGCTTTGTTCTTTGGTGTGGGTCTTTGAGGTAGGCTTGCCAACGAGCTGCATGGCAGGTCAACATATGTCTGGTCAGGCATGTGGTACCCAAGCGGCTGATGTTTTGGCCACGCGATATACGCTTGAGACATATGTTGCAAACAGCAGCTGTGCGATCTGATGCACTAGCCTCAAAAAAGGCCCACACCAAGGAACTTTTTGAATGACGGGCAGAGGCAGCGCCCTGCACAGGCGGAGCTCTGCGGTGTGATTCCGTCGGTGTACTGCCCTTACGCTGGCCACCAAAGGGCATCCTGTCTCGTTGGAGATGTGCCTCCTCCTCATCCTCCTCCTCCTCTCTCCTATTAGGCACCCACGTGGAGTCAGTGACCTCATCATCCCCTCCCTCCTCATCACTGGAGCCAATCTGGCAGTATGCTGCAGCTGCTGGAACATGACTGCCAGATTGGTGTCCTTCTTGAGCATCCCCTCTGTCTGCTCTCACCCTACTGCCTTCCTGTAGCTGGGTTTCATCATCAGACCCTTCGAAACGCTGGGCATCCTCCTGGAGCATGTACCCAACACTGTGCTCAAACAGTTCGGGGGACTCCTCAGGAGGAGGACATGGTGGGTCTAGGGAAGGAGTGACTGATGATGAGTCTGACATTGATACCAGGGAAGAGGACGCTTTGGCAGCTGCTTTGCCAGTACCCTGAGCCTGGGTGAGAGAGGATGAGGAGGAGGAGGAGGGCTTGGTCATCCACTCTACCAAGTCTTCGGCATGATGTGGCTCAACATGTCCAGCTGCCGAAAAGAAGGACAAGCGTGTCCCATGGCCATGTGCTGATGACAATGCACCGCATCCACGACCAGCACTGTTGCCCCCAGACACAGAGCCTGCTTGCCCTCTTTTATTGCCTCCTGACTGTCTGCCTCTCCTTGTTTGTCTTCCAGACATTCTAATGGATGGCCTGCAGGGAGATGGGAAAAAAGCAATAAGGGCTACCTTCAGGTGTCCTTCTCTGTCCCTTGAAACAAGGACTTGCACAGTGAAAGAAACTGACACTCTCCCTACCTACAGTTTTCTGTCCCTAGAAAAAATGTTTTTTTTAAGCACAATATAGCACAAGGAGAATTCACTCACTGTCCTTCCAGGTCCCTGGAAACAAGGACTTGCACAGTGAAAGAAACTGACACTCTCCCTACCTACAGTTTTCTGTCCCTAGAAAAAATGTTTTTTTTAAGCACAATATAGCACAAGGAGAATTCACTCACTGTCCTTCCAGGTCCCTGGAAACAAGGACTTACTTGCACAGTGAAAGAAACTGACACTCTCCCTACCTACAGTTTGCTGTCCCTAGAAAAAATGTTTTTTTTAAGCACAATATAGCACAAGGAGAATTCACTCACTGTCCTTCCAGGTCCCTGGAAACAAGGACTTACACAGTGAAAGAAACTGACACTCTCCCTACCTACAGTTTTCTGTCCCTAGAAAAAATGTTTTTTTTAAGCACAATATAGCACAAGGAGAATTCACTCACTGTCCTTCCAGGTCCCTGGAAACAAGGACTTGCACAGTGAAAGAAACTGACACTCTCCCTACCTACAGTTTTCTGTCCCTAGAAAAAATGTTTTTTTTAAGCACAATATAGCACAAGGAGAATTCACTCACTGTCCTTCCAGGTCCCTGGAAACAAGGACTTGCACAGTGAAAGAAACTGACACTCTCCCTACCTACAGTTTTCTGTCCCTAGAAAAAATGTTTTTTTTAAGCACAATATAGCACAAGGAGAATTCACTCACTGTCCTTCCAGGTCCCTAGAAACAAGGACTTACACAGTGAAAGAAACTGACACTCTCCCTACCTACAGTTTTCTGTCCCTAGAAAAAATGTTTTTTTTAAGCACACTATAGCACAAGCACAAAACACACTGACACTCTCCCTACCTATCCTTCTCTTTCCCTAAACTAAAGGAATCCAGGTTAAGCAAGAAAGAAATAACAGTCACTGTCCCTGCCTATGCTGCTCTATCCCTGCTCCGGAACACACTACACTAGGCCGCCGTGCTGGCGGCCTTTTATAGTGTGGGGCGTGTACTAAACACCCTCAGCAATAATTGGCCACAGGCATCCTGCCTGTGGCCAATCATTGCTCTCCTCGCTGCCGGCGCTGTGATTGGCCAAGCATGCGGGGTCACAGTGCATGCTTGGCCAATCACAGCGCCTGGATGACACTGCGATGGCGTAGTGCATTGTGGGCCGTTCGCGTCACTCGAATTTGGCGCGAACGGCCCAAATCGTTCGATCTTCGCCGAACGATCGAACAGCCGATGTTCGAGTCGAACGTATGTTCGACTCGAACACGAAGCTCATTCCTAATATACACTATACTACCAAAAGTATTGGGACGCCTGCCTTTACACACATGAACTTAAATGGCATCCCAGTCTTAGTCCGGAGGGTTCAATATTGAGTTGGCCCCACCCTCTGCAGCTATAACAGCTTCACCTCTTCTGGGAAGGCCGTCCACAAGGTTTAGGGGTGTGTCTATGGGAGTGTCTGACCATTCTTCCAGAAGAGCATTTGTGAGGTCAGGCCCTGATGCTGGATGAGAAGGCCTGGCTCACAGTCTTCACTGTAATTCATCCCAAAGATGTTGAGGTCAGGAGTCAAATTCCTCCTCCCCAAACTCGCTCCTCCATGTCTTTATGGACCTTGCTTTGTGCACTGGTGGGCAGTCATGTTGGAACAGGAAGGGGCCGTCCCCAAACTCCTCCCACAAAGTTGGGAACATGAAATTGTCCAAAATGTCTTGGTGTGCTGACGCCTTAAGAGTTCCCTTCACTGGAACTAAGGGGGCCAACACCATCATCCCCTCTCCCCCCCACACTATAATCCCCTCTCCCCCACACCCTAATCCCCCCTCCCCACACCATAATCCCCTCTCCCCCACACCATAATCCCCTCTCCCCCACACCATAATCCCCTCTCCCCCACACTATAATCCCCCCTCCCCCACACCATTTTCCCCTCTCCCCCCCCCCCACACCACAATCCCCCCTTCCCCCACACCATAATCCCCCCTCCCCCACACCATAATCCCCCCTCCCCCAAATGATTTAGACCAGTGCACAAAGCAAGGTCCATAAAGACATGGATGAGTGAGTTTGGGGGGAGGAGTTGGTCTGCAGAAATATTGGGGGGCCTTGAGGTGGCTAAACGAAACCCCTGCTATAACGCAATCTTAGACCCCTTTCAAACTGAGGCGGTTTTCAGGTGTTTTAGCGCCTGAAAAGCGCCTAAAAACTGCCCCCCATTTATTTGAATGGGTGCTTCCACACCGAGGCGGGGCGCTTGCGGGGCGGTAGAAAAAGTCCTGCAAGCAGCATCTTTGGAGGGTGTTTGGAGCGCTGTAAAAAGCGCTCAAAAAACGCCCCTGCCCATTGAAATGAATGGGCAGCGCATCCTAAGCGCCTTAAAAGCACTTTTGAAAGCGCCGTTAAACAGGTATTTTTTAGGGGTTTTTAAGGTCATGTTGTCACGTGAGCTGTAGAAGAGGGGAGCTGTAGAAGAGGGGAGCTGTAGAAGAGGGAAGCAGAGGGGAGCTGTAGAAGAGGGAAGCAGAGGGGAGCTGTAGAAGAGGGGAGCAGAGGGGAGCTGTAGAAGAGGGACACAGAGGGGAGCTGTAGAAGACGGGAGCAGGGAGGAGCTGTAGAAGAGGGGAGCAGAGGGGAGCTGTAGAAGAGGGAATCAGAGGGGAGCTGTAGAAGAGGGAATCAGAGGGGAGCTGTAGAAGAGGAGAGCAGAGGGGAGCTGTAGGGGGGAGCAGAGAGGAGTTGTAGAAGAGGGAAGCAGAGGGGAGTTGTAGAAGAGGAGTGCAGAGGGGAGTTGTAGAAGAGGGGAGCAGAGGGAAGCTGTAGAAGACGGGAGCTGTAGAAGAGGGAAGCAGAGGGGATCTGTAAAAGAGGAGAGCAGAGAGGAGCTGTAGAAAAGGGGAGCAGAGGGGAGCTGTAGAAGAGGAGAGCAGAGGGGAGCTGTAGAAGAGGGGTGCACAGGGGAGCTGTAGATGAGGGGTGCAGAGGGGAGCTGTAGAAGAGGGGAGCAAAGGGAAGCTGTAGAAGAGGGGAGCTGTATAAGAGGGGAGCAGAGGGGAGCTGTAGAAGAGGGGTGCAGAAGGGGAGCTGTAGAAGTGGGGAGCAGAGGGGAGCTGTAGAAGAGGGGAGCAGAGGGGAGCAGTAAAAGAGGAGAGCAGAGGGGAGTTGTAGAAGAGGTGAGCAGAGGGGAGCTGTAGAAGAGCGGTGCAGAGGGGAGCAGAGGGAAGCTGTAGAAGAGGGGAGCTATATAAGAAAGGAGCTGTAGAAGAGAGATGTAGAGGGGAGCTGTGGAAGAGGGGAGCTGTAGAAGAGGAGTGCAGAGGGGAGTTGTAGAAGAGGGGAGCAGAGGGGAGCTGTAGAAGAGAGGAGCAGAGGGGAGCTGTAGAAGAGCGGTGCAGAAGGGAGCCGTAGAAGAGGGGAGCAGAGGGAAGCTGTAGAAGAGGGGAGCTGTAGAGGAGGGGTGCATAAGGGAGCTGTAGCAGAGGGAAGCAGAGGGGAGCTGTAGAAGAGGAGAGCAGAGGGGAGTTGTAGAAGAGGGGAGCAAAGGGGAGCCGTAGAAGAGGGGAGCAGAGAGGAGCTGTAAAAGAGGAGAGCAGAGGGGAGTTGTAGAAGAGTGGCGCAGAGGGGAGCTGTAGAAGAGCTGTGCAGAGAGAAGACGTAGAAGAGGGAAGCAGAAGGAAGCTGTAGAAGAGGGGAGCTATAGAAGAAGGGAGCTGTAGAAGAGGGACGCAGAGGGGAGCTGTAGAAGAGGGGAGCAGAGGGGAGCTGTAGAAGAGGAGAGCAGAGGGGAGCTGTAGAAGAGGGAATCAGAGGGGAGCTGTAGAAGAGGAGAGCAGAGGGGAGCTGTAGAAGAGGGGAGCAGAGAGGAGCTGTAGAAGAGGAGAGCAGAGGGGAGCTGTAGAAGAGGAGTGCACAGGGGAGTTGTAGATGAGGGGAGCAGAGGGGCACTGTAGAAGAGGGGAGCAGAGGGGAGCTGTAGAAGAGGGGTGCAGAGGGGAGCTGTAGAAGAGGGGAGCTGTAGAAGAGGGACACAGAGGGGAGCTGTAGAAGAGGGGAGCAGAGGGGAGCTATAGAAGAGGAGAGCAGAGGGGAGCTAAAGAAGAGGGGAGCAGAGGGGAGCTGTAGAAGAGGGGAGCTGTAGAAGAGGGGAGCGGAGGGGAGCTGTAGAAGAGGGGAGCTGTACAAGAGGGGTGCAGAAGGGAGCTGTAGCAGAGGGAAGCAGAGGGGAGCTGCAGAAGAGGAGAGCAGAGGGGAGTTGTAGAAGGGGAGCAGAGGGGAGCTGTAGAAGAGGGGAGCAGAGGGGAGCTGTAAAAGAGAAGAGCAGAGGGGAGTTGTAGAAGAGGGGAGCTGTAGAAGAGGTGAGCAGAGGGGAGCTGTAGAAGAGTGGTGCAGAGGTGAGCAGAGGGAAGCTAGAGAAGAAGGGAGCTGTAGAAGAGAGACGTAGAGGGGAGCTGTAGAAGAGGGCAGCTGTAGAAGAGGAGTGCAGAGGGGAGTTGTAGAAGAGGAGAGCAGAGGGGAGCTGTAGAAGAGGGAAGCATAGGGGAGCTGTAGAAGAGCGGTGCAGAGGGGAGCCGTAGAAGAGGGGAGCAGAGGGAAGCTGTAGAAGAGGGGAGCTGTAGAGGAGGGGTGCATAAGGGAGCTGTAGCAGAGGGAAGCAGAGGGGAGCTGTAGAAGAGGAGAGCAGAGGGGAGTTGTAGAAGAGGGGAGCAAAGGGGAGCCGTAGAAGAGTGGCGCAGAGGGGAGCTCTAGAAGAGCTGTACAGAGGGGAGCCATAGAAGAGGGGAGCAGAGGGAAGCTGTAGAAGAGGGGAGCTGTAGAAGAAGGGAGCTATAGAAGAGGGACGCAGAGGGGAGCTGTAGAAGAGGGGAGCAGAGGGGAGCTATAGAAGAGGAGAGCAGAGGGGAGCTGTAGAAGAGGGAAGCAGAGGGGAGCTGTAGAAGAGGGGAGCAGAGGGAAGCTTAGGAAGAGGGGAGCAGAGGGCAGCTGTAGAAGAGGGGAGCTGTAGAAGAGGGACGCAGAGGAGAGCTGTTGAAGAGGAGTGCAGGGGGAAGCTGTAGATGAGGGGTGCAGAGGGGAGCTGTAGAAGAGGGGAGCAGAGGGGATCTGTAGAAGAGGAGTGCAGAGGGGAGCTGTAGAAGAGGAGAGCAGAGGGGAGCTGTAGAAGAGGGGAGCAGAGGGGAGATGTAGAAGATGGGAGCAGAAGGGAGCTCTAGAAGAGGGGAGCAGAGGGGAGATGTAGATAAGGAGAGCTGTAAAAGAGGGGTGCAAAGGGGAGCAATAGAACAGGGGAGCAGAGGGGAGTTGTAGAAGAGGAGAGCAGAGGGGAGCTGTAGAAGAGGGGAGCAGAGGGAAGCTGTAGAAGAGCGGTGCAGAGGGGAGCCGTAGAAGAGGGGAGCAGAGGGAAGCTGTAGAAGAGGGGAGCTGTAGAGGAGGGGTGCATAAGGGAGCTGTAGCAGAGGGAAGCAGAGGGGAGCTGTAGAAGAGGAGAGCAGAGGGGAGTTGTAGAAGAGGGGAGCAAAGGGGAGCCGTAGAAGAGGGAAGCAGAGGGGAACTGTAGAAGAGGAGAGCAGAGGGGAGTTGTAGAAGAGTGGCGCAGAGGGGAGCTGTAGAAGAGCTGTGCAGAGGGGAGCCATAGAAGAGGGGAGCAGAGGGAAGCTGTAGAAGAGGGAAGCTGTAGAAGAAGGGAGCTGTAGAAGAGGGACGCAGAGGGGAGCTGTAGAAGAGGGGAGCAGAGGGGAGCTATAGAAGAGGAGAGCAGAGGGGAGCTGTAGAAGAGGGGAGCAGAGGGAAGCTTCAGAAGAGGGGAGCAGAGGGCAGCTGTAGAGGAGGGGAGCTGTAGAAGATGGGAGCTGTAGAAGAGGGACACAGAGGGGAGTTGTAGAAGAGGAGTGCAGGGGGAAGCTGTAGATGAGGGGTGCAGAGGGGAGCTGTAGAAGAGGGGAGCAGAGGGGATCTGTAGAAGAGGAGTGCAGAGGGGAGCTGTAGAAGAGGGGTGCAGAGGGGAGCTGTAGAAGAGGAGAGCAGAGGGGAGCTGTAGAAGAGGGGAGCAGAGGGGAGATGTAGAAGATGGGAGCAGAGGGGAGCTCTAGAAGAGGGGAGCAGTGGGGAGATGTAGAAGAGGAGAGCAGAGGGGAGCTGTGGAAGAGGGGTGCAAAGGGGAGCAATAGAAGAGGGGAGCTGTAAAAGAGGGGAGCAGAGGGGAGCTGTGGAAGAGGGGTGCAGAGGGGAGCTGTAGAAGCGGGGTGCAGAGGGGAGCTGTAGAAGAGGGATGCAGAAGGGAGCTGTAGAAGAGGCGAGCAGAGGGGAGCTGTAGAAGAGGAGAGCAGAGAGGAGCTGTAGAAGAGGAGAGCAGAGAGGAGCTGTAGAAGAGGAGAGCAGAGGGGGAGCTGTAGAAGAGGGGTGCAGAGGGAAGCTGTAGAAGAGGGGTGCAGAGGGGAGCTGTAGAAGAGGGGAGCTGTAGAAGAGGGGAGCAGAGGGGAGCTGTAGAAGAGGAGAGCAGAGGGGAGCTGTAGAAGAGGGGAGCAGAGGGGAGCTGGAGAAGAGGGGAGCAGAGGGGAGTTGTAGAAGAGGGGAGCAGAGGGGAGCTGTAGAAGAGGGGAGCAGAGGGGAGCTGGAGAAGAGGGGAGCAGAGGGGAGTTGTAGAAGAGGGGAGCAGAGGGGAGCTGTAGAAGAGGGGAGCAGAGGGGAGCTGGAGAAGAGGGGAGCAGAGGGGAGCTGTAGAAGAGGGGAGCAGAGGGGAGCTGGAGAAGAGGGGAGCAGAGGGGAGCTGTAGAAGAGGGGAGCAGAGGGGAGCTGTAGAAGAGGGAAGCAGAGGGGGCTGTAGAAGAGGGGAGCAGAGGGGAGCTGTAGAAGAGGGAAGCAGAGGGGAGTTGTAGAAGAGGGGAGCAGAGAGGAGCTGTAGAAGAAGGAAGCAGAGGGGAGCTGTAGAAGAGGGAAGCAGAGGGGAGCTGTAGAAGAGGGGAGCAGAGGGGAGCTGTAGAAGAGGGAAGCAGAGGGGAGCTGTAGAAGAGGGGAGCAGAGGGGAGCTGTAGAAGAGGGGAGCAGAGGGGAGCTGTAGAAGAGGGAAGCAGAGGGGAGTTGTAGAAGAGGGGAGCAGAGAGGAGCTGTAGAAGAGGGAAGCAGAGGGGAGCTGTAGAAGAGGGAAGCAGAGGGGAGCTGTAGAAGAGGGGAGCAGAGGGGAGCTGTAGAAGAGGGAAGCAGAGGGGAGCTGTAGAAGAGGGGATCAGAGGGGAGCTGTAGAAGAGGGAAGCAGAGGGGAGTTGTAGAAGAGGGGAGCAGAGGGGAGCTGTAGAAGAGGGAAGCAGAGGGGAGTTGTAGAAGAGGGGAGCAGAGGGGAGTTGTAGAAGAGGGGAGCAGAGGGGAGTTGTAGAAGAGGGGAGCAGAGGGGAGTTGTAGAAGAGGGGAGCAGAGGGGAGCTGTAGAAGAGGGAAGCAGAGGGGAGCTGTAGAAGAGGGGAGCAGAGGGGAGCTGTAGAAGAGGGAAGCAGAGGGGAGCTGTAGAAGAGGGGAGCAGAGGGGAGCTGTAGAAGAGGGGAGCAGAGGGGAGCTGGAGAAGAGGGGAGCAGAGGGGAGCTGTAGAAGAGGAAAGCAGAGGGGAGCTGTAGAAGAGGGGAGCTGTAAAAGAGGGAGCAGAGGGGAGCTGTAGAAGAGGGGAGCAGAGGGGAGCTGTAGAAGAGGGAAGCAGAGGGGAGCTGTAGAAGAGGGGAGCAGAGGGGAGCTGTAGAAGAGGGAGCAGAGGGGAGCTGTAGAAGAGGGGAGCAGAGGGGAGCTGTAGAAGAGGGAAGCAGAGGGGAGCTCTAGAAGAGGGGAGCAGAGGGGAGCTGTAGAAGAGGGAAGCAGAGGGGAGCTGTAGAAGAGGGGAGCAGAGGGGAGCTGTAGAAGAGGGAAGCAGAGGGGAGCTGTAGAAGAGGGAAGCAGAGGGGAGCTGTAGAAGAGGGAAGCAGAGGGGAGCTGTAGAAGAGGGAAGCAGAGGGGAGTTGTAGAAGAGGGGAGCAGAGGGGAGCTGTAGAAGAGGAAAGCAGAGGGGAGCTGTAGAAGAGGGAAGCAGAGGGGAGCTGTAGAAGAGGGGAGCAGAGGGGAGCTGTAGAAGAGGGAAGCAGAGGGAAGCTGTAGAAGAGGGGAGCAGAGGGGAGCTGTAGAAGAGGGAAGCAGAGGGGAGTTGTAGAAGAGGGGAGCAGAGGGGAGCTGTAGAAGAGGGAAGCAGAGGGGAGTTGTAGAAGAGGGGAGCAGAGGGGAGTTGTAGAAGAGGGGAGCAGAGGGGAGTTGTAGAAGAGGGGAGCAGAGGGGAGCTGTAGAAGAGGGAAGCAGAGGGGAGCTGTAGAAGAGGGGAGCAGAGGGGAGCTGTAGAAGAGGGAAGCAGAGGGGAGCTGTAGAAGAGGGGAGCAGAGGGGAGCTGTAGAAGAGGGGAGCAGAGGGGAGCTGGAGAAGAGGGGAGCAGAGGGGAGCTGTAGAAGAGGGAAGCAGAGGGGAGCTGTAGAAGAGGGGAGCTGTAGAAGAGGGAGCAGAGGGGAGCTGTAGAAGAGGGGAGCAGAGGGGAGCTGTAGAAGAGGGAAGCAGAGGGGAGCTGTAGAAGAGGGGAGCAGAGGGGAGCTGTAGAAGAGGGAGCAGAGGGGAGCTGTAGAAGAGGGGAGCAGAGGGGAGCTGTAGAAGAGGGAAGCAGAGGGGAGCTCTAGAAGAGGGGAGCAGAGGGGAGCTGTAGAAGAGGGAAGCAGAGGGGAGCTGTAGAAGAGGGGAGCAGAGGGGAGCTGTAGAAGAGGGAAGCAGAGGGGAGCTGTAGAAGAGGGAAGCAGAGGGGAGCTGTACAAGAGGGGAGCAGAGGGGAGCTGTAGAAGAGGGGAGCAGAGGGGAGCTGTAGAAGAGGGAAGCAGAGGGGAGCTGTAGAAGAGGGGAGCAGAGGGGAGCTGTAGAAGAGGGGAGCAGAGGGGAGCTGTAGAAGAGGGAAGCAGAGGGGAGTTGTAGAAGAGGGGAGCAGAGGGGAGCTGTAGAAGAGGGAAGCAGAGGGGAGCTGTAGAAGAGGGAAGCAGAGGGGAGCTGTAGAAGAGGGAAGCAGAGGGGAGCTGTAGAAGAGGGGAGCAGAGGGGAGTTGTAGAAGAGGGAAGCAGAGGGGAGCTGTAGAAGAGGGGAGCAGAGGGGAGCTGTAGAAGAGGGGAGCAGAGGGGAGCTGTAGAAGAGGGGAGCAGAGGGGAGCTGTAGAAGAGGGAAGCAGAGGGGAGCTGTAGAAGAGGGAAGCAGAGGGGAGCTGTACAAGAGGGAAGCAGAGGGGAGCTGTAGAAGAGGGGAGCAGAGGGGAGCTGTAGAAGAGGGAAGCAGAGGGGAGCTGTAGAAGAGGGGAGCAGAGGGGAGCTGTAGAAGAGGGGAGCAGAGGGGAGCTGTAGAAGAGGGAAGCAGAGGGGAGTTGTAGAAGAGGGAAGCAGAGGGGAGCTGTAGAAGAGGGAAGCAGAGGGGAGCTGTAGAAGAGGGAAGCAGAGGGGAGCTGTAGAAGAGGGGAGCAGAGGGGAGTTGTAGAAGAGGGAAGCAGAGGGGAGCTGTAGAAGAGGGGAGCAGAGGGGAGCTGTAGAAGAGGGGAGCAGAGGGGAGCTGTAGAAGAGGGGAGCAGAGGGGAGCTGTAGAAGAGGGAAGCAGAGGGGAGCTGTAGAAGAGGGGAGCAGAGGGGAGCTGTAGAAGAGGGGAGCAGAGGGGAGCTGTAGAAGAGGGGAGCAGAGGGGAGCTGTAGAAGAGGGGAGCTGTAGAATCTCAGAATCTTCTTAGTTATAATATACGGAATGATTATATCCCAGAAAGATTCTTGGTTTTAATATACAGAATCATTATATCCTGGAATCTTCTCTGTTATATAATCCTGGATCATTATATCTCGGAATCTTCTCAGTTAAAATATACGGAATCATTATATCTTAGAATCTTCTTGGTTATAATATACAGGATCATTATATCTCAGAATCTTCCCTGTTATAATATACGTGATCAGTAAAAACCCGGAATCTTCTCGGTTATAATATACGGGATCATTATATCTCGGGTTGTTCTTGGTTTTAATATACAGGATCCTTATATCTCGGAATCTTTTTATTTATAATATACGGAATCATTATATCTCGGAATGTTCTCTGTTATAATATACGGGATCATTATTTCTTGGAATGTTCTTGGTTATAATATACAGAATTATTATATCCTGGAATCGCCTCGGTTATAATATACAGGATCATTATATCTCGGAATGTTCTCTTTTATAATATACAGGATCATTATATCTCAGATTCTTCTCAGTTATAATATACGGGATCATTATATCCCCGAATCTTCTCGGTTATAATATACGGGATCATTATATCTCAGAATCTTTTCAGTTATAATATACGGGATCATTATATATCGGAATCTTCTCAGTTATAATATACAGGATCATTATATCTCGGGTTGTTCTTGGTTTTAATATACAGCATCCTTATATCTCGGAATCTTCTTATTTATAATATACGGAATCATTATATCTCGGAATGTTCTCGGTTATAATATACGGGATCATTATATATCGGAATCTTCTTGGTTATAATATATGGAATCATTATATCCCGGAATCTTCTCGGTTATAATATACGGGATCATTATATCCTGGAATCTTCTCGGTTATAATATACAGGATCATTATATCTCGGAGTCTTCTCGGTTATAATATACGGGATCATTATATCTCGGAGTCTTCTTGGTTATAATATACGGGATCATTATATCCTGGAATCTTCTCGGTTATAATATACGGGATCATTATATCTCGGAGTCTTCTTGGTTATAATATACGGGATCATTATATCCTGGAATCTTCTTGGTTATAATATAAAGGATCATTATATCCTGGAATCTTCTCAGTTATAATATACAGGATCATTATATCCCGGAATCTTCTCAGTTATAATATACGGGATCATTATATCTCGGAATCTTCTCAGTTATAATATACAGGATCATTATATCTCGGAATGTTCTCAGTTATAATATAAAGGATCATTATATCCCAGAATCTTCTCAGTTATAATATACGGGATCATTATATCTCGGAATCTTCTCGGTTATAATATACGGGATCATTATATCTCGGAATCTTCTCGGTTATAATATACGGGATCATTATATTCTGGAATCTTCTCGGTTATAATATAAAGGATCATTATATCCCGGAATCTTCTCGGTTATAATATACGGGATCATTATATCTCGGAATCTTCTCGGTTATAATATAAAGGATCATTATATCCCGGAATCTTCTCAGTTATAATATACGGGATCATTATATCTCGGAGTCTTCTTGGTTATAATATACGGGATGGTTATATTTGGCGCGGTCCCGGCGGCATGCGTACGGTAATCCTCAGAGCCCCCGATCGCCCCACGCAGCATCCTGTGTGCGCACACGTCAGACGCGGCTCCGGAGATATATATAGTACAGCGTGTGGCTATTATTAGAGATGCCCCTCCCCCGATGATCCCCTCTCTCTGTATAGATATAGATATATATATATATATAAACTCCCCGCTCTCCTCTGAGTCACCGTCTGACCCCACTGACCGACCCCCCCCCCCCATCATTATCTCTGCAGAGTATTCCTCCCCCTCTCTGCAGGAGCTTTGATGTCACTGCCCCTCCCCTCCTCCCAGCATGCACTGCTCTGATTTGCATACAGTTGTGTCTGCGCTCTCGGGGTGTCTGGGGTGATATTTGTGACCCGGGGGGGGGGATCAGAGGAATCAGAGCTGGATAGGGGGAAGGTAATAGGTAAGAGGTGGGGGAGGAGGGGAGGAGGGGGTATGTATATTTTGTGCTCCCCCTGAGCTGTACCCAGCAGCCTCCCCCCACCCTATATAGAGGCGGAGCCCCTCCTTCTATTTGCCCGGATGATCCTCAGTGGTCTGGGGTGCAGGCTTCAAACCTGTAGCTGTCTAGCGACAGAGTGGTTCAATTCCACCCTTCGGGCGCAGCGCCCCCCGCATTTTACCAGGTGACCCCATCCGATCTCCCCATAGGCAGATAGGAGCCCCGCCCCCCCGATCCGCCAACCATGGGAGCCCCAACATGCTGTCAGTTCATATGAGAGAGCGCCCCCTGCTGTCAGGTCATATGAGAGAGCGCCCTCTGCTGTCAGGTCATATGAGAGCGCCCCCTGCTGTCAGGTCATATATGAGAGCGCCCTCTGCTGTCAGCTCACATGAGAGTGCGCCCCCTGCTGTCAGGTCATATGAAAGTGTGCCCTCTGCTGTCAGGTCATACGAGAGAGCGCCCTCTGCTGTCAGGTCATATGAGAGAGCGCCCTCTACTGTCAGTTCGTATGAGAGAGCGCCCTCTACTGTCGGTTCATATGAGAGTGCCCTCTGCTGTCGGGTCATATGAGAGAGTGCCCTCTGCTGTCAGGTCATATGAGAGAGCGCCCCCTGCTGTCAGGTCATATGAGAGTGCGCTCTCTGCTGTCAGTTCATATGAGAGTGCGCTCTCTGCTGTCAGGTCATATGAAAGTGTGCCCTCTGCTGTCAGGTCATACGAGAGAGCGCCCTCTGCTGTCAGGTCATATGAGAGAGCGCCCTCTACTGTCAGTTTGTATGAGAGAGCGCCCTCTACTGTCAGTTCATATGAGAGTGCCCTCTGCTGTCAGGTCATATGAGAGAGCGCCACCTGCTGTCAGGTCATATGAGAGTGTGCCCTCTGCTGTCGGGTCATATGAGAGTGTGCCCTCTGCTGTCAGTTCGTATGAGAGAGCGCCCCCTGCTGTCAGGTCATATGAGAGAGCGCCCCCTGCTGTCGGGTCATATGAGAGAGCGCCCCCTGCTGTCAGGTCATATGAGAGTGTGCCCTCTGCTGTCAGTTCGTATGAGAGAGCGCCCCCTGCTGTCACCCCCTGCTGTCAGGTCATATGAGAGTGCGCCCTCTGCTGTCAGGTCATATGAGAGTGTGCCCTCTGCTGTCGGGTCATATGAGAGAGCGCCCCCTGCTGTCAGGTCATATGAGAGTGTGCCCTCTGCTGTCAGTTCGTATGAGAGAGCGCCCCCTGCTGTCAGGTCATATGAGAGTGCGCCCTCTGCTGTCGGGTCATATGAGAGTGCGCCCTCTACTGTCAGTTCGTATGAGAGTGCCCTCTGCTGTCAGGTCATATGAGAGTGCGCTCTCTGCTGTCAGGTCATATGAGAGAGCGCCCTCTGCTGTCAGTTCATATGAGAGTGTGCCCTCTGCTGTCAGGTCATATGAGAGTGCGCCCTCTGCTGTCGGGTCATATGAGAGTGCGCCCTCTACTGTCAGTTCGTATGAGAGTGCCCTCTGCTGTCAGGCCATATGAGAGAGCGCCCCCTGCTGTCAGGTCATATGAGAGTGCGCTCTCTGCTGTCAGGTCATATGAGAGAGCGCCCTCTGCTGTCAGTTCATATGAGAGTGTGCCCTCTGCTGTCAGGTCATATGAGAGTGCGCCCTCCAATATCAGACTATATGAGAGTGCGCCCTCTGCTGTCGGGTCATATGAGAGTGTGCCCTCTGCTGTCAGTTCATATGAGAGTGCGCCCTCTACTGTCAGTTCGTATGAGAGAGCGCCCCCTGCTGTCAGGTCATATGAGAGTGCGCCCTCTGCTGTCGGGTCATATGAGAGTGCGCCCTCTGCTGTCAGTTTATATGAGAGCACCCCCTGCTGTCAGGTCATATGAGAGAGCGCCCTCTGCTGTCAGGTCATATGAGAGAGCGCCCCCTGCTGTCAGGTCATATGAGAGTGCGCCCTCTGCTGTCAGTTCATATGAGAGTGTGCCCTCTGCTGTCAGTTCATATGAGAGTACGCCCTCTACTGTCAGTTCGTATGAGAGAGCGCCCTCTGCTGTCGGGTCATATGAGAGTGCGCCCTCTGCTGTCAGTTTATATGAGAGCGCCCCCTGCTGTCAGGTCATATGAGAGAGCGCCCTCTGCTGTCAGGTCATATGAGAGAGCGCCCCCTGCTGTCAGGTTATATGAGAGTGCGCCCTCTGCTGTCGGGTCATATGAGAGTGCGCCCTCTGCTGTCAGTTTATGAGAGCGCCCCCTGCTGTCAGGTCATATGAGAGAGCGCCCTCTGCTGTCAGGTCATATGAGAGAGCGCCCCCTGCTGTCAGGTCATATGAGAGTGCGCCCTCTGCTGTCAGGTCATATGAGAGTGCGCCCTCTGCTGTCAGGTCATATGAGAGTGCGCCCTCTGCTGTCAGTTCATGAGAGAGCGCCCCCTGCTGTCAGTTCATATGAGAGAGCGCCCTCTGCTGTCAGTTCATATAAGAGAGTGCCCACTCCTGTCAGTTCATACGAGAGAGCGCCCCCTGCTGTCAGTTCATATGAGAGAGCGCCCCCTGCTGTCAGTTATTATGAGAGAGCGCCAACTGATGTCAGTTCATATGAGAGAGCGCCCTCAGCTGTCAGTTCATATGAGAGAGTGCCCCCTGCTGTCAGTTCATATGAGAGCGCCCCCTGCTGTCAGGTCTTATGAGAGAGCCCCCTGCTGTCAGTTCATATGAGAGCGCCCCCTGCTGTCAGGTCATATGAGAGCGCCCTCTGCTGTCAGGTCATATGAGAGAGCGCCCCCTGCTGTCAGGTCATATGAGAGCGCCCCCTGCTGTCAGGTTGTATGTTATGTTGGTAACAATTTACATATTCTGAATTATGAAACGTAACTCTTTCAATCAGAGCTTTATACAGATTAAAGGGGGCTCCAGGTACAGTCATGTGACACAACCCCATTGATGGTTATCAATGTCTAGGGGGATTTCTCAGATGTCTTGGATTGGGCCGGCGTTCCCCTTTATCGTTCGCACCGTCTCCTCCCATCCTCTGATGATGGTGGAACCTGAAGATCCTCCTAGAACCGGACAGACTGGAAAAGCCTCTTCATGTGACTTCTGTAACAACAATCTTCTATTCATTGTCAGGACTTCCAGACTCTCCTCCGTATAGACCCCGCCCACCCCAGCCCTCCCAACATGGAAGAAGCCTTGAAATCCCTTTCCTGGTCTCTGAGAACCCCAAATCATAATTACTAAGGCGGGGTTCACACTAGAGAACGGAGCTGCACCTTTCAGCGGTTCAGGTCCGATTTCAGACCAAATTTTTGGGCTAAAAATGGACCAAAAGACGCACAGAACTCTGTGCAATTCACACCGGAGCCGCTCCGGAGATGTGTGACCCGATCCATAGAGAGCCGGCCACAATCTCCTGACATGCGAATCGGATGTGGGGAAAAACCCTCATCAGTGTGAACCCGGCCTAAACCTCCAAAACGGACTGAGATATCCGAGAATACGTACCACCCCGAGCCGACCGATGCCACAACATTCCCTTCTGGAGGAATCATGGAAATAAAACAATTATTCATATCACAAATACAGATGTAGCACCCTGATGTTCAGGCAGGGTTGCTATTAAATGTATTGCCAAGTGATAGTTGCCTTGGCCAATTGATAGGAGGTCAATTGATTCTACCCTGATTCTGGAATTGCTGCACTTCTCTCTTCATTAGTGATGAGCCGAACACCCCCGGGTTCGGTTCGCACCAGAACCCACGAACGGACCGAAAGTTCGCACGAACATTAGAACCCTATTAAATACAATGGATGCGAACGTTCGAATTCTAAAGTGCTAATTATAACGACTATTATGCATGTTATTGTCCTAAAAAGGGTTTGGGAACCCGGGTTCTGCACCAGGGGACATGTATCAATGCAAAAAGAAGTTTTAAAAACGGTCGTTTTTCGGGAGCAGTCATTTTAATGATGCATAAAGTGAAAAAAAAAAAGTCAAATATTCCTTTAAATATTGTACCTGGGGGGTGTCTAATGTATGCCTGTGAAGTGCCACGTGTTTCCCGTGTTTAGAACTGTCCCTGCACAAAATGACACTTCTAAAGGAAAAAAAAGCCATTTAAAACTGCTTGCGGCTTTAATGTAATGTCTGGTCCCGGTAATATGGATGAAAATCTTTATGAAAAATGGCATAGCTACCCCATGACCCCCCCCCCCCTACCCCAGCCCATTACCAGCCCCTTTGGGTCTTGTATGGATATTAAGGGGAACCCCGCACACAAAATAAAAAAGGCCCTATATACTCTGAACAGCAGTATACAGGCGGTGCATACAAGACAGGGACTGTAGGTTTGTTCTTATGTAGAATCTGTTTGTAATTTTGAACAGGTACATTGTTTAAGTGTAGCTCCATGCCAAATTCCTTTTTTTAAACTTTTTGGAAAACATAGGTAAGGGTTATCACCCCTGTAACATTTAATTTGCTGTCTGTGCCCCTGTTCAGAACATTTCACCTCACTTTGCGTCCCAATGACAACTGTTTTTGAAATGTGGTGTTTTTATTGAAACAAGGATTGGTGATAAAGCATCAGTACAGAGGAGACACCTTTCTCCCATATTAATTCTTACAGGAGAGAATTTTCCTTCCTAGTGGTAGATTTCCTCTCACTTCCTGTTGTCTTCTTCCGTTTGCAAGTAGGAGTAGTTTGTAAGTTGGATGTTTGAAAGTAGGGACCTGCCGTATATACTCTGCAGAAATTGGCCCCTTAGGTGTTGGCACAACACTGAAAGCACTCACAGTTATTCTTGGTGGGTGCTGGAACGCCCTGCTGTCAACTATTATATCAGGAATTGTAATAACATATAATTGTTGAACAGTGGTAGTAAAAATTGGGCCTTTGATGGTGGTGGTGGTGGTGCTGGTGCCACAACACTGTAAGGCCTGACAGTTACTCTTGGTGGGCGCAGCAATGCTCCCTGCTGTGAATTATTAGATCAATAATTATAATTGCATGCCCCTGTTGAACAGGGGCTGAAAAATTGGGCCTTTGGTGGTGGTGGTGGTGGTGATGGTGGTGCTGGTGCCACAACACTGTAAGGCCTGACAGTCACTCTTGGTGGGCGCAGCAATGGGCCCTGCTGTGAATTATTAGATCAATAATTATAATTGCATGCCCCTGTTGAACAGGGGCTGAAAAATTGGGCCTTTGGTGGTGGTGGTGGTGTTGACACAACACTGTAAGGCCTGACAGTTACTCTTGGTGGGCGCAGCAATGGGCCCTGCTGTGAATTATTAGATCAATAATTATAATTGCATGCCCCTGTTGAACAGGGGCTGAAAAATTGGGCCTTAGGCACTGGTGGCACAACACTGCAACCCCTCACAGATACTGTACTTGGAGCACAGCAATGAGGCCTGTTGCAAAGTATTGCATCAAAAATTGTAATTACACGCCCCTGTTAAACAGGGGCTGAAAAATTGGGCCTTAGCCACTGGTGGCGGCACCCATAAACCAAAATGATCTTCCAAGCTATCATCATTAATTGTATCATTGAGGAGGAGGAGGAGGATAGCCAGTCAACATAACAGCACAGGAACTCAGCATCAGCATCAGTCTTGAAGGGATGTGACATGTTAAAATCAATTAGTCTGTTATATCAGCATCAGGTGTGTGGTAGCTGGTGGTGATCCAAGACTGGTTCATCTTGATGAAAGTCAGTCGATCAACCGAGTCGGTGGACAGGCGCACCCTGTGATCCGTGACAAATCCTCCAGCAGCACTGAATGTGCGTTCTGAAAGAACGCTGGATGCAGGACAGGCCAGTAGCTCAATTGCATACTGTGCAAGCTCTGGCCAGTGATCCATCCTCAAGACCCAGTAAGCCAGAGGATTTTCGGTGGGGAAGGTGTCCAAGTCTGACCTTGCCCCTAGGTATTCCTGCACCATGTATATCAGACGCTGGCGATGGTTGCTGGAACCGATCATACTTTGGGGCTGCGGACTAAAGAATTGTCTGAACGCATCGGTCAGACGGCCACCTTCCCCACCGCTCCTTCTTTGACTGCCCGGAGCCTCAGCAACTCGTTGTCCAGGACCAGGAGTTTGTAACCTCCCAGTCTCTGGGAACGCGTTGCACAGACCTTTCTGCAAGGCCTCCCGGAGTTGTCTCATCCTCTGCTCCCTCTGCGATGGTACGATAAGGTCCGCAACCTTACCCTTGTACCGTGGATCAAGGAGAGTGGCCAGCCAGTAATGGTCCCTCTCCTTGATCCGAAGAATACGAGGATCCTTCCGCAGACTTTGCAGGATCAGGGAGGCCATGCAGCGTAGGTTTGCTGAGGCATTCGGTCCGCAGTCCTCTGGGTCACTAAGGACGACATGATCCGCAGCCACCTCCTCCCAGCCACGTACAAGTCCACTGGTTTCTTGGGACTGTAAATCATCCCTAAAAGACTGCTGCTGATGATGCTGAGTGCCAGCCTCCACCTCCATGCTGACACAATCCTCCTCCTCCTCCTCCTCCTCCTCTTCCTGTGCGATGGGTGGGACAGAAGGAACACTGCCTGGGTAAAGGGGGCCTTGAGAGGCAAGGAAGTCCTCCTCTTCCTGCCTCTGTTCTGCCTCAAGTGCCCTGTCCATTATTCCACGCAGCGTGTGCTCCAACAGGTGGACAAGAGGTACAGTGTCACTAATGCATGCACTGTCACTGCTCACCATCCTCGTGGCCTCCTCAAATGGTGCCAGGACAGTGCATGCATCCCTGATCATGCCCCACTGGCGTGGTGAAAAAAAACCGAGCTCCCCTGACCCTGTCCTGGTGCCGTAGTCGCACAGGTACTCATTGATGGCCCTCTGCTGCGTGTGCAGCCGCTGCAGCATGGCCAACGTTGAGTTCCACCTGGTGGGCATGTCACATATAAGGCGGTTCTTGGGCAGGTTCAACTCCTTTTGCAGCTCAGCCAGGCGAGCACTGGCATTATAAGATCTGCGGAAATGCACACAGACTTTCCTGGCCTGCCTCAGGACATCCTGTAAGCCCGGGTACCTGCCCAAGAACCGCTGCACCACCAGGTTAAGGACGTGAGCCATACAGGGCACATGGGTCAGTTGTCCCTGTCGGAGGGCGGAGAGGAGGTTGGTGCCATTGTCGCAAACCACCATTCCTGGCTTAAGCTGGCGTGGCGTCAACCACCTCTCGACCTGGCCCTGCAGAGCAGACAGGACCTCTGCCCCAGTGTGGCTCCTGTCCCCCAAACACACCAGCGCAAGCACGGCATGTCATCTTTTTGCCTGCGTACTTGCGTAGCCCCTTGAACGCCTACGGAGCACCGCTGGTTCCGAGGACAAACCACAGGAAGAGGCCATGGAGGAAGAAGAAGAGGAGGGGGTGGAGGAGAGAGGTGTGACACAACCAGTAGTAGCATTTTGGAGGCGTGGGGGTGGAACAACCTCCAACACTACTGCACCATGTCCTGCATCCTTCCCAGCTGCCAAAAGAGTGACCCAATGGGCCGTGAAAGAAAGGTAACGTCCCTGTCCATGCCTGCTGGACCATGAGTCAGCGGTAATATGCACCTTACCGCTGACCGCCCTGTCCAGCGAGGCCAAGACATTGCCTTCCACATGCCTGTAGAGAGCCGGAATCGCCTTCCGTGAGAAAAAGTGGCGTTTGGGAACCTGCCACTGAGGAACCGCAGATTGCACAAACTCACGGAAGGGGGCCGAGTCTACCAACTGAAAAGGCAGCAGTTGAAGCGCTAGCAATTTAGCCAAGCTAGCATTCAACCGCTGGGCATGTGGATGGCTGGGAGTGAACTTCTTTCGACGGTCCAGCAGCTGGGGCAGGGAAATTTGCCTGCTAGAATCGGACGTCGGTGTACTGCTAGCAGAGTGCCCGCAAGTACTTGGCTGTGACACACCTAATTCTACACCTTCATTCCTCTCAGTGCAGGTTTCAGAGAGGAGTGAAGGTATAGTGGGGTTGGAGATCCCAGGTGATGCGGTGCAAGGAGAGGTCCGCTTTGTTCTTTGGTGTGGGTCTTTAAGGTAGGCTTGCCAACGAGCTGCATGGCAGGTCAACATATGTCTGATCAAGCATGTGGTGCCCAAGCGGCTGATGTTTTGGCCACGCGATATACGCTTGAGACATATGTTGCAAACAGCAGCTGTGCGATCTGATGCACTCGCCTCAAAAAAGGCCCACACCAAAGAACTTTTTGAATGACGGGCAGAGGCAGCGCCCTGCACAGGCGGAACTCTGCGGTGTGATTCCGTCGGTGTGCTGCCCATACGCTGGCCACCCAAGGGCATCCTGCCTCGTTGGAGATGTGCCTCCTCCTCATCCTCCTCCTCCTCCTCTCTCCTATTAGGCACCCACGTGGAGTCAGTGACCTCATCATCCCCTCCCTCCTCATCACTGGAGCCAATCTGGCAGTATGCTGCAGCTGCTGGAGCATGACTGCCAGATTGGTGTCCTTCTTGAGCATCCCCTCTCTCTGCTCTCACGCTACTGCCTTCCTCTAGCTGGGTATCATCATCAGATCCTTCGAAACGCTGGGCATCCTCCTGGAGCATGTACCCAACACTGTGCTCAAACAGTTCGGGGGACTCCTCAGGAGGAGGACATGGTGGGTCTAGGGAAGGAGTGACTAATGATGACATTGATACCAGAGAAGAGGACGCTTTGGCAGCTGCTTTGCCAGTACCCTGAGCCTGGGTGAGAGAGGATGAGGAGGATGAGGTGGGCTTGGTCATCCACTCTACCAAGTCTTCGGCATGATGTGGCTCAACATGTCCAGCTGCCGAAAAGAAGGACAAGCGTGTCCCATGGCCATGTGCTGATGACAATGCACCGCGTCCACGACCAGCACTGTTGCCCCCAGACACAGAGCCTGCTTGCCCTCTTTTTTTGCCTCCTGACTGTCTGCCTCTCCTTGTTTGCCTTCCAGACATTTTAATGGATGGCCTGCAGGGAGATGGGAAAAACAGCAATAAGGGCTACCTTCAGGTGTATACTGTGCAGGAGGCTTAGCAACAAAGACACTGACACTGTCCCCTGCCTATCCTTCTCTGTCCCTAAACACAAGGATTTGCAATATGCTTCAGCAAGATTGGTTTAGCACAGAATAGCACACTGACAGTTTCCCTCACTGTCCTTCTCTGTCCCTACAAACAAGATTTAGCACAGAATAGCACACTGATAGTTTCCACAAGTGTCCTTCTCTGTCCCTAAACTCAAGGATTTCAAATATGGTTCAGCAAGATTGGTTTAGCACAGAATAGCACACTGATAGTTTCCCCGAGTGTCCTTCTCTGTCCCTAAACTCAAGGATTTCAAATATGGTTCAGCAAGATTGGTTTAGCACAGAATAGCACACTGACAGTTTCCCCGAGTGTCCTTCTCTGTCCCTAAACTCAAGGATTTCAAATATGGTTCAGCAAGATTGGTTTAGCACAGAATAGCACACTGATAGTTTCCCTCACTGTCCTTCTCTGTCCCTACAAACAAGATTTAGCACAGAATAGCACACTGATAGTTTCCACGAGTGTCCTTCTCTGTCCCTAAACGCAAGGATTTCAAATATGGTTCAGCAAGATTGGTTTAGCACAGAATAGCACACTGACACTTTCCCTCGCTGTCCTTCTCTGTCTCTACAAACAAGATTTAGCACAGAATGACACACTGACACTCTCCCTACCTATCCTTCTCTGTCCCTAAACACAAGGAATCCAGGATTAGTAAAGGAAAAAAATGACACTGTCCCTGCCTATGCTTCTCTTTCCCTGCTCCGGAACACACTACACAAGGCCGCCGCGCTGGCAGCCTTTTATAGTGTGGGGCGTGTACTAAACCCCCTCAGCAATAATTGGCCACAGGCATCCTGCCTGTGGCCAATCATTGCTCTCCTCGCTGCCGGCGCTGTGATTGGCCAAGCATGCGGGGTCACAGTGCATGCTTGGCCAATCACAGCGCCTGGATGACACTGCGATGGCGTAGTGCATTGTGGGCCGTTCGCGTCACTCGAATTTGGCGCGAACGGCCCAAATCGTTCGATCTTCGTCGAACGATCGAACAGCCGATGTTCGAGTCGAACGTATGTTCGACTCGAACACGAAGCTCATCCCTACTCTTCATTGGACAAGAAGAGACAGTGACCCGACATGGATAATAATGCTAACTATTCATGCCCTATACTACTATATATATTCGCTAGATAGTTAGGATAAAAGGCTACTGTTTATATATTTTTTCCCTTTAACTGTTTGGGTGGTACGCCACCCGTAGAATTGTATATAATGTCTAATATTTATCTGCCCCGTGTGAACTGCCATTCATTCATGTATATGTTATACATGTTTACTTCATGTGGTACGCCACGTGTATTGCTTGTCATCATTATTCTTTTCATGTTTCCCCACCCATCCCAGTTTTTGCCAGGACATTCGCTCTCAGGTTTGAGAGCTCAAATTATTTTCTACAAACTCCGAGACATAGTTTTTGTAGGCAGGGGGAGGATGTAACAACCTGATGTTTAGGGAAGGGTTTCTATTAAATTTATTTATAAAATTTATAAGTGATAGTTGCCTTGGCCAATAGTTAGGAGGTCAATTGATTTCACCCTTATTCTGGAATTGCTGCACTTCTCTCTTCTGTCACTAAATGGCCGTGTATCTGGTGACATGAATGAATGGGGTGTCTCAGCCAATGGGCAGGGATTTTCTTGGGTCCCTTGGCCTGCTGGGAGAGCCTATATATTTGGGTGGAGTCGGGTGATCGGGGTTCTGTGACACCTGGACGGCTGTCTGGGTGGACGTGGGTTGTATTGCCCCGGGCTGCTAGGCCAGAGACCTAAGGCCTATCCCGGCGACATCTGGCTGCTAGGCTAGCTGAGAGCCTATCCAGAAGTAGTGCAGGGTTGGGACTTCAGGCTTGTAGTCCAACCAGAACGTTGTGGTCGGAGGTAGAGGGAAAGCTGTCGCCACAAAGGGACCATCCACATTTCTACCGGAGACCACTGTGAGTATGCCGAGCCAGTACCAGAGCGTATTTCTCGCCAACCAGGGACGGTGAAGAAGTGGAAAGCTTCAGCAAGTGCCAAGTCAGGGACCCAGCGGGACAGCAGAGGTGACGCTTGTGAAGTGCCAAGCCAGGGACCTAACATGTCAGCAGGGGTGAAGCTTGAGGAGTATTTGTAAATACCAAGCCAGGGACCCAGTAGTGAAGCGGGGTGACGCTTGAGAAAGATAGGATGAGGAGATCCAGTGGCTATTAGATCTGAAGTCTTGTGGTGTGGTGAAGACTGGGGGCTCGTTGAGTAAAGACCCACAGTGAGTGAGTGTGGGGTAAAGAGAACTGTCTGTGTTGCAGATAGTTGAATACTTTACCGTTAGTAACAGCTAAAAGATTGTTGCCATCAATCAGTGTTCAGTGAGAAGAATGTTCCTTACATTGGTGATCAGTGAGAAGAATGTTCCTTACATTGGTGATCAGTGGGAAGAATGTCCCTTACATTGGTGATCAGTGAGAAGAATGTTCCTTACATTGGTGATCAGTGAGAAGAATGTTCCTTACATTGGTGATCAGTGAAAAGAATGCTCCTTACATTGGTGATCAGTGAGAAGAATGTTCCTTACATTGGTGACCACTGGGAAGAATGTTCCTTACATTGGTGGTCAGTGGGAAGAATGTCCCTTACATTGGTGATCAGTGAGAAGAATGTTCCTTACATTGGTGATCAGTGGGAAGAATGTTCCTTACATTGGTGATCAGTGAGAAGAATGTTCCTTACATTGGTGGTCAGTGGGAAGAATGTCCCTTACATTGGTGATCAGTGGGAAGAATGTTCCTTACATTGGTGATCAGTGGGAAGAATGTTCCTTACATTGGTGATCAGTGGGAAGAATGTTCCTTACATTGGTGATCAGTGGGAAGAATGTTCCTTACATTGGTGATCAGTGAGAAGAATGTTCCTTATGTAGCACTACCCCCGTAGGAGCTGCTGTTTGTTTGATTTGGGTCTACGTCCTGCCTATCAACCCCTGGAAGTGGCTCAAACCTTCCCTTAGCACAACTGATATGAATAAGGAGTGGGAGACCTATTGAGTATTAGGAGACACAATCCTGCATACATCACACAATAACCTGTAAATGTTATTACCTTTGCTGGTCACTAGTCCTTCTAAGTGACAGAGATACTTCACACAAGTTATATGCTTAATCAAAGGTACCTTTACTCAGTATAAAAGGGAAGGGTAAAGAATCACATTAATACACACAGTTGACTCTGCATGCGCATTGCAGAGTCAATAAACTAATAAGGATAGGTATCACTGAGATTAGGTAATAACAGGAAACAACATCAGCTATATATATGTACATGTATCTATATGTGTCTCTGCACGGCTAACTGGTTGCTCGCGAGCTCCCCCTTTGTTGCAATACCTTGCACGTGTTCATTCCCTATAATAGGTAAGCAAGGCCTATCTGCGTCCCACTCAAAGTTCCTTTCTCCAATGAAGTCTTCGCTAGCCACCGTCGGTGCACAAGTTAAATTGTAATCCACAGGGTTTCAACAAGATGCTGTAATTATCCGCAATATACCTGAGTACTCATGTGCCTGCCACCCACTAATGACGGATGAACCAATCTCGGATCACATAGTCTCCAGTGAGATACACTAGGCCGCAAGCTGTGGCGTGATAGGTGAAGTGTGGCTGGCACTAACTAAATCACTTTCCTCTAAGGTAGTAGTCAATTCTGGGCAGGTGCCCTTCTCACCAAACAGGCCCGACTTTCAGATAGTCTCCTCTGGCTTGTCCCGGTCACTCGATCTTCACGCTTCTGCTTCAGCTGCAGTCTCCGGACTCCGTCACTAACAGCATATGGTGATGGACGACTCCGGTCTCTGCTGGGCAATCACAGAACGCTGTGGACGATCCTCTGCTGGAAATCACTCAGGCACTCCCGTAATTTAGGCCCAGGCTTCTGGCCTAATCCTTAGGAAGCAGGCCTCCGTGCCAACTTCCTGCTTGATTGAGAGCTGGATCCAGAGAGAGAGACGCTGGCCCCTCCCCTGGTTTAAGTAGTCTGCCCAGAATGCTTTGCGGTGTTGCAATGCACCCTGGGTAATGTAGTCTGTCTTTTACTAAAAGCAACAAAGTCTTTTCTCCTAGCTGATATCTGTCCCAAAGTGCATTAGTTGCATTGTAACACTTATACCACCGGAGGGAGCCGGATTCCTTCTTTCATATGGACATCCTGCTACACACTCCCCCCACTTAAAGTCTTTGGTCCCCAAAGAGGACAACAGTATGTAACCTAACACATACTTTGGCAATACCTGCAGGGAAATTTGTTAGTTTATGCATGACAATAAACAACTTGCCTTTTCATAAGCAGGATTTAAACTTAAACAGCTCATATCATAACACAGAGCCGACAGAGGATCCTTCCACCAATTATCACAAGGAGGGAGGTTGTCCTGTATACGGACCACCGACACTTGGGTGTCTGTTTCAGATGTGCTAGGGAGTGAGCTGGGGTTGTCTTCCACTGAATCTGAATCTGGAGTGGAAGAGCTAGACTGATCAATGGTTCTCTTAGAAGTGATGATGGCCTCCTCAGAGCATTCACCCAATTGGTCGTACGTCAGTCTTTTTGGGGGGTGAATTACTCTTCTTTCCCTCTGCTCTTTAAGTATCATATTCTCAAGGACATTGGGGCTGGCTGTTTCTAGAAGCTCTTCAGGGGCTTCCTCATCTAGTTCAGGCATGTTGGGCTCCAGAACTTCAGGAGCGTCCCGCTCTCCTTCAGATAGAGACAACGACCCTTCTTCTGGGTCTTCCATTGACAAAGAGTCTGAGTCATCAGCTACCTCCTCAATGAGAATGTTTGAAGGCACGAATTCAGGAGCTTCTGCCCGAAGAGTTCCATTGTCAACTGTTTTGGGTGAGGTTTGGGAGGTGGTCATGGGTTCTGACCACAACCAGTCAGATTCTGCTTCTTCATCCTCTTGACCTTCATTGTCAGAGTCTCCATCTCTCACATCTGGAAGCACTGTTTGAGATCGGGTGATGGGTCTGGAACCTTGAGAAGTTGAAGGGGTTTCTTGTGAGTCAGATGCAGGAGGCATGCGAACTGCCTCGGAGAGGGGCAACAAGTGATTCCTGTGCCAGGTCTTTAACGGTCCCACGCTTCCTTCTGGCCTAATTTGGTACACAGGAAGGTTTTCCAGCTTCTTGCAGATAACATAAGGTTGGGATTTCCAACGGTCAGCCAACTTATGTTTTCCCGGAATTCCCAAGTTCCTCAACTGCACTCTATCTCCTGGCTGTAAATCTTGAAATCTGACTCTTAGGTCAAAGTTTCTTTTATTTCTCAGCCCCCGTTGGTCAGATGCTGCTTGGGCCTTTTCAAAAGCTGTCTTCAGACTCTTTCTCAATCGGTCTACATACCCCTTGTGGGATGCTGCTGAGGTATGATCCAGCGATATGCCAAAGGCCAAGTCCACTGGCAACCGAGCCTCCCGCCCGAACATCAAACGGTATGGGGAATACCCGGTGACATCACTGGCAGTGCTATTGTAGGCATGCACTATGGCAGCTACATGCTTGCTCCAATGCTGCTTTTTCTCTGAACTCAGAGTCCCCAACATATCCAAGAGAGTCCGGTTAAACCGTTCAGGCTGAGCATCTCCTTGTGGGTGATAAGGGGTTGTCCTGGTCTTCTGGATGCCTAACAGGTCTAATAACTTCTTTATTAATTTGCTTTCAAAGTCTCTGCCCTGATCTGAATGAAGGCGTTGGGGTAGACCATAGTGCACAAATAATTTTTCTACCAGTACTTTGGCTACTGTTGAGGCCTTCTGGTCTTTTGTTGGGAATGCTTGAGCATATCTAGTAAAGTGATCTGTTATCACCAAGACATTCCCTTGACCACTCAGATCAGGCTCCAGGCAAAGGAAGTCAATGCACACCAGTTCCATAGGTCCCTGACTTTGCAGATGGCCCATTGGGGCTGCTTGACGTGGCAAGGTCTTCCTTTGAATGCATCGGACACAGGAATGGCAATATCCTTCCACTTCAGCCCGCATGCAGGGCCAATAGAACCTATCCCGTACAAGGTGAAAAGTCTGTTCGGACCCTAGGTGACCATGGTTGTCATGGAGGGCAGCTAGGACCGCTTCTCGATATTTGGCTGGTAGAAACAGCTGCCACTTCTCTTCTGAGTCGTTAGAGGGGCCCCTTCGGTAGACCACCCCTTGACGTATGTGTAGCCGATCCCACTCCCTGCGCAACAATCGGGCTTCTCTTGGGGAGTCTGTTTCAAGCATCTCGGGACGCTGGCTTTCCAGGGCCTTTATCAGGAGTTTCCCTAAAGAGTCTTCTTCTTGCTCCTTTCTCAAATCCCTTTTTGTCAGCTTGGGCAAGCCCTCCCCTTCGACTTGGGTCACACTGCAATAGCACTTCGGTACTCCAACAGCTGAGACCCTAATTTCTTCGGCTCTTGACCCACCTCTGGCTTGAAGTTCTGTCCCCTGATATAGGGCTCGCACTCCCTCTGGGTCTAGTTGGGCCCATTCTTCGGTAGGGTCGGTGGGGGCATGAGACCTCCTGGACAGGGCATCTGCATCCCTATTTCCCACTCCGGGTCGGTACTTCAAGCTGAAGGTGAAGCTTGAAAGGGCAGCCAACCACCGGTGTCCCGTTGCATCCAACTTGGCAGTGGTCAGAAGGTAGGTGAGCGGGTTATTATCTGTCTTCACCACAAACTCCGCCCCATATAGGTAGTCTCTCAGTTTGTCTACCACTGCCCATTTCAAGGCCAGGAATTCAAGCTTGTGGGTGGGGTAATTCTTCTCAGCAGGTATCAGACTCCTGCTCACATATGCGATGGGTCTTAGGTAACCATCATGTTCCTGGTACAGCACCCCACCCAGCCCATCTCAGCTGGCATCTACATGCAGTTCATAAGGCTTCTTTGGATCAGCATAGGCCAGGACTGGTGCAGTGGTAAGACTCTTCTTTAAAATCTGGAAGGCTTCCTCGCACTCCCCTGTCCACTGGTCTTGAATCGACTCTTTGGGCCTTCGGGGTCCCATGGTGAGTTTCACTGGTTTGACCAGCTCTGGAACATCATCTTCCCCTTCGTTTCTGAGTAACTCGTTCAGGGGTCTGGCAATCTTGGCGAATCCTTCTACAAATCTTCTGTAGTAAGAACAGAACCCCAGGAATGACCGAAGCTCAGTCACGTTGGTAGGTCTCGGCCAAGAGGTGACGGCATCCAGCTTCTCTGGGTCCGTGGCCACCCCTTCTGCAGAAACGATATGGCCCAGGTAATGGACTGAGGACTGGTAAAATTGACACTTCTCTGGGGAGAGTTTCAGGCCCTCTTCACTGAGCCTCTTCAGGACCTTCTCCAGTCTCTCTTCATGCTCTTCTAGGGTTCTCCCGAACACGATGACGTCGTCCAAATATACCAGTACCTCTATTAGATTCATGTCCCCGACGGTTCTCTCCATTAGCCTTTGGAAAGTGGCGGGGGCTCCTGATAACCCTTGAGGCATACGGTTGAACTCAAAGAACCCCACAGGGGTGATGAAGGCTGTCTTCTCCCGATCCTCAGGGTGCATGGGGATTTGGTAATATCCACTTTTTAGATCCATTACACTGAACCACTTGGCCCCTGACAGACTCTGCAGGGCGTCTTCAATTCGGGGAGTGGTGTATTGATCTGGGATGGTCCTTCTGTTTAGTGTTCTGTAGTCGATACACAGTCTCAGCGACCCGTTCTTCTTTCGGACTACCACTATTGGAGAAGCGTAAGGGCTCCTGGATTCTCGAATAATCCCCGTCCTCTTCAGCTCAGCCAACTGTTCCCGCAAGTCTTCTAAGTCACCCAGTGGGACCCGTCAAAGTCTCTCTCTAAAGGGCTTATCTTCTTGTAAGCGTATCTTGTGAGTGGCACTCCTTGCGCACCCCACATCGAACTCATCTTTAGAGAAGATCTTTTCCCACCTTGCAAGTTGAGCTTTGGCCCTTTTTCTCCATTCTGGTGGGAGGGCCGTGTCTTCAGAACAGAGCTTCTCTATGGTGACTTCACCCCTTTCTTCTTTCTTCAATTCCCACGGGGCAATGGGGGTGGCTGGATTCACCTGGCCCAACAGCATTCTGGCCGGCACCTTCACTGGTGTATTAGCAGTGTTCCTTATACTCACTGAAACCCTCCCATGGCTTTTCTGTAGGGCCTTCAATGGGGTCACTTCGGGGATTACTTCAATCCCTTTCTGTCTTTCCTGTGGGCCTGGTTCGAAGACAATGAAGGGGCCTGGCTGTTTCCATGTGAGCTTGACAGAAGCCCTCAGGCAAGTCACCTCTCCCGGTTGTAATACCTTCTCCGTCTTGTCTAGCTTCCAAATCTTGCCAACTCCCTCAGCCGGGGCCTTCTGCTCCAGTACCAGGCGCTGGTAGGCTTGCCTTAACATGGGGTGGACTCTTGTGGTCGGGGCTTCTTCCTGTTGGGCCAACGGTGTCAGCAGTCGTCTGACTACATCAGTGTTGGTCCCTATGATGAGTGAGCTCTTGCTGGCCCCTGGTGGGCGATGGCACACTACTGCCAGAGTATCGAAGGTCTCTGTCTCCCCAGCCACTGAGGGATCAAAAGTCAACTTGATTGGCAGGTAACCGTCATAGGGAAAGCTCTTAGTTCCAATACCCCATATTTCCAGTTCCCCTAATTTCTGTAGGGGAAGATGTTTAAGATGTTTATCATAGAAATCCCTATACAGAAGAGTCACTTGAGCCCCAGTGTCAAGAAGAGCCTTGGTGTAGATCCCTTCTACTTGTATGGGGACTACTGGAGAAGGCCCCACTAACTTGGCAGGGAACTCCTTCAACACAGACTTCTTGCTGGGTTCAGTTACCTGTACCCTCACTTCTTTTTTTCTTGAGTTTCCGGTGGGTCTCAGTCCCTTCTGGGTCTGGTGTGCACTGGCCTCCTGTTCAACAGCAGCCTGAGTTGTGGGACGGGGCCTAATTGGCAGAGGTTTAGGTCCCTGACTCTGATGTTTTGGATCATTGGACTTCTTGAAGGAGTTCGTGGAAACTGGTGGGCGCCCGGCTGACTCCTTCACCGGGGCCCTCTGAAGTTTTCCGCCGGCTTGCGATATCTGGATGCAACTTCATCTGGGCTGGGACACACTGCTCTAACATGCCCGATTCCCCCACAATTGAAGCATGTTATCAATCTCTTAGGCTTCTGTACTAGTTCCATATTGGAGCTAGGAGTTTTTTTTGGTTCCTCTGACGTGTTCTTGTTGTGTGGCACAGAGGCCTGGCTAGTCAGCATGGACACCATTTCTACTAGTTGTGACACCTGGGTCTTTAGGAGTTCAACTTCTGAATCACCTTCTTCTGCACTTAACATTCTGACTCGGGCAGTTGGTTCGGTGTGTTGACTCCTCCTTTTGTCTTCCAACATGGCCTCCTCCTCCCTGACTATCCGGATCAAGTCGGGGTATTTCAGGCTGCTCCCGTCCCACCGGGTGCGTAGCAATAATGCGATGGGGTCCAAGGGTTGAGCTCCCCTCAACACCTGCTGGGCACGGGCCTCATCCACTTTTCTTGGATCGATCCCTTTCTTCAGTAGGATCCGATGCAGGATCTTATCCAGGCGTCCTATGAATTCTGACAGCTTCTCTCCCTCTTTTTGGTAGCAATGCCCCAGCTGGTAAGTGAGTTCAGTGACGTTTTCCGTCCCGCCGAACACATTCTGCAGAATATCCAGATAATCCTGTGCATTGCAGTCCTTCTTGCTTAACTTGAGGTTACGTATGGCCTCCAGAGCAGGCCCCTTTAAGCTTTCCACAATCCGTTGTTTTTTTGTTGTTCTGGCACCTCCCATTCTTCTAGGGCCTGAGTGGCGCCATCTAGCCACTCTTCAAATCCATCTTCCACTGAAGGTACAGGTTTCTTCCCAGAAAAGGTCCTGAGTTTCCTGTATCCTGACATCAGGTAGTCTGGAGGGTCCTTTTTACACTTGGTCACAATCTCCCCCAGGACAGCGCACAATTCTGAGCTAAGGGTGGTCAATGGTGGTGAACCGGGACCCTTTTGTTGGGCGCTCCCTCCTGTGCTGGGGCCTCCTGAAGTAGTGGATGTGGGGCCATCTTTATTCTCTTCTGGGTGTATCAGGAGGAGTTCTACTTGGTTTGTAGTTTTTATGCTGGCACCCTTGAAGTAGTCAGAGATTCCGTTCCTCCACTCACATAATGCATAGGTGTGGGGATTTACAGTATCTGTCTTTATGTCAATCACCCATGGCTTCCTGTCCGTGGACAATGCTCTCAAGAATGGAGTTAGCTGCTCCTCTACCCAGGCCTCTCTCTGGATTTCAACCACCAGGCCATTTCCGGGTAGGATGCCTTCATCCCTGCACCACCGGGCTACGGCAGCAGGGTCCATTTCTGTGCTGTAAGGGTTCTGTCTAGGGGGAAAGTTGATTGCAGAACCGTAGAATATCCCGGACGAGCCCCCACGTGTAGCACTACCCCCGTAGGAGCTGCTGTTTGTTTGATTTGGGTCTACGTCCTGTCTATCAACCCCTGGAAGTGGCTCAAACCTTCCCTTAGCACAACTGATATGAATAAGGAGTGTGAGACCTATTGAGTATTAGGAGACACAATCCTGCATACATCACACAATAACCTGTAAATGTTATTACCTTTGCTGGTCACTAGTCCTTCTAAGTGACAGAGATACTTCACACAAGTTATATGCTTAATCAAAGGTACCTTTACTCAGTATAAAAGGGAAGGGTAAAGAATCACATTAATACACACAGTTGACTCTGCATGCGCATTGCAGAGTCAATAAACCAATAAGGATAGGTATCACTGAGATTAGGTAATAACAGGAAATAACATCAGCTATATATATGTACATGTATCTATATGTGTCTCTGCATGGCTAACTGGTTGCTCGCGAGCTCCCCCTTTGTTGCAATACCTTGCACGTGTTCATTCCCTATAATAGGTAAGCAAGGCCTATCTGCGTCCCACTCAAAGTTCCTTTCTCCAATGAAGTCTTCGCTAGCCACCGTCGGTGCACAAGTTAAATTGTAATCCACAGGGTTTCAACAAGATGCTGTAATTATCCGCAATATACCTGAGTACCCGTGTGCCTGCCACCCACTAATGACGGATGCACCAATCTCTGATCACATAGTCTCCAGTGAGATACACTAGGCCGCAAGCTGTGGCGTGATAGGTGAAGTGTGGCTGGCACTAACTAAATCACTTTCCTCTAAGGTAGTGTAGCGGCCTCACCCTCTCTTCTTCTTTATCGGTTTTACACACCAACTCATGTCTAGGGGTTGTGAGAGTGAGATGCGCCACGGCCCATGTCCTCCCCATTGTAGTAGGGAGGTGAAGGCCACTTCCTGATGTTTCCTCGGGCCGGTGTGTTCTGTGAATGCACTGAGTCTGTAACCACAAGCTCACCCGCCTCCCCTTTGCTTCCAGTAACTGGAGTTCACACACCGAAGAAAGGTCCAACACTTGTTTATTTGGCACTCCAATAGCAAAGCACGATAAACAGTTCTTATTGCAGCAGACTGGTTGGGACCTATAACCTTTCCAACGGTGGGATGAGCAGATCGAGGCACTTCCTAAAGTTTAAGTTCTAAAGATAGGGTCTCTTCTAGCAACCCCTATGAACAGCAATGGAGCCCTCTTCGATACGCTGTGGCCCCTATCAGGGGATGTGTCCTCCCAAGAGAGTTCCCAGAGGCCCACCGTCACCGGGTTGGTGCTGCTCCGGGTCTTCAGTGGGTAACCTCCCCGGCCTCCTCACCTCAGGTACGAGTCCCTCCGCTCAGGGACCCTCGGACAGTCCACCCTAGCGGGACCCAGTCGAAGGTACTGGGCCCCAGGCCTCCTCGATAGTACCTCACCCCAGGCTAAAGGTGCCTGGGATGGACGCCAACATGACTCCGGACCAGGCCATGGGCACCTGGACCAGACTCCTGGATCTCCCGCACCCAGGCCTAAGGGCCCTGGGTGCGGACCGCAGCCCTCCTCCTCCGAGGACCTCCTTCTCCGCCCGACGACGACGACGACGACCGCGTGGTAAGGGCGTCTCCCCCTTTTATCTCCTCCCTTCAACGGCCCGGCGGGTTCCCCGCCCCAGCCATACCATCTCCGGGAAGGGACAAAACAGGGAGCACTGCGAAGATGATTCTACCTGAAGCCTGTGGGTACCCCGCCACCCACAGGCAAAGGAGAATATTACATCCTCCAATCCTCCACGAGATAAAAAGGGGTCTGAATCCTAACACAATTATACACCTGGGTCACACTATTGCCCAGGTGTATCCCATCTATTTGAGGACCCCGCTACAGTAGTAGTCAATTCTGGGCAGGTGCCCTTCTCACCAAACAGGCCCGACTTTCAGATAGTCTCCTCTGGCTTGTCCCGGTCACTCGATCTCCACGCTTCTGCTTCAGCTGCAGTCTCCGGACTCCGTCACTAACAGCATATGGTGATGGACGACTCCGGTCTCTGCTGGGCAATCACAGGACGCTGTGGACGATCCTCTGCTGGAAATCACTCAGGCACTCCCGTAATTTAGGCCCAGGCTTCTGGCCTAATCCTTAGGAAGCAGGCCTCCGTGCCAACTTCCTGCTTGATTGAGAGCTGGATCCAGAGAGAGAGACGCTGGCCCCTCCCCTGGTTTAAGTAGTCTGCCCAGAATGCTTTGCGGTGTTGCAATGCACCCTGGGTAATGTAGTCTGTCTTTTACTAAAAGCAACAAAGTCTTTTCTCCTAGCTGATATCTGTCCCAAAGTGCATTAGTTGCATTGTAACACTTATACCACCGGAGGGAGCCGGATTCCTTCTTTCATATGGACATCCTGCTACACTTACATTGGTGCTCAGTGAGAAGAATGTTCCTTACATTGGTGATCAGTGGGAAGAATGTTCCTTACATTGGTGCTCAGTGAGAAGAATGTTCCTTACATTGGTGATCAGTGGGAAGAATGTTCCTTACATTGGTGATCAGTGGGAAGAATGTTCCTTACATTGGTGATCAGTGAGAAGAGTGTTCCTTACATTGGTGATCAGTGAGAAGAATGTTCCTTACATTGGTGATCAGTGGGAAGAATGTTCCTTACATTGGTGATCAGTGGGAAGAATGTTCCTTACATTGGTGATCAGTGGGAAGAATGTCCCTTACATTGGTGATCAGTGAGAAGAATGTTCCTTACATTGGTGACCACTGGGAAGAATGTTCCTTACATTGGTGGTCAGTGGGAAGAATGTCCCTTACATTGGTGATCAGTGAGAAGAATGTTCCTTACATTGGTGATCAGTGGGAAGAATGTCCCTTACATTGGTGATCAGTGAGAAGAATGTTCCTTACATTGGTGATCAGTGGGAAGAATGTTCCTTACATTGGTGATCAGTGAGAAGAATGTTCCTTACATTGGTGGTCAGTGGGAAGAATGTTCCTTACATTGGTGATCAGTGGGAAGAATGTTCCTTACATTGGTGATCAGTGGGAAGAATGTTCCTTACATTGGTGATCAGTGAGAAGAGTGTTCCTTACATTGGTGATCAGTGAGAAGAATGTTCCTTACATTGGTGATCAGTGGGAAGAATGTTCCTTACATTGGTGATCAGTGGGAAGAATGTTCCTTACATTGGTGATCAGTGGGAAGAATGTCCCTTACATTGGTGATCAGTGAGAAGAATGTTCCTTACATTGGTGACCACTGGGAAGAATGTTCCTTACATTGGTGGTCAGTGGGAAGAATGTCCCTTACATTGGTGATCAGTGAGAAGAATGTTCCTTACATTGGTGATCAGTGGGAAGAATGTCCCTTACATTGGTGATCAGTGAGAAGAATGTTCCTTACATTGGTGATCAGTGGGAAGAATGTTCCTTACATTGGTGATCAGTGAGAAGAATGTTCCTTACATTGGTGGTAAGTGGGAAGAATGTTCCTTACATTGGTGATCAGTGGGAAGAATGTTCCTTACATTGGTGATCAGTGGGAAGAATGTTCCTTACATTGGTGATCAGTGGGAAGAATGTTCCTTACATTGGTGATCAGTGAGAAGAATGTTCCTTACATTGGTGATCAGTGAGAAGAATGTTCCTTACATTGGTGATCAGTGGGAAGAATGTTCCTTACATTGGTGATCAGTGGGAAGAATGTCCCTTACATTGGTGATCAGTGAGAAGAATGTTCCTTACATTGGTGATCAGTGGGAAGAATGTTCCTTACATTGATGATCAGTGGGAAGAATGTTCCTTACATTAGTGATCAGTGAGAAGAATGTTCCTTACATTGGTGATCAGTGAGAAGAATGTTCCTTACATTGGTGATCAGTGGGAAGAATGTTCCTTACATTAGTGATCAGTGAGAAGAATGTTCCTTACATTGGTGATCAGTGGGAAGAATGTTCCTTACATTGGTGATCAGTGGGAAGAATGCTCCTTACATTGGTGATCAGTGGGAAGAATGTTCCTTACATTGGTGATCAGTGGGAAGAATGTTCCTTACATTGGTGATCAGTGGGAAGAATGTTCCTTACATTGGTGATCAGTGAGAAGAATGCTCCTTACATTGGTGATCAGTGGGAAGAATGTCCCTTACATTGGTGATCAGTGAGAAGAATGTTCCTTACATTGGTGATCAGTGGGAAGAATGTCCCTTACATTGGTGATCAGTGGGAAGAATGTCCCTTACATTGGTGATCAGTGAGAAGAATGTTCCTTACATTGGTGATCAGTGGGAAGAATGTCCCTTACATTGGTGATCAGTGAGAAGAATGTTCCTTACATTGGTGATCAGTGGGAAGAATGTCCCTTACATTGGTGATCAGTGGGAAGAATGTTCCTTACATTGGTAATCAGTGAGAAGAATGTTCCTTACATTGGTGATCAGTGAGAAGAATGTTCCTTACATTGGTGATCAGTGGGAAGAATGTCCCTTACATTGGTGATCAGTGGGAAGAATGTTCCTTACATTGGTAATCAGTGAGAAGAATGTTCCTTACATTGGTGATCAGTGAGAAGAATGTTCCTTACATTGGTGATCAGTGGGAAGAATGTCCCTTACATTGGTGATCAGTGGGAAGAATGTCCCTTACATTGGTGATCAGTGGGAAGAATGTTCCTTACATTGGTAATCAGTGAGAAGAATGTTCCTTACATTGGTGATCAGTGAGAAGAATGTCCCTTACATTGGTGATCAGTGGGAAGAATGTCCCTTACATCGCTGATCAGTGGGAAGAATGTTCCTTACATTGGTGATCAGTGAGAAGAATGTTCCTTACATTGGTGATCAGTGGGAAGAATGTTCCTTACATTGGTGATCAGTGGGAAGAATGTTCCTTACATTGGTGATCAGTGAGAAGAATGCTCCTTACATTGGTGATCAGTGAGAAGAATGCTCCTTACATTGGTGATCAGTGGGAAGAATGTTCCTTACATTGGTGATCAGTGGGAAGAATGTTCCTTACATTGGTGATCAGTGGGAAGAATGTTCCTTACATTGGTGATCAGTGAGAAGAATGTTCCTTACATTGGTGATCAGTGAGAAGAATGTTCCTCACATTGGTGATCAGTGGGAAGAATGTTCCTTACATTGGTGATCAGTGGGAAGAATGTTCCTTACATTGGTGATCAGTGGGAAGAATGTTCCTTACATTGGTGATCAGTGAGAAGAATGTTCCTTACATTGGTGGTCAGTGGGAAGAATGTTCCTTACATTGGTGATCAGTGGGAAGAATGTTCCTTACATTGGTGATCAGTGGGAAGAATGTTCCTTACATTGGTGATCAGTGGGAAGAATGTTCCTTACATTGGTGATCAGTGGGAAGAATGCTCCTTACATTGGTGATCAGTGGGAAGAATGGTCCTTACATTGGTGATCAGTGGGAAGAATGTTCCTTACATTGGTGATCAGTGGGAAGAATGTTCCTTACATTGGTGATCAGTGGGAAGAATGCTCCTTACATTGGTGATCAGTGGGAAGAATGTTCCTTACATTGGTGATCAGTGGGAAGAATGTCCCTTACATTGGTGGTCAGTGGGAAGAATGTTCCTTACATTGGTGATCAGTGAGAAGAATGTTCCTTACATTGGTGATCAGTGGGAAGAATGTCCCTTACATTGGTGGTCAGTGGGAAGAATGTTCCTTACATTGGTGATCAGTGAGAAGAATGCTCCTTACATTGGTGATCAGTGGGAAGAATGTTCCTTACATTGGTGATCAGTGGGAAGAATGTCCCTTACATTGGTGGTCAGTGGGAAGAATGTTCCTTACACTGGTGATCAGTGAGAAGAATGTTCCTTACATTGGTGATCAGTGAGAAGAATGTTCCTTACATTGGTGATCAGTGGGAAGAATGTCCCTTACATTGGTGATCAGTGAGAAGAATGTTCCTTACATAGGTGATCAGTGGGAAGAATGTTCCTTACATTGGTGATCAGTGGGAAGAATGTTCCTTACATTGGTGATCAGTGAGAAGAATGTTCCTTACATAGGTGATCAGTGGGAAGAATGTTCCTTACATTGGTGATCAGTGAGAAGAATGTTCCTTACATTGGTGATCAGTGGGAAGAATGTCCCTTACATTGGTGATCAGTGGGAAGAATGTTCCTTACATTGGTAATCAGTGAGAAGAATGTTCCTTACATTGGTGATCAGTGGGAAGAATGTTCCTTACATTGGTGCTCAGTGAGAAGAATGTTCCTTACATTGGTGATCAGTGGGAAGAATGTTCCTTACATTGGTGATCAGTGGGAAGAATGTCCCTTACATTGGTGATCAGTGGGAAGAATGTTCCTTACATTGGTGATCAGTGGGAAGAATGTTCCTTACATTGGTGATCAGTGGGAAGAATGTTCCTTACATTGGTGATCAGTGAGAAGAATGTTCCTTACATTGGTGCTCAGTGAGAAGAATGTTCCTTACATTGGTGGTCAGTGGGAAGAATGTTCCTTACATTGGTGATCAGTGGGAAGAATGTTCCTTACATTGGTGATCAGTGGGAAGAATGTTCCTTACATTGGTGATCAGTGAGAAGAATGTTCCTTACATTGGTGATCAGTGGGAAGAATGTTCCTTACATTGGTGCTCAGTGAGAAGAATGTTCCTTACATTGGTGATCAGTGGGAAGAATGTTCCTTACATTGGTGATCAGTGGGAAGAATGTCCCTTACATTGGTGATCAGTGGGAAGAATGTTCCTTACATTGGTGATCAGTGGGAAGAATGTTCCTTACATTGGTGATCAGTGGGAAGAATGTTCCTTACATTGGTGATCAGTGAGAAGAATGTTCCTTACATTGGTGCTCAGTGAGAAGAATGTTCCTTACATTGGTGGTCAGTGGGAAGAATGTTCCTTACATTGGTGATCAGTGGGAAGAATGTTCCTTACATTGGTGGTCAGTGGGAAGAATGTTCCTTACATTGGTGATCAGTGGGAAGAATGTTCCTTACATTGGTGATCAGTGAGAAGAATGTTCCTTACATTGGTGGTCAGTGGGAAGAATGTTCCTTACATTGGTGATCAGTGAGAAGAATGTTCCTTACATTGGTGGTCAGTGGGAAGAATGTTCCTTACATTGGTGATCAGTGGGAAGAATGTTCCTTACATTGGTGATCAGTGGGAAGAATGTTCCTTACATTGGTGATCAGTGAGAAGAATGTTCCTTACATTGGTGATCAGTGGGAAGAATATCCCTTACATTGGTGATCAGTGAGAAGAATGTTCCTTACATTGGTGATCAGTGAGAAGAATGTTCCTTACATTGGTGATCAGTGGGAAGAATGTCCCTTACATTGGTGATCAGTGAGAAGAATGTTCCTTACATAGGTGATCAGTGGGAAGAATGTTCCTTACATTGGTGATCAGTGGGAAGAATGTTCCTTACATTGGTGATCAGTGAGAAGAATGTTCCTTACATAGGTGATCAGTGGGAAGAATGTTCCTTACATTGGTGATCAGTGAGAAGAATGTTCCTTACATTGGTGATCAGTGGGAAGAATGTCCCTTACATTGGTGATCAGTGGGAAGAATGTTCCTTACATTGGTAATCAGTGAGAAGAATGTTCCTTACATTGGTGATCAGTGGGAAGAATGTTCCTTACATTGGTGCTCAGTGAGAAGAATGTTCCTTACATTGGTGATCAGTGGGAAGAATGTTCCTTACATTGGTGATCAGTGGGAAGAATGTCCCTTACATTGGTGATCAGTGGGAAGAATGTTCCTTACATTGGTGATCAGTGGGAAGAATGTTCCTTACATTGGTGATCAGTGGGAAGAATGTTCCTTACATTGGTGATCAGTGAGAAGAATGTTCCTTACATTGGTGCTCAGTGAGAAGAATGTTCCTTACATTGGTGGTCAGTGGGAAGAATGTTCCTTACATTGGTGATCAGTGGGAAGAATGTTCCTTACATTGGTGATCAGTGGGAAGAATGTTCCTTACATTGGTGATCAGTGAGAAGAATGTTCCTTACATTGGTGATCAGTGGGAAGAATGTTCCTTACATTGGTGCTCAGTGAGAAGAATGTTCCTTACATTGGTGATCAGTGGGAAGAATGTTCCTTACATTGGTGATCAGTGGGAAGAATGTCCCTTACATTGGTGATCAGTGGGAAGAATGTTCCTTACATTGGTGATCAGTGGGAAGAATGTTCCTTACATTGGTGATCAGTGGGAAGAATGTTCCTTACATTGGTGATCAGTGAGAAGAATGTTCCTTACATTGGTGCTCAGTGAGAAGAATGTTCCTTACATTGGTGGTCAGTGGGAAGAATGTTCCTTACATTGGTGATCAGTGGGAAGAATGTTCCTTACATTGGTGGTCAGTGGGAAGAATGTTCCTTACATTGGTGATCAGTGGGAAGAATGTTCCTTACATTGGTGATCAGTGAGAAGAATGTTCCTTACATTGGTGGTCAGTGGGAAGAATGTTCCTTACATTGGTGATCAGTGAGAAGAATGTTCCTTACATTGGTGGTCAGTGGGAAGAATGTTCCTTACATTGGTGATCAGTGGGAAGAATGTTCCTTACATTGGTGATCAGTGAGAAGAATGTTCCTTACATTGGTGATCAGTGGGAAGAATGTTCCTTACATTGGTGCTCAGTGAGAAGAATGTTCCTTACATTGGTGATCAGTGGGAAGAATGTTCCTTACATTGGTGATCAGTGGGAAGAATGTTCCTTACATTGGTGATCAGTGGGAAGAATGTTCCTTACATTGGTGATCAGTGGGAAGAATGTTCCTTACATTGGTGATCAGTGGGAAGAATGTTCCTTACATTGGTGATCAGGGGGAAGAATGTTCCTTACATTGGTGATCAGTGTGGAAGAATGTTCCTTACATTAGTGATCAGTGAGAAGAATGTCTCTTACATTGATGATCAGTGGGAAGAATGTTCCTTACATTGGTGATCAGTGGGAAGAATGTCCCTTACATTAGTGATCAGTGAGAAGAATGTTCCTTACATTGGTGATCAGTGGGAAGAATGTTCCTTACATTGGTGATCAGTGGGAAGAATGTTCCTTACATTGGTGATCAGTGGGAAGAATGTCCCTTACATTGGTGATCAGTGGGAAGAATGTTCCTTACATTGGTGATCAGTGGGAAGAATGTCCCTTACATTGGTGATCAGTGAGAAGAATGTTCCTTACATTGGTGATCAGTGGGAAGAATGTTCCTTACATTGGTGATCAGTGAGAAGAATGTCCCTTACATTGGTGATCAGTGAGAAGAATGTTCCTTACATTGGTGATCAGTGGGAAGAATGTTCCTTACATTGGTGATCAGTGAGAAGAATGTACCTTACATTGGTGATCAGTGGGTAGAATGTTCCTTACATTGGTGATCAGTGAGAAGAATGTTCCTTACATTGGTGATCAGTGAGAAGAATGTTCCTTACATTGGTGATCAGTGGGAAGAATGTTCCTTACATTGGTGATCAGTGGGAAGAATGTTCCTTACATTGGTGATCAGTGGGAAGAATGTTCCTTACATTGGTGATCAGTGGGAAGAATGTCCCTTACATTGGTGATCAGTGGGAAGAAAGTTCCTTACATTGGTGATCAGTGAGAAGAATGTTCCTTACATTGGTGATCAGTGGGAAGAATGTTCCTTACATTGGTGATCAGTGGGAAGAATGTTCCTTACATTGGTGATCAGTGAGAAGAATGTTCCTTACATTGGTGATCAGTGGGAAGAATGTCCCTTACATTGGTGATCAGTGGGAAGAATGTTCCTTACATTGGTGATCAGTGGGAAGAATGTTCCTTACATTGGTGATCAGTGGGAAGAATGTTCCTTACATTGATGATCAGTGGGAAGAATGTTCCTTACATTAGTGATCAGTGAGAAGAATGTTCCTTACATTGGTGATCAGTGAGAAGAATGTTCCTTACATTGGTGATCAGTGGGAAGAATGTTCCTTACATTAGTGATCAGTGAGAAGAATGTCCCTTACATTGGTGATCAGTGGGAAGAATGTTCCTTACATTGGTGATCAGTGGGAAGAATGTTCCTTACATTGGTGATCAGTGGGAAGAATGTTCCTTACATTGGTGATCAGTGAGAAGAATGTTCCTTACATTGGTGATCAGTGAGAAGAATGTTCCTTACATTGGTGATCAGTGGGAAGAATGTTCCTTACATTGGTGATCAGTGGGAAGAATGTCCCTTACATTGGTGATCAGTGAGAAGAATGTTCCTTACATTGGTGATCAGTGGGAAGAATGTTCCTTACATTGATGATCAGTGGGAAGAATGTTCCTTACATTAGTGATCAGTGAGAAGAATGTTCCTTACATTGGTGATCAGTGAGAAGAATGTTCCTTACATTGGTGATCAGTGGGAAGAATGTTCCTTACATTAGTGATCAGTGAGAAGAATGTCCCTTACATTGGTGATCAGTGGGAAGAATGCTCCTTACATTGGTGATCAGTGGGAAGAATGTTCCTTACATTGGTGATCAGTGGGAAGAATGTTCCTTACATTGGTGATCAGTGGGAAGAATGTTCCTTACATTGGTGATCAGTGAGAAGAATGCTCCTTACATTGGTGATCAGTGGGAAGAATGTTCCTTACATTGGTGATCAGTGGGAAGAATGTTCCTTACATTGGTAATCAGTGAGAAGAATGTTCCTTACATTGGTGATCAGTGAGAAGAATGTTCCTTACATTGGTGATCAGTGGGAAGAATGTTCCTTACATTGGTAATCAGTGAGAAGAATGTTCCTTACATTGGTGATCAGTGAGAAGAATGTTCCTTACATTGGTGATCAGTGAGAAGAATGTTCCTTACATTGGTGATCAGTGGGAAGAATGTTCCTTACATTGGTGATCAGTGGGAAGAATGTTCCTTACATTGGTGATCAGTGGGAAGAATGTTCCTTACATTGGTAATCAGTGAGAAGAATGTTCCTTACATTGGTGATCAGTGAGAAGAATGTTCCTTACATTGGTGATCAGTGGGAAGAATGTTCCTTACATTGGTAATCAGTGAGAAGAATGTTCCTTACATTGGTGATCAGTGAGAAGAATGTTCCTTACATTGGTGATCAGTGAGAAGAATGTTCCTTACATTGGTGATCAGTGGGAAGAATGTTCCTTACATTGGTGATCAGTGGGAAGAATGTTCCTTACATTGGTAATCAGTGAGAAGAATGTTCCTTACATTGGTGATCAGTGAGAAGAATGTTCCTTACATTGGTGATCAGTGGGAAGAATGTCCCTTACATTGGTGATCAGTGGGAAGAATGTCCCTTACATTGGTGATCAGTGGGAAGAATGTTCCTTACATTGGTAATCAGTGAGAAGAATGTTCCTTACATTGGTGATCAGTGAGAAGAATGTCCCTTACATTGGTGATCAGTGGGAAGAATGTCCCTTACATCGCTGATCAGTGGGAAGAATGTTCCTTACATTGGTGATCAGTGAGAAGAATGTTCCTTACATTGGTGATCAGTGGGAAGAATGTTCCTTACATTGGTGATCAGTGGGAAGAATGTTCCTTACATTGGTGATCAGTGAGAAGAATGCTCCTTACATTGGTGATCAGTGAGAAGAATGCTCCTTACATTGGTGATCAGTGGGAAGAATGTTCCTTACATTGGTGATCAGTGGGAAGAATGTTCCTTACATTGGTGATCAGTGGGAAGAATGTTCCTTACATTGGTGATCAGTGAGAAGAATGTTCCTTACATTGGTGATCAGTGAGAAGAATGTTCCTCACATTGGTGATCAGTGGGAAGAATGTTCCTTACATTGGTGATCAGTGGGAAGAATGTTCCTTACATTGGTGATCAGTGGGAAGAATGTTCCTTACATTGGTGATCAGTGAGAAGAATGTTCCTTACATTGGTGGTCAGTGGGAAGAATGTTCCTTACATTGGTGATCAGTGGGAAGAATGTTCCTTACATTGGTGATCAGTGGGAAGAATGTTCCTTACATTGGTGATCAGTGGGAAGAATGTTCCTTACATTGGTGATCAGTGGGAAGAATGCTCCTTACATTGGTGATCAGTGGGAAGAATGGTCCTTACATTGGTGATCAGTGGGAAGAATGTTCCTTACATTGGTGATCAGTGGGAAGAATGTTCCTTACATTGGTGATCAGTGGGAAGAATGCTCCTTACATTGGTGATCAGTGGGAAGAATGTTCCTTACATTGGTGATCAGTGGGAAGAATGTTCCTTACATTGGTGATCAGTGGGAAGAATGTCCCTTACATTGGTGGTCAGTGGGAAGAATGTTCCTTACATTGGTGATCAGTGAGAAGAATGTTCCTTACATTGGTGATCAGTGGGAAGAATGTCCCTTACATTGGTGATCAGTGGGAAGAATGTTCCTTACATTGGTGATCAGTGGGAAGAATGTTCCTTACATTAGTGATCAGTGAGAAGAATGTTCCTTACATTGGTGATCAGTGGGAAGAATGTTCCTTACATTGGTGGTCAGTGGGAAGAATGCTCCTTACATTGGTGATCAGTGGGAAGAATGTTCCTTACATTAGTGATCAGTGAGAAGAATGTTCCTTACATTGGTGATCAGTGGGAAGAATGTTCCTTACATTGGTGATCAGTGGGAAGAATGTCCCTTACATTGGTGGTCAGTGGGAAGAATGTTCCTTACATTGGTGATCAGTGAGAAGAATGTTCCTTACATTGGTGATCAGTGGGAAGAATATCCCTTACATTGGTGATCAGTGAGAAGAATGTTCCTTACATTGGTGATCAGTGAGAAGAATGTTCCTTACATTGGTGATCAGTGGGAAGAATGTCCCTTACATTGGTGATCAGTGAGAAGAATGTTCCTTACATAGGTGATCAGTGGGAAGAATGTTCCTTACATTGGTGATCAGTGGGAAGAATGTTCCTTACATTGGTGATCAGTGAGAAGAATGTTCCTTACATTGGTGATCAGTGGGAAGAATGTCCCTTACATTGGTGATCAGTGGGAAGAATGTTCCTTACATTGGTAATCAGTGAGAAGAATGTTCCTTACATTGGTGATCAGTGAGAAGAATGTCCCTTACATCGCTGATCAGTGGGAAGAATGTTCCTTACATTGGTGATCAGTGGGAAGAATGTCCCTTACATTGGTGATCAGTGAGAAGAATGTTCCTTACATTGGTGATCAGTGGGAAGAATGTTCCTTACATTGGTGATCAGTGAGAAGAATGTTCCTTACATTGGTGATCAGTGGGAAGAATGTCCCTTACATTGGTGATCAGTGAGAAGAATGTTCCTCACATTGGTGATCAGTGGGAAGAATGTTCCTTACATTGGTGATCAGTGGGAAGAATGTTCCTTACATTGGTGATCAGTGGGAAGAATGTTCCTTACATTGGTGATCAGTGAGAAGAATGTTCCTTACATTGGTGGTCAGTGGGAAGAATGTTCCTTACATTGGTGATCAGTGGGAAGAATGTTCCTTACATTGGTGATCAGTGGGAAGAATGTTCCTTACATTGGTGATCAGTGAGAAGAATGTTCCTTACATTGGTGGCCAGTGGGAAGAATGTTCCTTACATTGGTGATCAGTGGGAAGAATGTTCCTTACATTGGTGATCAGTGGGAAGAATGTTCCTTACATTGGTGATCAGTGGGAAGAATGTCCCTTACATTGGTGATCAGTGAGAAGAATGTTCCTTACATTGGTGGTCAGTGGGAAGAATGTTCCTTACATTGGTGATCAGTGGGAAGAATGTTCCTTACATTGGTGATCAGTGAGAAGAATGCTCCTTACATTGGTGATCAGTGGGAAGAATGTTCCTTACATTGGTGATCAGTGGGAAGAATGCTCCTTACATTGGTGATCAGTGAGAAGAATGTTCCTTACATTGGTGATCAGTGAGAAGAATGCTCCTTACATTGGTGATCAGTGAGAAGAATGTTCCTTACATTGGTGATCAGTGAGAAGAATGTCCCTTACATTGGTGATCAGTGGGAAGAATGTCCCTTACATTGGTGATCAGTGAGAAGAATGTTCTTTACATTGGTGATCAGTGGGAAGAATGTTCCTTACATTGGTGATCAGTGAGAAGAATGTCCCTTACATTGGTGATCAGTGAGAAGAATGTTCCTTACATTGGTGATCAGTGGGAAGAATGTTCCTTACATTGGTGATCAGTGGGAAGAATGTTCCTTACATTGGTGATCAGTGAGAAGAATGTTCCTTACATTGGTGGTCAGTGGGAAGAATGTTCCTTACATTGGTGATCAGTGGGAAGAATGTTCCTTACATTGGTGATCAGTGGGAAGAATGTTCCTTACATTGGTGATCAGTGAGAAGAATGTTCCTTACATTGGTGGTCAGTGGGAAGAATGTTCCTTACATTGGTGATCAGTGGGAAGAATGTTCCTTACATTGGTGATCAGTGGGAAGAATGTTCCTTACATTGGTGGTCAGTGGGAAGAATGTTCCTTACATTGGTGGTCAGTGGGAAGAATGTTCCTTACATTGGTGATCAGTGGGAAGAATGTCCCTTACATTGGTGATCAGTGAGAAGAATGTTCCTTACATTGGTGATCAGTGAGAAGAATGTCCCTTACATTGGTGATCAGTGGGAAGAATGTCCCTTACATTGGTGATCAGTGAGAAGAATGTTCCTTACATTGGTGGTCAGTGGGAAGAATGTTCCTTACATTGGTGATCAGTGGGAAGAATGTTCCTTACATTGGTGATCAGTGAGAAGAATGCTCCTTACATTGGTGATCAGTGGGAAGAATGTTCCTTACATTGGTGATCAGTGGGAAGAATGCTCCTTACATTGGTGATCAGTGAGAAGAATGTTCCTTACATTGGTGATCAGTGAGAAGAATGTTCCTTACATTGGTGATCAGTGGGAAGAATGTCCCTTACATTGGTGATCAGTGAGAAGAATGTTCTTTACATTGGTGATCAGTGGGAAGAATGTTCCTTACATTGGTGATCAGTGAGAAGAATGTCCCTTACATTGGTGATCAGTGAGAAGAATGTTCCTTACATTGGTGATCAGTGGGAAGAATGCTCCTTACATTGGTGATCAGTGAGAAGAATGTTCCTTACATTGGTGATCAGTGAGAAGAATGTTCCTTACATTGGTGATCAGTGAGAAGAATGTTCCTTACATTGGTGATCAGTGAGAAGAATGTTCCTTACATTGGTGATCAGTGAGAAGAATGTTCCTTACATTGGTGATCAGTGGGAAGAATGTTCCTTACATTGGTGATCAGTGAGAAGAATGTTCCTTACATTGGTGATCAGTGGGAAGAATGTCCCTTACATTGGTGATCAGTGAGAAGAATGTCCCTTACATTGGTGATCAGTGAGAAGAATGTCCCTTACATTGGTGATCAGTGAGAAGAATGTCCCTTACATTGGTGATCAGTGAGAAGAATGTCCCTTACATTGGTGATCAGTGAGAAGAATGTCCCTTACATTGGTGGTCAGTGAGAAGAATGTTCCTTACATTGGTGATCAGTGAGAAGAATGCTCCTTACATTGGTGATCAGTGGGAAGAATGTCCCTTACATTGGTGATCAGTGAGAAGAATGTCCCTTACATTGGTGATCAGTGGGAAGAATGCTCCTTACATTGGTGATCAGTGGGAAGAATGTCCCTTACATTGGTGATCAGTGAGAAGAATGTCCCTTACATTGGTGATCAGTGGGAAGAATGTTCCTTACATTGGTGATCAGTGGGAAGAATGTTCCTTACATTGGTGATCAGTGAGAAGAATGTCCCTTACATTGGTGATCAGTGGGAAGAATGTCCCTTACATTGGTGATCAGTGGGAAGAATGTCCCTTACATTGGTGATCAGTGGGAAGAATGTCCCTTACATTGGTGATCAGTGGGAAGAATGTTCCTTACATTGGTGATCAGTGGGAAGAATGTTCCTTACATTGGTGATCAGTGAGAAGAATGTCCCTTACATTGGTGATCAGTGAGAAGAATGTTCCTTACATTGGTGATCAGTGGGAAGAATGTCCCTTACATTGGTGATCAGTGGGAAGAATGTTCCTTACATTGGTGATCAGTGAGAAGAATGTTCCTTACATTGGTGATCAGTGAGATGAATGTTCCTTACATTGGTGATCAGTGAGAAGAATGTTCCTTACATTGGTAGTCAGTGGGAAGAATGTTCCTTACATTGGTGATCAGTGGGAAGAATGTTCCTTACATTGGTAGTCAGTGGGAAGAATGTCCCTTACATTGGTGGTCAGTGGGAAGAATGTCCCTTACATTGGTGATCAGTGAGAAGAATGTTCCTTACATTGGTGATCAGTGAGAAGAATGTCCCTTACATTGGTGATCAGTGGGAAGAATGTCCCTTACATTGGTGATCAGTGAGAAGAATGTTCCTTACATTGGTGGTCAGTGGGAAGAATGTTCCTTACATTGGTGATCAGTGGGAAGAATGTTCCTTACATTGGTGATCAGTGAGAAGAATGCTCCTTACATTGGTGATCAGTGGGAAGAATGTTCCTTACATTGGTGATCAGTGGGAAGAATGCTCCTTACATTGGTGATCAGTGAGAAGAATGTTCCTTACATTGGTGATCAGTGAGAAGAATGTTCCTTACATTGGTGATCAGTGGGAAGAATGTCCCTTACATTGGTGATCAGTGAGAAGAATGTTCTTTACATTGGTGATCAGTGGGAAGAATGTTCCTTACATTGGTGATCAGTGAGAAGAATGTCCCTTACATTGGTGATCAGTGAGAAGAATGTTCCTTACATTGGTGATCAGTGGGAAGAATGCTCCTTACATTGGTGATCAGTGAGAAGAATGTTCCTTACATTGGTGATCAGTGAGAAGAATGTTCCTTACATTGGTGATCAGTGAGAAGAATGTTCCTTACATTGGTGATCAGTGAGAAGAATGTTCCTTACATTGGTGATCAGTGAGAAGAATGTTCCTTACATTGGTGATCAGTGGGAAGAATGTTCCTTACATTGGTGATCAGTGAGAAGAATGTTCCTTACATTGGTGATCAGTGGGAAGAATGTCCCTTACATTGGTGATCAGTGAGAAGAATGTCCCTTACATTGGTGATCAGTGAGAAGAATGTCCCTTACATTGGTGGTCAGTGAGAAGAATGTTCCTTACATTGGTGATCAGTGAGAAGAATGCTCCTTACATTGGTGATCAGTGGGAAGAATGTCCCTTACATTGGTGATCAGTGAGAAGAATGTCCCTTACATTGGTGATCAGTGGGAAGAATGCTCCTTACATTGGTGATCAGTGGGAAGAATGTCCCTTACATTGGTGATCAGTGAGAAGAATGTCCCTTACATTGGTGATCAGTGGGAAGAATGTTCCTTACATTGGTGATCAGTGGGAAGAATGTTCCTTACATTGGTGATCAGTGAGAAGAATGTCCCTTACATTGGTGATCAGTGGGAAGAATGTCCCTTACATTGGTGATCAGTGGGAAGAATGTCCCTTACATTGGTGATCAGTGGGAAGAATGTTCCTTACATTGGTGATCAGTGGGAAGAATGTCCCTTACATTGGTGATCAGTGGGAAGAATGTTCCTTACATTGGTGATCAGTGGGAAGAATGTTCCTTACATTGGTGATCAGTGAGAAGAATGTTCCTTACATTGGTGATCAGTGGGAAGAATGTTCCTTACATTGGTGATCAGTGAGAAGAATGTCCCTTACATTGGTGATCAGTGAGAAGAATGTTCCTTACATTGGTGATCAGTGGGAAGAATGTCCCTTACATTGGTGATCAGTGGGAAGAATGCTCCTTACATTGGTGATCAGTGAGAAGAATGTTCCTTACATTGGTGATCAGTGGGAAGAATGTTCCTTACATTGGTGATCAGTGAGAAGAATGTCCCTTACATTGGTGATCAGTGAGAAGAATGTTCCTTACATTGGTGATCAGTGGGAAGAATGTCCCTTACATTGGTGATCAGTGGGAAGAATGTTCCTTACATTGGTGATCAGTGAGAAGAATGTTCCTTACATTGGTGATCAGTGAGATGAATGTTCCTTACATTGGTGATCAGTGAGAAGAATGTTCCTTACATTGGTAGTCAGTGGGAAGAATGTTCCTTACATTGGTGATCAGTGGGAAGAATGTTCCTTACATTGGTAGTCAGTGGGAAGAATGTCCCTTACATTGGTGGTCAGTGGGAAGAAGGAGGAGGACACACCCAAAGAGCTCTCTCTGAGAGAACCAGCCTTTTTCAAGCCTGGGCCTTGCCTGCTAGCTTGGCCCAGGAATAATGCCTGATCCTGGGGGAGGCCCTGGGAGGGATCCCCCTGATGACACGGGGCCTAGTGAGGAGGAGGTGGAGGACCTGTCTGTGGATCCAGGCCCTGCTATGGATACAAATGTCTTCAGTCAGAAGATTATCGATCGTTTTAGGGCGATTGGAAGAGCGGAAGAAAAACTTAAAGTTTTGAAGGCTGAACACAAAACCTTCAAAACCAAATATTTCCAGGCCTGGAGTAAAAATCGTTCAGCCATGAAGCCAGAGTTACAGGAATTGGAGGAGAAGGTGAAGAAACAATTTTTATTATTGGAAAAGATGAAAGAAAAATGTGATAATGAGAGGAAATTTTCCAGCCAGACAGCAAGTTCCATGGCCCCACCTGCTGTGGTGGACGGTGTCCTGACTGAGGAGCAGAAAGAGAAGGCCTTGTGTAAAGAGCTGCCTGGAGTTTCTGCTGGGACATGTAGTTCCTCTGCTAAGTTTGCTGCACAAGGTTTGCCTGCTGTTTGCAATGAGATTGCCTCACCTGAGCCTCCCTGTGGTGGGGGAGGGGATCAGCATATTGCACCGTGTGCAGTGGAAGAAGCCATGGAGGTTTCCCCTGTTGCAGTGTCAGACCAGCCTGCACTGTCCCCTGATGGAAGTCCTGTCCTGATGGAAGAGAACCGGCCAGCTGAAGCTTCTACAAGCACAGCAGAGGGAACTGTCACTGCTGGGAAGACGGCAGGAACTGTGAATATTCCAGCAAGTACTAAGAATGACAGTAATGATAAAGCAATGGAGGTGGTGGGTGGTGGTGAAGGTGTTAATACTGTGCTGGGTGGTGGTGGTGAAGGGGTTAATTCTGCTGGGAAAAATAAAAATGACATTCCTCCCCCTGCTCAGCAGAGGAAAGACTCATCGATTGTTCAGGCCAAATCTGTACAATCGATATCTGCTACAAATCTGTCAGATGGTTCAAAACAAACAGATGTTTTATCTGCTGGGGGGAATGTGGGGAGTTATGCGTCAGTTTTGGGGAGTCGCACCAAGGAGGGTGGGGGGAATGCTGCAAATGTTAATGGTCACAATTTGAGGAGGTTTGGTGGGGGGATGGTTAGTGGGTACCAGAGGAGAAATGTGGTCCAATTGAAGTGGGAGGGGGAGGGGACCCCACCAGTAAGGGGGAGGGTGGCAGAGTTGGTTCTGGAAATGGGGTTTAAAGTTTCGGATATTTTTGCTTTGATTTGCCCCGTGGGGAGTTATGAGTTTGATTTGTCCTTTGTAAAGCCTGAGGGTCTGGATTTGTTTTGGGAACGATTTAGGAGGTGCGGGGGCCTTCCGCAGTGGAACGGTTGGGTGCCAAAGGTGATTTCCAGGCAGCCTCTGATAAAATCTGTGACGATCCTGGTGCGCAATGAATCTATACCTGAGGCTAATTTAATAGTATGGCTACGCCGATATGGTGAGGTCCTCGCTCCACTGCGGAAGGTCCTTGATCTGCATGGGATTTGGACAGGGGCCTGGACAGTGTCATTAAAATTAGGGGTGCTGGGAAATGTAGTCCAACATCTGCCCTGTTCAGCCTTTCTGGGGAGAGATAGGCTGACCATTTTTTACCAAGGTCAGCCTAAAGTCTGCAACAAATGTGGTGAAAAGGGCCATTTTGCATCTACCTGCACCCGTAAAAAGTGTTCACTGTGCCAGGATCTGGACCATTTGGCTAAGGATTGTACCGAAATTTGATGCAATTTGTGCCAAAAGCTTGGTCATCCTTATAGTCAATGCCCAGAGGCATTACATAACTTGCCAGGATTGGAGGCTGAGCTGCAGAGGCTACATAAGGAGGATGAGGCCGCTGAAACTGTTATTGTCCCTCCTGTGTCTGTGACATCTGTTAATTTGGTTCCCCCTAGTGATGTGGTCCCTGAGTCTGTCCCTCCTGTGTCTGTGACATCTGTTTCAGTTTCCCCTAGTGATGTGGTCCCTGAGTCTGTCCCTCCTGTGTCTGTTACATCTGTTTCAGTTTCCCCTAGTAATGTGGTCCCTGAGTCTGTCCCTTCTGTGGTGGTCCCTAATCCGTCTATACGTAGATCCTCCAGACTGGCGGAAGCTGCTGGGGGGGCAGGTTTAGCGGATCTTCCCACTCAGCCTCCAGTCCCTGCCCCTCGGATGCGCAAGCGTGGTCAGGGGAATGTGGGGGTGCTGGCTGGGGGTGGGGCTGATGGAAGGGTGTCCATACCTCATGTCTCACGCTCTGTTGATGGGGATTCGGATGATGAGGGGTGGGAGAAGATTAGGAGGAAGAAAAAAAAGAAGAGGAAGACAAGAAAAGCGGTAATTTCTTCCTTAGAGTCGGACCCAGGAGGGGTTCCTCTTGGCAACACTTTTTCTGTTTTGTCAGGTGATGAAATGTCAGATATATCTTTCTCTTTATCATCTATGGATGAGGGGGAGTCACGCAGTCTGAAGAGAGCTGTCTCTGGGGATGAGAGTGTGGTGAGGGTTAAGAAACGACTCCCCCAATCATCATGATGGCATTTCAGACCTGCCTTTGGTGAACTGCCCATCTCTGGGTGAGGAGCTCTTTTCTTTTTCTGTGTTGGTGTGAGTTGTAGGAAGATTTATTTTCCAGTAATGACATGATTTTTGCTTTTGCTGTAAAGTCTTTTTTGTTTGAGAGCAGATTTGCTATATTTATTTTCATTTTTATGTAAATATGTATATATATTGTTTTTATGCTTATTGATTGCAAGTCCTTTAATAAAGAAAAATTGGGAAGAATGTTCCTTACATTGGTGATCAGTGAGAAGAATGTTCCTTACATAGGTTCGACTCGAACATCGGCTGTTCGCAGCGTTCGGCGAACAACGAACGATTTGGGCCGTTTGCGCCAAATTCGAGTGACGCGAACGGCCCACAATACACTGCGCCATCGCAGTGTAATCCCGGCGCTGTGATTGGCCAAGCATGCACTGTGACCCTGCATGCTTGGCCAATCACAGCGCCGGCAGCGAGGAGAGCAATGATTGGCCACAGGCAGGATGCCTGTGGCCAATTATAGCTGAGGGGGTTTAGTACACGCCCCACACTATAAAAGGCCGCCAGCGCGGCGGCCTTGTGTAGTGTGTTCCGGAGCAGGGAAAGTGAAGGATAGGCAGGGACAGTGTCAAATCTTGTCAAATCTATTCTTTGCTAAACCTTGTGTGTAGGGACAGAGAAGGATAGGCAGGGAGAGTGTCAGTGTCATATTCTTTGCTAAACCTTGTGTGTAGGGAGAGAGAAGGATAGGCAGGGAGAGTGTCAGTGTCATATACTTTGCTAAACCTTGTGTGCAGGGAGAGAGAAGGATAGGCAGGGAGAGTGTCAGTGTCATATACTTTGATAAACCTTGTGTGCAGGGAGAGAGAAGGATAGTCAGGGGACAGTGTCATATTCTTTGCTAAACCTTGTGTGTAGGGACAGAGAAGGATAGGCAGGGAGAGTGTCAGTGTCATATTCTTTGCTAAACCTTGTGTGTAGGGAGAGAGAAGGATAGGCAGGGAGAGTGTCAGTGTCATATACTTTGCTAAACCTTGTGTGCAGGGAGAGAGAAGGATAGGCAGGGAGAGTGTCAGTGTCATATACTTTGATAAACCTTGTGTGCAGGGAGAGAGAAGGATAGGCAGGGGACAGTGTCAGTGTCATTGTTGCTAAGCCTCCTGCACATTATACACCTTAACTTAGCCTGTATTGCTGCTTTTTCCTGGTGTGTTACACCAACAGGATTTTGCGGCACTTACAGCGGGCGGAGTGTACCTCCTGACCATATTACACCTTAACTTAGCCTGTATTGCTGCTTTTTCCTGGTGTGTTACACCAACAGGATTTTGCGGCACTTACAGCGGGCGGAGTGTGCCTCCTGACCATATTACACCTTAACTTAGCCTGTTTTGCTGCTTTTTCCTGGTGTGTTACACCAACAGAATTTTGCGGCACTTACAGCGGGCGGAGTGTGCCTCCTGACCATATTACACCTTAACTTAGCCTGTATTGCTGCTTTATCCTGGTGTGTTACACCAACAGGATATTGCGGCTCTTACAGCGGGCGGAGTGTGCCTCCTGACCATATTACACCTTAACTTAGCCTGTATTGCTGCTTTTTCCTGGTGTGTTACACCAACAGGATATTGCGGCTCTTACAGCGGGCGGAGTGTACCTCCTGACCATATTACACCTTAACTTAGCCTGTATTGCTGCTTTTTCCTGGTGTGTTACACCAACAGGATTTTGCAGCACTTACAGCGGGCGGAGTGTACCTCCTGACCATATTACACCTTAACTTAGCCTGTATTGCTGCTTTTTCCTGGTGTGTTACACCAACAGGATTTTGCGGCACTTACAGCGGGCGGAGTGTGCCTCCTGACCATATTACACCTTAACTTAGCCTGTTTTGCTGTTTTTTCCTGGTGTGTTACACCAACAGAATTTTGCGGCACTTACAGCGGGCGGAGTGTGCCTCCTGACCATATTACACCTTAACTTAGCCTGTATTGCTGCTTTTTCCTGGTGTGTTACACCAACAGGATATTGCGGCTCTTACAGCGGGCGGAGTGTGCCTCCTGACCATATTACACCTTAACTTAGCCTGTATTGCTGCTTTTTCCTGGTGTGTTACACCAACAGGATATTGCGGCTCTTACAGCGGGCGGAGTGTACCTCCTGACCATATTACACCTTAACTTAGCCTGTATTGCTGCTTTTTCCTGGTGTGTTACACCAACAGGATTTTGCAGCACTTACAGCGGGCGGAGTGTGCCTCCTGACCATATTACACCTTAATTTAGCATGTATTTCCCTGCAGGCCATTAGAATGTCTGGAAGGCAAACAAGGAGAGGCAGACAGTCAGGAGCCAATAAAAGAGGGCAAGCAGGCTCTGTGTCTGGGGGCAACAGTGCTGGTCGTGGACGCGGTGCATTGTCATCAGCACATGGCCATGGGACACGCTTGTCCTTCTTTTCGGCAGCTGGACATGTTGAGCCACATCATGCCGAAGACTTGGTAGAGTGGATGACCAAGCCCACCTCATCCTCCTCATCCTCTCTCACCCAGGCTCAGGGTACTGGCAAAGCAGCTGCCAAAGCGTCCTCTTCCCTGGTATCAATGTCATCATCAGTCACTCCTTCCCTAGACCAACCATGTCCTCCTGAGGAGTCCCCCGAACTGTTTGAGCACAGTGTTGGGTACATGCTCCAGGAGGATGCCCAGCGTTTCGAAGGGTCTGATGATGATACCCAGCTAGAGGAAGGCAGTAGCGTGAGAGCAGAGAGAGGGGATGCTCAAGAAGGACACCAATCTGGCAGTCATGTTCCAGCAGCTGCAGCATACTGCCAGATTGGCTCCAGTGAAGAGGAGGGAGGGGATGATGAGGTCACTGACTCCACATGGGTGCCTAATAGGAGAGAGAAGGAGGAGGAGGAGGATGAGGAGGAGGCACATCTCCAACGAGGCAGGATGCCCTCGGGGGGCCAGCGTAAGGGCAGCACACCGACGGAATCACACCGCAGAGCTCCGCCTGTGCAGGGCGCTGGCTCTGCCCATTATTCAAAAAGTTCTTTGGTGTGGGCCTTTTTTGAGTCAAGTGCATCAGATCGCACAGCTGCTGTTTGCAACATATGTCTCAAGCGTATATCGCGTGGCCAAAACATCACCTGCTTGGGCACCACATGCTTGACCAGACATATGTTGACCTGCCATGCAGCTCGTTGGCAAGCCTACCTTAAAGACCCACACCAAAGAACAAAGCTGACCTCTTCTTGCACCGCATCAGCTAGGATCTCCAACCCCACTATACCTTCAGTCCTCTCTGAAACCTGCTCTGAGAGGAATGAAGGTGTAGAATTAGGTGTGTCACAGCCAAGTACTTGCGGGCACTCTGCTAGCAGTACACCGACGTCCGATTCTAGCAGGCAAATTTCCCTGCCCCAGCTGCTGGACCGTCGAAAGAAGTTCACTCCCAGCCATCCACATGCCCAGCGGTTGAATGCTAGCTTGGCTAAATTGCTAGCGCTTCAACTGCTGCCTTTTCAGTTGGTAGACTTGGCCCCCTTCTGTGAGTTTGTGCAATGTGCGGTTTCTCAGTGGCAGGTTCCCAAACGCCACTTTTTCTCACGGAAGGCGATTCCGGCTCTCTACCGGCATGTGGAAGGCAATGTCTTGGCCTCGCTGGACAGGGCGGTCAGTGGTAAGGTGCATATTACCGCTGACTCATGGTCCAGCAGGCATGGACAGGGACGTTACCTTTCTTTCACGGCCCATTGGGTCACTCTTTTGGCAGCTGGGAAGGATGCAGGACAAGGTGCAGTAGTGTTGGAGGTTGTTCCACCGCCACGCCTCCAAAATGCTACTCCTGGTTGTGACACACCTCTGTCCTCCACCCCCTCCTCTTCTTCTTCCTCCGTGGCCTCTTCCTGTGCTTTGTCCTCGGAACCAGCGGTGCTCCGTAGGCGTTCAAGGGGCTACGCAAGTACGCAGGCAAAAAGATGCCATGCCGTGCTTGCGCTGGTGTGTTTGGGGGACAGGAGCCACACTGGGGCAGAGGTTCTGTCTGCTCTGCAGGGGCAGGCCGAGAGGTGGTCGACGCCACGCCAGCTTAAGCCAGGAATGGTAGTTTGCGACAATGGCACCAACCTCCTCTCCGCTCTCTGACAGGGACAACTGACCCATGTGCCCTGTGTGGCTCACGTCCTTAACCTGGTGGTGCAGCGGTTCTTGGGCAGGTACCCGGGCTTACAGGATGTCCTGAGGCAGGCCAGGAAAGTCTGTGTGCATTTCCGCAGATCTTATAATGCCAGTGCTCGCCTGGCTGAGCTGCAAAAGGAGTTGAACCTGCCCAAGAACCGCCTTATATGTGACATGCCCACCAGGTGGAACTCAACGTTGGCAATGCTGCAGCGGCTGCACACGCAGCAGAGGGCCATCAATGAGTACCTGTGCGACTACGGCACCAGGACAGGGTCAGGGGAGCTTGGGTTTTTTTCACCACGCCAGTGGGGCATGATCAGGGATGCATGCACTGTCCTGGCACCATTTGAGGAGGCCACGAGGATGGTGAGCAGTGGCAGTGCATGTATCAGTGACACTGTACCTCTTGTCCACCTGTTGGAACATATGCTGCGTGGAATAATGGACAGGGCACTTGAGGCAGAACAGAGGCAGGAAGAGGAGGACTTCCTTGCCTCTCAAGGCCCCCTTTACCCAGACAGTGTTCCTTCTGTCCCACCCATCGCACAGGAAGAAGAGGAGGAGGAGGAGGAGGATTGTGTCAGCATGGAGGTGGAGCCTGGCACTCAGCATCATCAGCAGCAGTCTTTTAGGGATGATTTACAGTCCCAAGAAACCAGTGGACTTGTACGTGGCTGGGAGGAGGTGGCTGCGGATCATGTCGTCCTTAGTGACCCAGAGGACTCCGGACCGAATGCCTCAGCTAACCTACGCTGCATGGCCTCCCTGATCCTGCAAAGTCTGCGGAAGGATCCTCGTATTCTTCGGATCAAGGAGAGGGACCATTACTGGCTGGCCACTCTCCTTGATCCACGGTACAAGGGTAAGGTTGCGGACCTTATCTTACCGTCGCAGAGGGAGCAGAGGATGAGACAACTCCGGGAGGCCTTGCAGAAAGGTCTGTGCAACACGTTCCCAGAGACTGGAAGGTTACAAACTCCTGGTCCTGGACAATGAGTTGCTGAGGCTTCGGTCAGTCAAAGAAGGAGCGGTGGGGAAGGTGGCCGTCTGACCGAAGCGTTCAGACAATTCTTTAGTCCGCAGCCCCAAGGTATGATCGGTTCCAGCAACCATCGCCAGCGTCTGATATACATGGTGCAGGAATACCTAGGGGCAAGGTCAGACTTGGACACCTTCCCCACCGAAAATCCTCTGGCTTACTGGGTCTTGAGGATGGATCACTGGCCAGAGCTTGCACAGTATGCAATTGAGCTACTGGCCTGTCCTGCATCCAGCGTTCTTTCAGAACGCACATTCAGTGCTGCTGGAGGATTTGTCACGAATCACAGGGTGCACCTGTCCACCGACTCTGTTGATCGACTGACCTTCATAAAGATGAACCAGTCTTGGATCACCACCAGCTACCAAACACCTGAAGCTGATATAACAGACTCATTTATTTTCAAATGTCACATCCCTTCAAGACTGATGCTGATGCTGAGAGACTGTCCTGTTATGTTGACTGACTATCCTCCTCCTCCTCCTCAATGATCCGATTGACGATGATAGCTTGGAAGAACATTTTTGTTTCTGGGTGCCGCCACCAGTGGCTAAGGCCCAATTTTTCAGCCCCTGTTTAACAGGGGTGTGTTATTACAATTTTTTATGCAATGCTTTGCAGCAGGGCTCATTCCTGCACTCCAACTACAGTATCTGGGAGTGGTTGCAGTGTGGTGGCACCAGCACCAGTGGCTAAGGCCCAATTTTTCAGCCCCTGTTTAACAGGGGCGTGTAATTACAATTTTTGATGCAATACTTTGCAACAGGGCTCATTGCTGTGCTCCAAGTACAGTATCTGTGAGGGGTTGCAGTGTTGTGGCACCAGTGGCTAAGGCCCAATTTTTCAGCCCCTGTTTAACAGGGCATGTAATTACAATTTTTTATGCAATGCTTTGCAGCAGGGCTCATTCCTGCACTCCAACTAGAGTATCTGGGAGTGGTTGCAGTGTGGTGGCACCAGCACCAGTGGCTAAGGCCCAAATTTTCAGCCCCTGTTTAACAGGGGCGTGTAATTACAATTTTTGATGCAATACTTTGCAACAGGGCTCATTGCTGTGCTCCAAGTACAGTATCTGTGAGGGGTTGCAGTGTTGTGGCACCAGTGCCTAAGGCCCAATTTTTATGCCCCTGTTTAACAGGGGCATGTAATTACAATTCTTGATCTAATAATTCACAGCAGGGCCCATTCCTGCGCCCACCAAGACTAACTGTGAGGCCTTACAGTGTTGTGTCAACACCACCACCACCACCAAGGGCCCAATTTTTCAGCCCCTGTTCAACAGGGGCATGCAATTACAATTCTTGATCTAATAATTCACAGCAGGGCCCATTCATGCGCCCACCAAGAGTAACTGTGAGGGCTCACAGTGTTGTGGCAACACCAACATGTAAGGGGCAACTTTCAGCTGAGTATATACGGCAGGTCCCTACTTTCAAACATCCAACTTACAAACGACTCCTACTTGCAAACGGAAGAAGACAACAGGAAGTGAGAGGAAATCTACCCCATGGAAGGCAAATTCTCTCCTGTAAGAGTTAATATGGGAAAAAAAGTGTCTCCTCTCCACTGATGCTTTATCACCAATTCTTGTTTCAATAAAAACCTCAAATTTTCAAAAGACATTTGTCATTAGGACGGAAAGTGAGGTGAACTGTTCTGAACAGCTGCACACTGCACAGACAGCAAAACAAATGTTACAGGGGTGATAACCCTTCCCTATGTTTTCCAAAAAGCTTAAAAATAGATTTTTTGGCTGGAGCTACACTTAAACAATGTACCTGTTCAAAATTACAAACAGATTCTACATAAGAACAAACCTACAGTCCCTGTCTTGTATGCACCGCCTGTATACGGCTGTTCAGAGTATATAGGGCCTTTTTTATTTTGTGTGCCGGGTTCCCCTTAATATCCATACAAGACCCAAAGGGTCTGGTAATGGGCTGGGGTAGGGGGGGGGGTGTGATGGGGTAGCTATGCCATTTTTCTTAAAGATTTTCATCCATATTACCGGGACCAGACATTACATTAAAGGCGCAAGCAGTTTTAAATGGCTTTTTTTCCTTTAGAAATGTAATTTTGTGCAGGGACAGTTCTAAACACGGGAAACACGTGGCACTTCACAGGCATACTTTAGACACCCCCCAGGTACAATATTTAAAGGAATATTTGACTTTTTTTTTTCACTTAATGCATCATTAAAATGACTGCTCCCGAAAAACGGCCGTTTTTAAAACTTTTTTTTTGATTGATACATGTCAACTGGTGCAGAACCCGGGTTCCCAAACTCTTTTTAGGACAATAACATGCATAATAGTCGTTATAATTAGCACTTTAGATTTCGAACGTTCGCATCCATTGTATTTAATAGGGTTCTAAAGTTCGTGCGAACTTTCGGTCCGTTCGCGGGTTCTGGTGCGAACCGAACCCGGGGGTGTTCGGCTCATCACTATTGGTGATCAGTGAGAAGAATGTTCCTTACATTGGTGATCAGTGGGAAGAATGTCCCTTACATTGGTGATCAGTGAGAAGAATGCTCCTTACATTGGTGATCAGTGAGAAGAATGTTCCTTACATTGGTGATCAGTGGGAAGAATGTCCCTTACATTGGTGATCAGTGAGAAGAATGTTCCTTACATTGGTGATCAGTGAGAAGAATGTCCCTTACATTGGTGATCAGTGGGAAGAATGTTCCTTACATTGGTGATCAGTGAGAAGAATGTTCCTTACATTGGTGATCAGTGAGAAGAATGTTCCTTACATTGGTGATCAGTGGGAAGAATGTTCCTTACATTGGTGATCAGTGGGAAGAATGTTCCTTACATTGGTGATCAGTGGGAAGAATGTTCCTTACATTGGTGATCAGTGAGAAGAATGTTCCTTACATTGGTGATCAGTGAGAAGAATGTTCCTTACATTGGTGATCAGTGGGAAGAATGTTCCTTACATTGGTGATCAGTGAGAAGAATGTTCCTTACATTGGTGATCAGTGAGAAGAATGTTCCTTACATTGGTGATCAGTGAGAAGAATGTTCCTTACATTGGTGATCAGTGGGAAGAATGTCCCTTACATTGGTGATCAGTGAGAAGAATGTTCCTTACATTGGTGATCAGTGAGAAGAATGTTCCTTACATTGGTGGTCAGTGAGAAGAATGTTCCTTACATTGGTGATCAGTGGGAAGAATGTTCCTTACATTGGTGATCAGTGAGAAGAATGTTCCTTACATTGGTGATCAGTGGGAAGAATGTTCCTTACATTGGTGATCAGTGGGAAGAATGTCCCTTACATTGGTGATCAGTGAGAAGAATGTTCCTTACATTGGTGATCAGTGGGAAGAATGTTCCTTACATTGGTGATCAGTGAGAAGAATGTTCCTTACATTGGTGATCAGTGAGAAGAATGTCCCTTACATTGGTGATCAGTGAGAAGAATGTTCCTTACATTGGTGATCAGTGAGAAGAATGTTCCTTACATTGGTGATCAGTGGGAAGAATGTTCCTTACATTGGTGATCAGTGAGAAGAATGTTCCTTACATTGGTGATCAGTGAGAAGAATGTCCCTTACATTGGTGATCAGTGGGAAGAATGTCCCTTACATTGGTGATCAGTGGGAAGAATGTTCCTTACATTGGTGATCAGTGGCTAAATGTGAGAAATTGCCGAAGGAGCCTCTGGTGACCGCTGGAGGAGGGGCCACAGTTGGGAAAATTCTGAAATCTAATCAATGTATTGGAATTCAGTGATCAATAACGAGAGGATCGTATAGCTGAGGACTTTATTTGATGGTGTCACAATGATCACAATTGTTAGTTGTGTCCCAGCGCTGTGACTCCATGGTGTCTCCATGTCCAGAGGTGACACGTCTGTAGTCTCCCCATACAGTTGTTCTTGCCCAGGTGACCCTTTATCCTCCATCACCGAACCTTCAGATCGCACTGAAAACAGACAAATCCCAGTCAGTGTATTCAAAGAATTGACTCCGCCTTAAAACACACAATACAATGAAATGACTCCGCCCATACAACAAAGGCGCCTGGACCAAACCAACTTCATGCAATTATAAGGGCCAGGAATGAATGTTAGACATAGATGCTCAGGGGGCCCAGTGAAGAGGTTGGGCGGGCTGCCAGATAGAAGTGCTCATAGGGACCCAATGGAGGGATTGGGGGGACTGATGAACAGAGGTGCTCATAGGGATCCAATGAAGAGGTTGGGGGGGACTTATGGACAGAGGTGCTTATGGGGACCCAATGAAAAGGTTGGGGCGGGGACAGGACTTATGAACACAGGTGCTCATAGGGACCCAGTGAAGAGGTTGGAGGGCCAGTAATGGACAGAGGTGCTCATAAGGACCCAACAAAGAAGTTGAAGGGGCTTGATGGACAGAGGTGCTTGGGGGGGACTCAATAGAGAGTTTAGGGGGGGTTGTGGAGGACAGAGGTGTTCATAGTGACCCAATGGAGAGGTTTGGGGGCCCTAGTGCTCATAGGGACCTGATTGACAAGTTGAGGGGGCCTTTTGGACTGAGGTGCTCATAGGGACCCAATGGAGAGGTTGGAGAGGTGATGGACAGAGGTGCTCATAGAGACCCAATGAAGAGGTTGAGGGGGTCTGATGGACAGAGGTGCTCAGAGGGGAGACAATAGAGAGTTGATGGGAGGGGGGAGTGGAAAGAGGTGTTCATAGGGACCCAATGGGGAGGTTGGGGAGGTGATGGACAGAGGTTGTGGGCCCCTGATAGACAGAGGTGCTCAATGAGACCCAATGAAGAGGTTGAGGGGGCCCCTGATGGACAGGGGTTCTCATGGGGACCCAATGGACAATGATCACCTCTATTTCCTCTATTTCCAGTGAGGAACAATAATACAGTCATAGAGATGATGCATTTTTCTACACTCTCTTCGTATTTCGGTGACTTGGTAGGATGTAGAGAGCTTTAGTCACCTTGTCTATAGACGTCTGTTGGTGATTCATCTCAGTCACTTGCTGTCTGAGTTGCCTCCAGCAGGGTGTACTGATGATGACACTTTTTTATAATGGATATTTGATGGTCTAGCCCTTGGATCGCCAAACTACGGCCCTCCAGCTGTTGCAGAACTACTTGTCCCATGAGGCATTGTAAAACTTGGAAATTTACAGACATGACTAAGCATGATGGGAATTGTAGTTCCTGAACAACTGGAGGGCCGTAGTTTGGAGACCTCTGGGACTCTAGCCAATCAGCTGACTTGGTGGTGGGATAAGGGAGGGGTCTGCTAGTGCATGCTGGAATTCAGTGGCGGCTGGTGCTCCAAATTTTTTGGGGGGGTGGAAACAAACTGAAAAAAAAAACATCAAACGCAGCCACTGTGCCAACAAACGCAGCTACTGTAACCATCAATTGTTGCCAGTGTTGCCAGTGTGCCCCATCAATTGCTACCAGTGTGTGCCCATCAATTGCCGCCAGTGTGCCCCATCAATTGCTGCCAGTGTGCCCATCAATTGCCGCCAGTGTGCTGCCAGGTTGCCCAATCAATTGCCACCAGTGTGCTGCCAGTTTACCCCATCAAATGCCGCCAGTGTGCCCCCCCCCCGCCCGGCACTTACCTGTCACGGTCAAAGTTGTCCTCTGCGTCCTCAATGTCTTCTCCCTTCTCCCATCCTCTTCCGTCTTCTGCTATGACACAGTGATGCTGTGTCACAGCGCCTGTCGCTTCAGCCAATCAGGTGACCGGTAACCAGACCCGGTGCACCTGATTGGCTGAGAGGCGGGTCAGTGTTAGGGAAGCGATTCCCTAACACAGCACTACGTAAGCAGAGAACGCACAGCAGTGAGCCTGCTGCTTAACAATTTGGAAGCCTATTAGAGCCCACAGGCTCTAATCAGGCACTTCCAAAACACACCCGTCGATGTAATTCAGATGGCCGGCGCTCGACAAGAGGCCGGACATCTGAATAGTGGGCGGCAGCGGCGACAATAGATAGATTCATGCAATGCATGAATCTATCTATTGTTGAGTGACGGGTGCAGGAGAGAGGGGGCGGCGCTCCTGCGCCCACTATGGACGCACCGCCACTGCTGGGATTGTCATTAAATATTTGGGGCACTTCTTTCTGGGTTTAGCACCAGAGGCTATACAATGGTAACAATGATTTTGCTCTTAGGGCTTAGGGCTTTGGGGTGAAGGATCTGGAGTAGCTGCTACTGGGAGGAACCCTTCAAATGAATGGCTGGCCTGGATATTCTCCTTGGGCTTAATGGAAACTGAGTGCAGTTTTCCTCCACAATGGAGGCGATAAGTGGCATGGGAGTAACATGGGAACCCTTCCATGCTGTCCTGCCTTGAGTACTAAGACTGAGACACCACCAAATCCTCAGTTTTCAGGGTTTCCAGACAGTATAGCCTGGTGACAGAAGGACCCAGAAGGTCAGAAAGACATGGAGAAGACCAGAGACTGTTTAACCGCTTCCCGTTCTCCTCCCTCCATCCTGTCCTCAATGTCAATGTGCATTAAATCTACAAAAATCTCAACTGGCGCCCAGCATCCTGAACATCCAAAGACAATATTCGCTCCCCTAGAAGATCACACCTGGGACCTCATGGCCAATAATTGGGCCTTGGACATTCCCAATGTAGTTATTGATTAGCTAAATATCAATATTTATTGAGGATCAGTCACAATAGTGCTACACATGAAAGAACTGTCTGTATTTCTCCACAGGTACCAATCATACCACAAATGTCATCTTCCCATCCAGCCCTGAACCCTTCTCCGCTCCCTCACCTGCTGCCGGCATCTCTCTCGCAGCACACTCTGATGAGGAAGTTGCCCTCCTGATTGGCGTCGTAGGTGGAGGGCACAATGACATACTCGCCGGCTGGCAGGCGTGCCCGCATCGTCACCCCACGGCTGTTCTTTGGCTCTCCGGTGTCACACACAGGGCGATTCCTGGTGAAGAATCCGCGGTCCAGTCTGGGGCGAGGCACCTAAAAAGGGATCTGTGTTACTTGGCAGTGGACAGTGATTGGGGAGCAAGGATTGGGGGGCAGTCTCTAGGCTGGGGTAATGGCAGCAGACAGTGATTGGGGAGCATGGATTGGGGGGTAGTCTTTAGATGGGGATTGGGAAGGAGGGATGGTGGAGGTTTGAGTGTCAGTGAGAGAGGTTGGGAAGGTGGGTTGGTAGAAGTTTGAGGGGCAGTGATGGAGGTTGGGAAGGAGTGATGGTGGAGGTTTGAGAGGCAGTGAGGAGGGATGGCAGAGGTTTGAGGAGCAGTGATGGGGTTGGGAAGGAGTGATGGTGGAGGTTTGAGAGGCAGTGAGGGAGGGATGGTAGAGGTTTGAGAGGTGGTAATGGTGGTTGGGAAGGAGGGATGGTGGAGGTTTGAGAGGCGGTAATGGAGGATGGGAAGGAGGGATGGTGGGGGTTTGAGGTTCAGTGATGGAGGTTGGGAAGGAGAGATGGTGGAGGTTTGAGGGGCAGTGATGGTGGTTGGGAAGGAAGGATGGTGGAGGTTTAAAGGTCAGTGATCGGGGTTGGGAAGGAGGGATGGTGGAGGTTTGAGGTGCAGTGAGGAGGGATGGTAGAGGTTTGAGAGGCGGTAATGGAGGTTGGGAAGGAGGGACGGTGGGGTTTGAGGGGCAGTGATGGGGGTTAGGAAGGAGGGATGGTCGAAGTTTGAGAGGCAATGATGGGGTTGGGAAGGAGGGTTGGTGGAAGTTTGAGAGGCAGTGATGGGGTTGGGAAGGAGGGATGGTGGAGCTTTGAGGGTCAGTAATTGGGGTTGGGAAGGAGGGATAGTGGAGGTTTGAGAGGTAGTGATGGGGTTGAGAAGGAGGGATGGTGGAGGTTTGAGAGGCGGTAATGGAGGTTGGGAAGGAGGGATGGTGGGGGTTTGAGGTTCAGTGATGGAGGTTGGGAAGGAGTGATGGTTGAGGTTTGAGGGGCAGTAATGGGGATTGGGAAGGAGGGATAGTGAAGGTTTGAAGGTCAGTGCTGGGGGTTGGGAAGGAGGGATGGTTGAGGTTTGAGAGGCAATGATGGGGTTGGGAAGGAGGGTTGGTGGAAGTTTGAGAGGCAGTGATGGGGTTGGGAAGGAGGGATGGTGGAGCTTTGAGGGGCAGTAATTGGGGTTGGGAAGGAGGGATAGTGAAGGTTTGAGAGGTAGTGATGGGGTTGAGAAGTAGGGATGGTGGGTGTATATGAGGATGTAATGGGAAAGGAGTGATGGTGGAGGTTTGAGAGGCAGTGAAGGGGTTGGGAAGGAGAGATGGTGGAGGTTTGAGGGGCAGTGATGGGGGTTGGGAAGGAAGGATGGTGGAGGTTTGAGAGGCAGTGATGGAGGTTGGGAAAAAGGGATGGTAGAGGTTTGAGAGGCAGTGATGGGGGTTGGAAAATATATTTTAGAAGCATTGATGCAGGTGGCATAGAGGAATAGTGAGGGTTTGAGGGGCAGTGATTGGGGTTGGGAAGGAGGGATGGTGGAAATTTGAGGGGCAGTGATTGTGGTTGGGAAGGAGGGATGGTGGAGGTTTGAGGGGCAGTGATGGAGGTTGGGAAGGAGGGATGGTGGAGGTTTGAGGGGTAGTGATTGGGGTTAGGAAGGAGGGATGGTGGAGGTTTGAGGGGCAGTGATTGGGGTTGGGAAGGAGGGATGGTGGAGGTTTGAGGGGCAGTGATTGGGGTTGGGAAGGAGGGATGGTGGTGGTTTGAGGGTCAGTGATGGAGGTTGGGAAGGAGGGATGGTGGGGGTTTGAGGGGCAGTGATGGGGTCCGAAGGAGGGACAGTGGAGGTTTAAGGGGCAGTGATGGGGGTTCGGAAGGAGGGACAGTGGAGGTTTGAGGGGCAGTGATTGGGGTTGGGAAGGAGGGATGGTCGGTGTTTGAGGGTCAGTGCAGAAAGGCAGAGAGACGAGGTGGGCAGTTGGGTCCTCATTATTTCTTACCAGATCTTGGGGTACCTGTTAATAAAAAAGTAAATTTCACGTCAGTGTCGGACTCCATTCATCTTCTCTCCACATTCCACACAATACAGGAGGATCAGCTAGAAGAGCTGTAAGCGGTCCATACCTGGTACAGATGGCATGCAATATGCAGCTTCTGAGCTCCTTTGTCAGTCTGCATCAGCTCCAACAAAACCCTCCAACGCTCATCCTGTTTATTTTTATGCCCCGCCTCTTTGTCTGAAGACCCGCCCACACGGAGCCGGAATTGGGGATTGTTGAAGAATGTTCCTGAAAGATGATATAAACGTATCTGCTGTAACGGTGATCATGGAACCTTGGCCCTGGGACCTGGTCAGTTTATGTTGGAGTATGGCCTGACCATGCTGAGGAACACTCATACCCGGGGAAGGGGGTTATGGCTTTGTGGGGGGTTTCTGCAATAATCCCAGCAGAGATGTAAATGTTTCTATGGACTCACTCAGTCTGCGCCCCCCTCCAGCGTTGACTCCGCGCTGCCAGCGACCACGCAGGTGATTGACATCACAATGAGGTGAGTCCAGGTTGGTGTGACAAATGACCATCCAGGAGAACAACGAGCAGAAATCCTCACACAGCATCCTACATATAAGAGAAAGGAGCATAGAATGGGGGACACGGGGACACCACCACTGACCAACTGTATAATGACCCCAACATGAAGGAGGAGCATAGAATGGGGGACACAGGGACACCACCACTGACCAACTGTATAATGACCCAACACGAAGGAGGGAGGAGCACAGAATGGGGGACACGGGGACACCACCACTGACCAACTGTATAATGACCCCAACATGAAGGAGGGAGGAGCATAGAATGAGGGATACAGGGACACCACCACTCACCAACTGTATAATGACCCCAACATGAAGGAGGGAGGAGCATAGAATGAGGGACACGGGGACACCACCACTGACCAACTGTATAATGACCCCAACATGAAGGAGGGAGGAGCATAGAATGAGGGATACAGGGACACCACCACTCACCAACTGTATAATGACCCCAACATGAAGGAGGGAGGAGCATAGAATGAGGGACACGGGGACACCACCACTGACCAACTGTATAATGACCCCAACATGAAGGAGGGAGGAGCATAGAATGGGGACACGGGGACACCACCACTGACCAACTGTATAATGACCCCAACATGAAGGAGGGAGGAGCATAGAATGGGGGACACGGGGACACAACCACTGACCAACTGTATAATGACCCCAACATGAAGGAGGGAGGAGCATAGAATGAGGGACACGGGGACACCACCACTGACCAACTGTATAATGACCCAACACGAAGGAGGGATGAGCATAGAATGGGGGACACGGGGACACCACCAATGACCAACTGTATAATGACCCAACACGAAGGAGGGATGAGCATAGAATGGGGGACACGGGGACACCACCAATGACCAACTGTATAATGACCCAACACGAAGGAGGGATGAGCATAGAATGGGGGACACGGGGACACCACCACTGACCAACTGTATAATGACCCCAACATGAAGGAGGGAGGAGCATAGAATGGGGGACACGGGGACACCATCAATGACCAACTGTATAATGACCCCAACATGAAGGAGGGAGGAGCATAGAATGAGGAATACGGGAACGCCACCACTGACTGGAAAATACATTTTCTGGACAGCCGCACTCCAAACAAACGTGGTAAAATCAGGAACAAGCACTACAAGCCACAGCAACCAGGACAGTTGACGCGTTTCACACTATACTAAATGTTTAATCATAGCTATGTTCCTGATTTTACCAATAAAGGCTACGTTTGTTTGGAGTGAGGAGAAATCATGGCTGTAACCTCTAGCAACTAATCAGTGAGCCGTAATGTGTGCTGTAACCTCTAGCAACTGCCAGAAAGCGGTAATGATATGATGTAACCTCTGGCAACCAATCGCAATCGCTGCCTGATCTGATACAGTAAACTGATTTTGAGTCTAGCTATTATTTATTGTACAGTCAGGTCCATAAATATTGGGACAGCGACACAATTCTAATCTTTTTGCCTCTATTCACCACCACAATGGATTTGAAATGAAAGGAACAAGATGTGTTTTACCTGCAGACTTTCAGCTTTAATTTGAGGGAATTTACATCCAAATCAGGTGAACGGTGTAGGAATTACAACATATGCCCCTCCCACTTTTTAAGGGACCAAAAGTAATGGGACAATTGGCTGCTCAGCTGTTCCATGGCCAGGTGTGTGTGTTATTCCCTCATTATCCCATTTACAAGGAGCAGATAAAAGGTCCAGAGTTAATTTCAAGTGTGCTATTTGCATTTGGAATCTGTTGCTGTCAACTCTCAATATGAGATCCAAAGAGCTGTCACTATCAGTGAGGCAAGCCATCATTAGGCTGAAAAAACAAAACAAACCCATCAGAGAGATAGCAGAAACATTAGGTGTGGCCAAATCAACTGTTTGGAACATCCTTAAAAAGAAAGAACGCCCCGGTGAGCTCAGCAACACCAAAAGACCCGGAAGACCACGGAAAACAACTGTGGTGGATGACCGAAGAATTCTTTCCCTGGTGAAGAAAACACCCTTCACAACAGTTGGCCAGATGAAGAACACTCTCCAGGAGGTAGGTGTATGTGTGTCAGATGAAGAACACTCTCCAGGAGGTAGGTGTATGTGTGTCAGATGAAGAACACTCTCCGGGAGGTAGGTGTATGTGTGTCAGATGAAGAACACTCTCCGGGAGGTAGGTGTATGTGTGTCAGATGAAGAACACTCTCCGGGGGGTAGGTGTATGTGTGTCAGATGAAGAACACTCTCCGGGAGGTAGGTGTATGTGTGTCAGATGAAGAACACTCCCCAGGAGGTAGGTGTATGTGTGTCAGATGAAGAACACTCTCCAGGAGGTAGGTGTATGTGTGTCAGATGAAGGACACTCTCCGGGAGGTAGGTGTATGTGTGTCAGATGAAGGACACTCTCCGGGAGGTAGGTGTATGTGTGTCAGATGAAGAACACTCTCCAGGAGGTAGGTGTATGTGTGTCAGATGAAGAACACTCTTCAGGAGGTAGGTGTATGTGTGTCAGATGAAGAACACTCGCCGGGAGGTAGGTGTATGTGTGTCAGATAAAGAACACTCTCCGGGAGGTAGGTGTATGTGTGTCAGATGAAGAACACTCTCCGGGAGGTAGGTGTATGTGTGTCAGATGAAGAACACTCTCCAGGAGGTAGGTGTATGTGTGTCAGATGAAGAACACTCTCCAGGAGGTAGGTGTATGTGTGTCAGATGAAGAACACTCTCCGGGAGGTAGGTGTATGTGTGTCAGATGAAGAACACTCTCCGGGAGGTAGGTGTATGTGTGTCAGATGAAGAACACTCTCCGGGAGGTAGGTGTATGTGTGTCAGATGAAGAACACTCTCCAGGAGGTAGGTGTATGTGTGTCAGATGAAGAACACTCTCCGGGAGGTAGGTGTAGGTGTGTCAGATGAAGAACACTCTCCGGGAGGTAGGTGTAGGTGTGTCAGATGAAGAACACTCTCCAGGAGGTAGGTGTATGTGTGTCAGATGAAGGACACTCTCCAGGAGGTAGGTGTATGTGTGTCAGATGAAGAACACTCTCCAGGAGGTAGGTGTATGTGTGTCAGAGGAAGAACACTCTCCAGGAGGTAGGTGTACGTGTGTCAGATGAAGAACACTCTCCAGGAGGTAGGTGTACGTGTGTCAGATGAACAGTCTCCAGGAGGTAGGTGCATGTGTGTCAGATGAAGAACACTCTCCAGGAGGTAGGTGTATGTGTGTCATGAAGAGCACTCTCCGGGAGGTAGGTGTATGTGTGTCAGATGAAGAACACTCTCCAGGAGGTAGGTGTATGTGTGTCAGATGAAGAACACTCTCCAGGAGGTAGGTGTATGTGTGTCAGATGAAGAACACTCTCCAGGAGGTAGGTGTATGTGTGTCAGATAAAGAATACTCTCCAGGAGGTAGGTGGATGTGTGTCAGATGAAGAACACTCTCCAGGAGGTAGGTGTATGTGTGTCAGATGAAGAACACTCTCCGGGAGGTAAGTGTATGTGTGTCAGATGAAGAACACTCTCCGGGAGGTAGGTGTATGTGTGTCAGATGAAGAACACTCTCCAGGAGGTAGGTGTATGTGTGTCAGATGAAGAACACTCTCCAGGAGGTAGGTGTATGTGTGTCAGATGAAGAACACTCTCCAGGAGGTAGGTGGATGTGTGTCAGATGAAGAACACTCTCCAGGAGGTAGGTCTATGTGTGTCAGATGAAGAACACTCTCCAGGAGGAAGGTGTATGTGTGTCAGATGAAGAACACTCTCCAGGAGGTAGGTGTATGTGTGTCAAATGAAGAACACTCTCCAGGAGGTAGGTGTATGTGTGTCAGATGAAGAACACTCTCCAGGAGGTAGGTGTATGTGTGTCAGATGAAGAACACTCTCCAGGAGGTAGGTGTATGTGTGTCAGATGAAGAATACTCTCCAGGAGGTAGGTGGATGTGTGTCAGATGAAGAACACTCTCCAGGAGGTAGGTGTATGTGTGTCAGATGAAGAACACTCTCCGGGAGGTAAGTGTATGTGTGTCAGATGAAGAACACTCTCCGGGAGGTAGGTGTATGTGTGTCAGATGAAGAACACTCTCCAGGAGGTAGGTGTATGTGTGTCAGATGAAGAACACTCTCCAGGAGGTAGGTGTATGTGTGTCAGATGAAGAACACTCTCCAGGAGGTAGGTGGATGTGTGTCAGATGAAGAACACTCTCCAGGAGGTAGGTGTATGTGTGTCAGATGAAGAACACTCTCCAGGAGGTGGGTGTATGTGTGTCAGATGAAGAACACTCTCCAGGAGGTAGGTGTATGTGTGTCAGATGAAGAACACTCTCCAGGAGGTAGGTGGATGTGTGAATACAGAGGGTTCACCACAAGATGGAAACCATTGGTGAGCCTCAAAAACAGGAAGGCCAGATTAGAGTTTGCCAAACAACATGTAAAAAAGCCTTCACAGTTCTGGAACAACATCCTATGGACAGATGAGATGAAGATCACCTTGTACCAGAGTGATGAGAAGAGTATGGAGAAGGAAAGGAACTGCTCATGATCCAAAGCATACCACCTCACCTGTGAAGCATGGTGGTGGTAGTGTCATGGCGTGGGCATGTATGGCTGCCAATGGAACTGGTTCTCTTGTATTTTTTGATGATATGACTGCTGACAAAAGCAGCAGGATGAATTCTGAAGTGTTTCGGACAATATTATTATCGGCTCCTATTCAGCCAAATGCTTCAGAACTCATTGGACGGCGCTTCACAGTGCAGATGGACAATGACCCGAAGCATACTGCGAAAGCAACCAAAGAGTTTTTTAAGGGAAAGAAGTGGAATGTTATGTAATGGCCAAGTCAATCACCTGACCTGAATCCGATTGAGCATGCATTTCACTTGCTGGAGACAAAACTGAAGGGAAAATGCCCCAAGAACAAGCAGGAACTGAGGACAGTTGCAGGAGAGGCCTGGCAGAGCATCACCAGGGATGAAACCAGCGTCTGGTGAAGTCATCGCGTTCCACACTTCAGGCTGTCCAGGGTCCAATCAATATTAAAGACGGCCCTGAGAATAAGGGACATGGGGACACCACCACTGACCAACTTTCCCCACGGGAGAAACCACCACCCAACACGAAGGAGGAGCATAGAATGGGGGACACAGGGACACCACCACTGACCAACTGTATAATGACCCCAACATGAAGGAGGAGCATAGAATGAGGGACACAGGGACACCACCACTGACCAACTGTATAATGACCCGGACATGAAGGAGGAGCATAGAATGAGGGACACGGGGACACCACCACTGACCAACTGTCTAATGACCCCAACATGAAGGAGGAGCATAGAATGGGGGACACGGGGACACAACCACTGACCAACTGTATAATGACCCCGACATGAAGGAGGAGCATAGAATGAGGGACACGGGGACACCACCACTGACCAACTGTCTAATGACCCCAACATGAAGGAGGAGCATAGAATGAGGGACACGGGGACACCACCACTGACCAACTGTCTAATGACCCCAACATGAAGGAGGAGCATAGAATGGGGGACACAGGGACACAACCACTGACCAACTGTATAATGACCCCGACATGAAGGAGGAGCATAGAATGAGGGACACGGGGACACCACCACTGACCAACTGTACAATGACCCCAACATGAAGGAGGAGCATAGAATGAGGGACACGGGGACACCACCACTGACCAACTGTCTAATGACCCCAACATGAAGGAGGAGCATAGAATGAGGGACACGGGGACACCACTGTTATGGGTGACATGTTTCTTTAAATGCAACTCTATGGTGCATCTCTGTTGTACTTCTTCCTGTGTTGTGTTTCCTGTTTCCTGCTGGTTCTCTCAGTAAACATGGCTTATGTACAGTAATGGTTTGTGCTGTCTCTCTACATATATCATGACAAACATGGTGTCAGAAGATTTGGATCCATGCTCTTTCTACACATTTGATGCTGAGAGCCTGCCAGCCTTCATGTGAGTGTTCTTGGAACTGATTGTGCCTCCTGACAATTGCAGTCCTGTCCTGGATGCTGAGTGTTTGCAGCAAGGAAAACAGCATCATGGCAGCTAACAGCATTCCACTGCCTGAGGCAATGAGGGTGAGTGGAGATGTTGGCAGTAACTGGGACAATTTCAGGGCTGAGTTTCAGGACTATTCCTTAGCCACAGGGTTAAATGAGAAGTCTGCAGCAGTGCAAGCAGCCACGCTGAGAAGGATAATGGGCAGTGAATGCCTCCATTAGGGATAAGCTTCGTGTTCGAGACGAACATACGTTCGACTCGAACATCGGCTGTTCGATCGTTCGACGAAGATCGAACGATTTGGGCCGTTCGCGCCAAATTCGAGTGACGCGAACGGCCCACAATGCACTACGCCATCGCAGTGTCATCCAGGCGCTGTGATTGGCCAAGCATGCACTGTGACCCCGCATGCTTGGCCAATCACAGCGCCGGCAGCGAGGAGAGCAATGATTGGCCACAGGCAGGATGCCTGTGGCCAATTATTGCTGAGGGTGTTTAGTACACGCCCCACACTATAAAAGGCCGCCAGCACGGCGGCCTAGTGTAGTGTGTTCCGGAGCAGGGAAAGAGAAGCATAGGCAGGGACAGTGATATTTATTTTTTCTTGCTTAACCTGGATTCCTTTAGTTTAGGGAAAGAGAAGGATAGGTAGGGAGAGTGTCAGTGTGTTTTACTGTGCGAATCCTTGTTTCTAGGGACAGGGAAGGACAGTGAGGGAATTCTCCTTGTGCTATAGTGTGCTTTAAAAAAACATTTTTTCTAGGGACAGAAAACTATAGGTAGGGAGAGTGTCAGTGTGTTTTACTGTGCGAATCCTTGTTTCTAGGGACAGGGAAGGACAGTGAGGGAAATTCTCCTTGTGCTATAGTGTGCTTTAAAAAAAAAAATTTCTAGGGACAGAAAACTATAGGTAGGGAAAGTGTCAGTGTGTTTTACTGTGCGAATCCTTGTTTCTAGGGACAGGGAAGGACAGTGAGGGAATTCTCCTTGTGCTATAGTGTGCTTTAAAAAAACAATTTTTCTAGGGACAGAAAACTATAGGTAGGGAGAGTGTCAGTGTGTTTTACTGTGCGAATCCTTGTTTCTAGGGACAGGGAAGGACAGTGAGGGAAATTCTCCTTGTGCTATAGTGTGCTTTAAAAAAACATTTTTTCTAGGGACAGAAAACTATAGGTAGGGAAAGTGTCAGTGTGTTTTACTGTGCGAATCCTTGTTTCTAGGGACAGGGAAGGACAGTGAGGGAAATTCTCCTTGTGCTATAGTGTGCTTTAAAAAAACATTTTTTCTAGGGACAGAAAACTATAGGTAGGAAGAGTGTCAGTTTCTTTCACTGTGATAATCCTTGTTTCTAGGGACAGGGAAGGAAAGTGAGGGAAATTCTCCTTGTGCTATAGTGTGCTTTAAAAAAACATTTTTTCTAGGGACAGAAAACTATAGGTAGGAAGAGTGTCAGTTTCTTTCACTGTGATAATCCTTGTTTCTAGGGACAGGGAAGGACAGTGAGGGAAATTCTCCTTGTGCTATAGTGTGCTTTAAAAAAACATTTTTTCTAGGGACAGAAAACTATAGGTAGGAAGCGTGTCAGTTTCTTTCACTGTGATAATCCTTTTTTCTAGGGACAGGGAAGGACAGTGAGGGAAATTCTCCTTGTGCTATAGTGTGCTTTAAAAAAATTTTTTTCTAGGGACAGAAAACTATAGGTAGGAAGAGTGTCAGTTTCTTTCACTGTGATAATCCTTTTTTCTAGGGACAGGGAAGGACAGTGAGGGAAATTCTCCTTGTGCTATAGTGTGCTTTAAAAAAACATTTTTTCTAGGGACAGAAAACTATAGGTAGGAAGAGTGTCAGTTTCTTTCACTTTGATAATCCTTGTTTCTAGGGACAGGGAAGGACAGTGAGGGAAATTCTCCTTGTGCTATAGTGTGCTTTAAAAAAACATTTTTTCTAGGGACAGAAAACTATAGGTAGGAAGAGTGTCAGTTTCTTTCACTGTGATAATCCTTTTTTCTAGGGACAGGGAAGGACAGTGAGGGAAATTCTCCTTGTGCTATAGTGTGCTTTAAAAAAACATTTTTTCTAGGGACAGAAAACTATAGGTAGGAAGAGTGTCCGTTTCTTTCACTGTGATAATCCTTGTTTCTAGGGACAGGGAAGGACAGTGAGGGAAATTCTCCTTGTGCTATAGTGTGCTTTAAAAAAACATTTTTTCTAGGGACAGAAAACTATAGGTAGGAAGAGTGTCAGTTTCTTTCACTGTGATAATCCTTGTTTCTAGGGACAGGGAAGGACAGTGAGGGAAATTCTCCTTGTGCTATAGTGTGCTAAAGCATTCCTCATCAACCATCTTTGAAATCCTTGTTTTTTGGACAGTCAGGGAAATTGTCGTTGTGCTATTCTGTGCAAAAGCAATCATCCTCAATCATATTTAGTAATCCTTAAGTAAAGGGACAGAGAAGGACACCTGAAGGTAGCCCTTATTGCTTTTTTCCCATCTCCCTGCAGGCCATCTATTAGAATGTCTGGAAGGCAAACAAGGAGAGGCAGACAGTCAGGAGGCAATAAAAGAGGGCAAGCAGGCTCTGTGTCTGGGGGCAACAGTGCTGGTCGTGGACGCGGTGCATTGTCATCAGCACATGGCCATGGGACACGCTTGTCCTTCTTTTCGGCAGCTGGACATGTTGAGCCACATCATGCCGAAGACTTGGTAGAGTGGATGACCAAGCCCTCCTCCTCCTCCTCATCGTCTCTCACCCAGGCTCAGGGTACTGGCAAAGCAGCTGCCAAAGTGTCCTCTTCCCTGGTATCAATGTCAGACTCATCATCAGTCACTCCTTCCCTAGACCCACCATGTCCTCCTCCTGAGGAGTCCCCCGAACTGTTTGAGCACAGTGTTGGGTACATGCTCCAGGAGGATGCCCAGCGTTTCGAAGGGTCTGATGATGAAACCCAGCTACAGGAAGGCAGTAGCGTGAGAGCAGACAGAGGGGATGCTCAAGAAGGACACCAATCTGGCAGTCATGTTCCAGCAGCTGCAGCATACTGCCAGATTGGCTCCAGTGATGAGGAGGGAGGGGATGATGAGGTCACTGACTCCACGTGGGTGCCTAATAGGAGAGAGGAGGAGGAGGAGGATGAGGAGGAGGCACATCTCCAACGAGGCAGGATGCCCTTTGGTGGCCAGCGTAAGGGCAGTACACCGACGGAATCACACCGCGGAGCTCCGCCTGTGCGGGGCGCTGCCTCTGCCCGTCATTCAAAAAGTTCTTTGGTGTGGGCCTTTTTTGAGGCTAGTGCATCAGATCGCACAGCTGCTGTTTGCAACATATGTCTCAAGCGTATATCGCGTGGCCAAAACATCAGCCGCTTGGGTACCACATGCCTGACCAGACATATGTTGACCTGCCATGCAGCTCGTTGGCAAGCCTACCTCAAAGACCCACACCAAAGAACAAAGCGGACCTCTCCTTGCACCGCATCAGCTGGGATCTCCAACCCCACTATAACTTCAGTCCTCTCTGAAACCTGCACTGAGAGGAATGAAGGTGTAGAATTAGGTGTGTCACAGCCAAGTACTTGCGGCCACTCTGCTAGCAGTACACCGACGTCCGATTCTAGCAGGCAAATTTCCCTGCCCCAGCTGCTGGACCGTCGAAAGAAGTTCACTCCCAGCCATCCACATGCCCAGCGGTTGAATGCTAGCTTGGCTAAATTGCTAGCGCTTCAACTGCTGCCTTTTCAGTTGGTAGACTCGGCCCCCTTCCGTGAGTTTGTGCAATGTGCGGTTCCTCAGTGGCAGGTTCCCAAACGCCACTTTTTCTCACGGAAGGCTATTCCGGCTCTCTACCGGCATGTGGAAGGCAATGTCTTGGCCTCGCTGGACAGGGCGGTCAGCGGTAAGGTGCATATTACCGCTGACTCATGGTCCAGCAGGCATGGACAGGGACGTTACCTTTCTTTCACGGCCCATTGGGTCACTCTTTTGGCAGCTGGGAAGGATGCAGAACAAGGTGCAGTAGTGTTGGAGGTTGTTCCACCGCCACGCCTCCAAAATGCTACTACTGGTTGTGACACACCTCTCTCCTCCACCCCCTCCTCTTCTTCTTCCTCCATGGCCTCTTCCTGTGGTTTGTCCTATGAACCAGCGGTGCTCCGTAGCCGTTCAAGGGGCTACGCAAGTACGCAGGCAAAAAGATGCCATGCCGTGCTTGCGCTGGTGTGTTTGGGGGACAGAAGCCACACTGGGGCAGAGGTCCTGTCTGCTCTGCAGGGCCAGGCCGAGAGGTGGTTGACGCCACGCCAGCTTAAGCCAGGAATGGTGGTTTGCGACAATGGCACCAACCTCCTCTCCGCCCTCCGACAGGGACAACTGACCCATGTGCCCTGTGTGGCTCACGTCCTTAACCTGGTGGTGCAGCGGTTCTTGGGCAGGTACCCGGGCTTACAGGATGTCCTGAGGCAGGCCAGGAAAGTCTGTGTGCATTTCCGCAGATCTTATAATGCCAGTGCTCGCCTGGCTGAGCTGCAAAAGGAGTTGAACCTGCCCAAGAACCGCCTTATATGTGACATGCCCACCAGGTGGAACTCAATGTTGGCCATGCTGCAGCGGCTGCACACGCAGCAGAGGGCCATCAATGAGTACCTGTGCAACTACGGCACCAGGACAGGGTCAGGGGAGCTTGGTTTTTTTTCTCCACGCCAGTGGGGCATGATCAGGGATGCATGCACTGTCCTGGCACCATTTGAGGAGGCCACGAGGATGGTGAGCAGTGACAGTGCATGCATCAGTGACACTGTACCTCTTGTCCACCTGTTGGAGCACACGCTGCGTGGAATAATGGACAGGGCACTTGAGGCAGAACAGAGGCAGGAAGAGGAGGACTTCCTTGCCTCTCAAGGCCCCCTTTACCCAGACAGTGTTCCTTCTGTCCCACCCATCGCACAGGAAGAGGAGGAGGAGGAGGAGGAGGATTGTGTCAGCATGGAGGTGGAGGCTGGCACTCAGCATCATCAGCAGCAGTCTTTTAGGGATGATTTACAGTCCCAAGAAACCAGTGGACTTGTACGTGGCTGGGAGGAGGTGGCTGCGGATCATGTTGTCCTTAGTGACCCAGAGGACTCCGGAGCGAATGCCTCAGCAAACCTACGCTGCATGGCCTCCCTGATCCTGCAAAGTCTGCGGAAGGATCCTCGTATTCTTCGGATCAAGGAGAGGGACCATTACTGGCTGGCCACTCTCCTTGATCCACGGTACAAGGGTAAGGTTGCGGACCTTATGTTACCGTCGCAGAGGGAGCAGAGGATGAGACAACTCCGGGAGGCCTTGCAGAAAGGTCTGTGCAACGCGTTCCCAGAGACTGGGAGGTTACAAACTCCTGGTCCTGGACAACGAGTTGCTGAGGCTTCGGCCAGTCAAAGAAGGAGCGGTGGGGAAGGTGGCCGTCTGACCGATGCGTTCAGACAATTCTTTAGTCCGCAGCCCCAAAGTATGATCGGTTCCAGCAACCATCGCCAGCGTCTGATAAACATGGTGCAGGAATATCTAGGGGCAAGGTCAGACTTGGACACCTTCCCCACCGAAAATCCTCTGGCTTACTGGGTCTTGAGGATGGATCACTGGCCAGAGCTTGCACAGTATGCAATTGAGCTACTGGCCTGTCCTGCATCCAGCGTTCTTTCGGAACGCACATTCAGTGCTACTGGAGGATTTGTCACGGATCACAGGGTGCGCCTGTCCACCGACTCGGTTGATCGACTGACTTTCATCAAGATGAACCAGTCTTGGATCACCACCAGCTACCACACACCTGATGCTGATATAACAGACTAATTGATTTTAACATGTCACATCCCTTCAAGACTGATGCTGATGCTGAGTGCCTGTGCTGTTATGTTGACTGGCTATCCTCCTCCTCCGAGTCCTCAATGATACGATTGATGATGATAGCTTGGAAGATCATTTTTGTTTATGGGTGCCGCCACCAGTGGCTAAGGCCCAATTTTTCAGCCCCTGTTTTACAGGGGCGTGTAATTACATTTTTTTAGCAATAATTTGCCATAGGGCTCATTGCTGTGCTCCAAGTACAGTATCTGTGAGGGGTTGTAGTGTTGTGCCACCAGTGCCTAAGGCCCAATTTTTCAGCCCCTGTTCAACAGGGGCATGTAATTACAATTCTTGATCTAATAATTCACAGCAGGGCCCATTGCTGCACCCACCAAGAGTAACTCTGAGGGCTTACAGTGTTGTGGCAACGCCACCACCACCACCACCACGAAAGGCCCAATTTTTCAGCCCCTGTTCAAAAGGGGCATGTAATTACAATTCTTGATCTAATAATTCACAGCAGGGCCCATTCCTGCACCCACCAAGAGTAACTCTGAGGGCTTACAGTGTTGTGGCAACGCCACCACCACCACCACCACGAAAGGCCCAATTTTTCAGCCCCTGTTCAAAAGGGGCATGTAATTACAATTCTTGATCTAATAATTCACAGCAGGGCCCATTGCTGCACCCACCAAGAGTAACTGTCAGGGCTTACAGTGTTGTGGCACCAGCACCACCATCAAAGGCCCAATTTTTACTACCACTGTTCAACAATTATATGTAATTAAAATTCCTGATATAATAGTTGACAGCAGGGCGTTCCAGCACCAACCAAGAGTAACTGTGAGTGCTTACAGTGTTGTGCCAACACCAACAACTAAGGGGCCTATTTCTGCAGAGTATATACGGCAGGTCCCTACTTTCAAACATCCAACTTACAAACGACTCCTACTTGCAAATGCAAGAAGACAACAGGAAGTGAGAGGAAATCTACCCCTAGGAAGGAAAATTCTCTCCTGTAAGAATTAATATGGGAGAAAGGTGTCTCCTCTGTACTGATGCTTTATCACCAATGCTTGTTTCAAGAAAAACACCACATTTCAAAAACAGTTGTCATTGGGACGGAAAGTGAGGTGAAATGTTCTGAACAGGGGCACAGACAGCAAAACAAATGTTACAGGGGTGATAACCCTTACCTATGTTTTCCAAAAAGTTTAAAAATAGATTTTTGGGCTGGAGCTACACTTAAACAATGTACCTGTTCAAAATTACAAACAGATTCTACATAAGAACAAACCTACAGTCCCTGTCTTGTATGCACCGCCTGTATACGGCTGTTCAGAGTATATAGGGCCTTTTTTATTTTATGTGCGGGGTTCCCCTTAATATCCATACAAGACCCAAAGGGGCTGGTAATGGGCTGGGGTAGGGGGGGGGGTCATGGGGTAGCTATGCCATTTTTCTTAAAGATTTTCATCCATATTACCGGGACCAGACATTACATTAAAGCCGCAAGCAGTTTTAAATGGCTTTTTTTTCCTTTAGAAGTGTCATTTTGTGCAGGGACAGTTCTAAACACGGGAAACACGTGGCACTTCACAGGCATACTTTAGACACCCCCCAGGTACGATATTTAAAGGAATATTTGACTTTTTTTTTTTCACTTTATGCATCATTAAAATGACTGCTCCCGAAAAACGACCGTTTTTAAAACTTCTTTTTGCATTGATACATGTCCCCTGGTGCAGAACCCGGGTTCCCAAACCCTTTTTAGGACAATAACATGCATAATAGTCGTTATAATTAGCACTTTAGAATTCGAACGTTCGCATCCATTGTATTTAATAGGGTTCTAATGTTCGTACGAACTTTCGGTCCGTTCGCGGGTTCTGGTGCGAACCGAACCCGGGGGTGTTCGGCTCATCACTAGCCTCCATGTTTACAAGCATAATCTGAACCTCACAGAGGAGCAAAAGAGTGACACCAAAACCATTCTGGATGCATTAGAAGCTTTCTTCAGACCTTCTAAAAATGTCATCTATGAAAGATATATATTTGGCTGCTGTAAGCAAGAAGACTGTGAATCAATAGACAGGTTTGTCACACGGCTAAGAGCAAAAGCTGCAAGCTGTGAGTACGGCTCTCTGAGAGATGAACTTATTCGTGATAAAATAGTTTTGGGTATCACCAGTGAAAGCACACGCCGCCACCTATTGAGGAAACATGATTTAGATCTACAAACAGCAATTGAGATATGTCGCACTGATGAACTTACTGACAAACATATGAAAGCTATGGAGCAGGATAAACTGATTGACAATATCAATGCAGCCTCTAAACAACAGCAAAGCTTCAAAAACCACCAGCATAAGTTTCAGCACAAGGGTCACCTACACAACTCACCTGGGAGGAAGCTTGCATCATGCAAGTATTGCGGCAATGTGCATGTACGAGAGAAAGAAAAATGTCCTGCATAAGGGAAAATCTGTACTGCATGTGGTAAACCAAATCACTTTGCAAGAGTGTGTCTCTCCAGTAAAATGGAAGCAAGGAAGCTGCACACAATTGAGCAAATGTCAGATCCGGAGGACGCACACCTGCTTAGCACTGATATGGTTTACTTCTCAGAATGCATTGGTGCTGTAAACACAAAGGGCAAAAAATGGTTTGTAAACCTCAGATTAAACAATATAATCCAACCCTGCCAGCTGGACTTGGGTGCAACGTGTGATGTCATGAGTATAAAGGACAAAATGAAACTGGCACCCAGAGCACCCCTTCAGCCTAGTAGCACCAAACTAAAGTTGTATTCAGGGGAACTAATGGAATCATTGGGGCTATTCCAAACAGAATGCAGCATACGTGATTGTATACACAAACTGAACTTTGAGATTGTTGATGCCGATCAGAAACCGCTATTATCAGGTTCAACATGTGAGCGCCTTGGACTGATGCTGTTCACCATTCCTGCTACATAATGTTGATAATCAGTCTGCAAAATCTCTGACTAGGCCACTGACAAAACAGCAAATTCTTCACACCTACAGTGATGTGTTTGAGGGCCCGATAGTCTCTGTTCCAGGAGAGGTTCGCTTTGAACTTGATCCTACCATTCAACCTGTACAATGTGCCCCACGCAATGTGCCTATCGCCATTAGGCCACTGGTTAAAGCTCAACTAGATAAATATGAAGCTGAAGGACATCTAACTTCAGTAACAGAGCCTACAGATTGGATCAGTAACATGGTTGTTATCAGAAAGCCTGAGAAGATCAGAATATGCATTGATCCCAAGTTTCTGAATATGGCCCTGAAACGGTCACACTACTTAATGCCAACACTCGATGATATTTTGCACAAACTACCTAAAGCACTTGTCTTCACACTTGTGGATGCTAGAGATGCCTTTTTACAGTGCAAACTTAATGAAAAGAGTAGCTACATGACCACGTTCTGGACTCCTTGGGGCAGAAAGAGATGGCTCAAACTACCATTTGGAGTCTCTGTAGCACCGGAGGTATACCAGCGAAAGCAGCATGAACTATTAGGTGGTCTTGACGGAATTGAGCCAATAGCTGATGACATTCTTATAGTTGGCTGCGGCAATACAGATGAGGAGGCTGAGCAAGACCATGATGAAAAGTTAATAGCGCTACTGGATGGTTGTAGGCAGGTGATGCTGAGGCTTAGTGTGAAGAAATTGCAGTTCAAGGTGGAAGAAGTCCGTTTCCATGGACATATCCTGTCTTCACAAGGCTTAAAAGCTGACCCGGATAAGATTAAAGCCATTGTGGACATGCCACAACCTGCTGATGCCAAAGCGGTACAGAGATTTATTGGCTTTGTTACATACCTAGCAAAATTCCTGCCACACTTATCTGAGGTGTGTGAGCCACTAAGACGACTTCTGGACAAAGATGCAGTTTGGCACTGGCTTCCCAAGCATGACCGGGCAGTAGAGGATATAAAACACTTTGTCACCTCTGCCCCAGTGTTGAAATACTATGATGTCACAAAGCCTGTTACCATACAAAGTGACTCCAGTAAAAATGGTCTAGGCTGTTGCCTTTTGCAGAAAGGTCAGCCAGTTGCATATGCGTCCAGAGCTCTTTCATCAGCTGAGCTAAATTATGCTCAAATTGAGAAGGAATGTTTAAGCATTGTATTTGCTTGCCAGCGTTTCCATCATTATCTTTATGGACGGGATTCAATTACAGCTGAAACTGATCACAAACCTTTGATAGCCATATTCAAAAAGCCCCTTTTGTGTGCTCCCAAGCGTTTGCAGAGCATGATGCTTACATTGCAGCATTACAACCTCAATGTTGTCTACAAGCCAGGATGTGAAATGTATATCAGCGATACCCTGAGCAGAGCTACGTCAGATAATGTGGCACCCGGAGGTGAGCATGAGCATCGTACAATTTGTCTGCTGGAACAGGAACAAAATTTCTTTGCCGATATCAATCAAGCAGACTATCTTAATGTCACAGATCAATGACTACATCAACTCATACAGCACACTGACAGTGATGCAACTTTACAAGCTTTGAAGTCTATTGTTTTGAGTGGGTGGCCAGATGAAAAAGATGCAGTACCTGGAATTGTAAGGGAATACTGGTCCTTTAGAGATGAGATCAGCATACAAAATGGTATCTTGTACAAAGGTCCAAGGGTCATTGTACCGAAGTCACTGAGAGCAGAGATGTTATTACGCATACACTCCAGCCATATTGGTGGTGAAGCATGCTACAGGCAAGCTCGTGATACTCTTTACTGGCCCAACATGCATGGTGAAATCAAAGACTTTGTCAGTAATTGTCCCACCTGCAATGAATATGCCCATTTGCAACAGAAAGAAACCATGATGTCACATGAGATACCTACACGTCCGTGGCAGATTATTAGTATGGACTTATTCAACTACGCAGGCAAGGAATACCTGCTTTTAGTCGATCATTATTCAGACTTCTGGGAAATAGACCTTCTTCCCGACTTATCCACTGAAGCTACAATTAAGAGGTGCAAGGCTCAGTTTGCACGTCATGGCCAACCAGATACAGTGATCTCCAACAATGGCCCTCAGTTTGCAAGCCTACAATTCAGAAAATTTGCCACTGAATGGGAGTTTGAGCATGTTACTTCCTCACCACGCCATCCACAGGCTAATGGCAAAGCTGAATCAGCTGTAAAGATTGCTAAAAATTTATGCAAGAAAGCACAAAGTGATGGTAAAGACCCATGGAAGGCCATTTTACATTGGAGAAACACTCCGACTGAAGGCATGGATAGTAGCCCGGCACAAAGACTGATGTCAAGGAGATTAAAGACCTCCTTACCAGTGTAGCGATACCTCCAACTAAGGAGGCCGCAGAATTATCTTTTGGGCCCTGAGTGCAGCTCCGCCAACCCCCGGCAATAGGCTCTATCCCCTTCTGGCACAGCTAGTACTAACAATCAATGATATGTCCTATGCAATAGAATAACTAAGCAAGGACACAGTAATGAATTGTAATAGGTAAATTGTTTTACTCATCAATTCTCAATATGAATAAAAGGGGTAACAATAATTACAGTTCTAAACATTCACTCCTAAGGGCAGCGTCCTGCCACTCTAACACACTATATAGTAACACACGCTACAAGTGCGCCATACGGGCGACCGTTAACTAAGTGCCCTATGGCGCAGCAATCCAACACGCTAGAATCCCCACCAGGCCTGGTTCTAATATTTAGCTTAGTCCTTCTTTCTTCACCGGCAGGTCTGTAATGGTGGTGCACTTAAACAGAGTATAACTTTGTAATCCAAGGGGTATGAAAATAACTTGTAGGCCACGGCAGTCTATAGGCCTATACACAGCAACAGTATCTAAGCTGGGCTTATGCCCTCTCACCCGCCGGACTACGGATCCAGTCCGGGAAAACCTCCACCGGCTGTGTCACACACTCTCGATCTCTCCAACGATCGGGTCCCCGATCCGACAAAGCGGTAGCTCACAAAGTCAGATGCCACCCAGGCTCGCAGAGGGGAGGATGGAAGGCTCTTCGGTGCAGAGCAAGGCCTCAGGCTTCAGGCCTTGCCCCTCCGACACATCCGCACAGGAGGATCCGTCCGTGAAGTCTCGTGTCGCCAAAGAGGCCGAGCCCGGCCCCGCCTCTTCCTTTTATAACCCCTCCCATGAGTCTCTGCGGTGGAACGTCACAACAAGAATGGGGTTATGGGTAATGTAGTTTCTTCCCAATATAGGGGAACACCCCGCTACACACTCCCCCCACTTAAACTCTTTGGTCCCCAAAGATAAATTTTAGCAACAACTATATACAACATTGGACAATTCTGAAAACGATGTTGGGATAGGGGATTCCCACCATAACTGAGGGGTTGAATTCCCTTGCCCACAGGTCACATTATCTTGGGTGGCCTGACTAACTGTGCCAGAGAGTGAGCTGGGGTTGCCCTCCACCAAATGGACAGTGGAGGGATCCGGAATCTCAGCATTTCTCCTAGCAGTGACCACAGAGTCTTCCGAACTGTTCCCCATCTGGGGGTAGGTCAGCTTCTTAGGAGGTTGAATGACTCTTCGAGCTCTTTGCTCTCTTGGAATCTCTGGCTCTGGCGCCTCAGGCTCCTCTTCCTCAGAGTAACTATCATGGGCATCTTCCCAGTAATCTGTTGAAGGACTGAAAGGGATGAATTCTGTAGCCTCTGGGTTCAGCGTTTCATCTGTGGTATCTTGGGTGACTGGAAGATCTATGATAGAAGTTCCTGGAGTTGGGGAAGACCACAGCCAATCAAGCTCTCCTTCTTCATCTTCACTAAGTTGGGAGGCCTCTCCATTTCCAGCTCGGGAGGTCTGTGACCGAGTGTGCGGTCTAGGAGTATCCAAGATAGAGGCCGGTGCAGGGGAGTCTCCCACGGAAGGTATTCTAACTGCCTCCGTCAGTGGGAGCAGGTGGTTTCGATGCCATGTCTTCAGTGGGCCTACCTTTCCCTCTGGCTTCACCTTGTAGACAGGTAGGCCCGGCAACTTCCTGCAGATGACATAAGGTTCAGATCTCCATCTGTCTGCAAGCTTGTGCTTTCCGGGGACTCCCAGATTGCGCAACAGTACTCGATCCCCGGGCTGTAGGTCTTGTACCCGGACCTTCAGGTCGTAATTTTTTTTATTCCGAGCTCCCCTTTGATCTGAGGCCGCTTGAGCTTGTTCATAGGCTACTTTCAGGCTGTGTCTGAGCCTATCCACATATCCTCTGTGAGAGGTGACGGAGGAATGGTCCAGTGAGGTGCCAAAAGCCAGGTCCACCGGTAGTCTCGCTTCTCTCCCAAACATGAGTCGATATGGGGAATAGCCTGTAGCATCACTGATGGTGCAGTTGTAAGCATGTACCATGGCTGCTATGTGTTTGCTCCAATGTTGCTTTTTCTCGCTTTCCAGAGTCCCCAACATGTTGAGCAGGGTTCGGTTGAACCTTTCCGGCTGAGCATCTCCCTGAGGATGGTAAGGTGTAGTTCGAGTCTTCCTGATTCCCAACGAATCCAAGAGCTTCCGGATCAGCTTACTCTCGAAGTCCCTCCCTTGATCTGAATGGAGTCTCTGTGGCAGCCCATAATGGACAAAATACTTCTCCATAAGTACCTTGGCCACGGTGGAGGCCTTCTGATCTTTGGTGGGGAAGGCCTGGGCATACCGGGTGAAATGGTCGGTTATCACCAGAACATTTCCTAGTCCACTCAGGTCGGGTTCGAGGCAGAGAAAGTCAATGCACACCAGGTCCATAGGCCCTTGGCTCTGTAGATGGCCCATTGGGGCAGCTTGATGGGGCAAAGTCTTCCTCTGGATGCATCGCGCACATGAGTGGCAGTACTCCTCTACCTCTGCCCTCATGCAGGGCCAATAGAACCGACTTCTGACAAGTTGAAAAGTCCTTTCAGCCCCTAGGTGGCCATGATTGTCATGCAAGGCCATCAAAACAGTCTCCCGATGTTTCTCTGGGAGGAACATCTGCCACTTATCTTCTGAATCATCAGAGGGGCCCCTTCGGTAGACCACTCCCTGATGCAACTGCAACCTATCCCACTCCTTCCTCAGTAGGCGAGCTTCTTTGGAGGGTTGACGCATGAGTATGTTTGGATCCTGATTTTTCAAGGCCTCCAGGACCAATCTCCCCATGGGGTCTTCCAATTGGTCACACCTTAATTCCTTTTTGGACAATCTTGGTAGGTTGCCCTCTTCCAATTGAGCTACTCCACAGTAGTGTTTGGGGACTCCCACCGTGGTAACTCCTATTTCCTCTGCTCTGGAGCATCCTCGGGCTTGGAATGCAGCTCCTTGACAAAGGGCCTGCACCCCGTCCGGTGCCACTTGGGTCCAATCTTCTATTTCAATGGTCGGGGAATAAGATCTTCTGGACAAGGCGTCTGCGTCTCGATTCCCCACTCCTGGTCTATACTTAAGGCTGAAGTTAAATCCAGACAGTGCGGCCAGCCACCTGTGTCCAGTGGCATCCAGCTTGGCCGTGGTGAACAGGTAGGTAAGGGGATTGTTGTCGGTCTTCACAGTGAACTCTGCTCCGTACAGGTAGTCTTTGAGCTTGTCTACTACCGCCCACTTGAGGGCCAGGAACTCCAGCTTGTGAGTGGGGTAGTTCTTCTCAGAGGGGGTCAGGCTTCTACTCACATAGGCAACAGGCCGCAATTGCCCCTCATGTTCTTGGTAAAGTACTCCTCCCAGACCGTCGTGACTAGCATCCACGTGCAGTTCATAGGGTTTGGTTGGGTCTGCATAGGCCAAGACTGGTGCAGTGGTCAGGCTCCTCTTCAATTCCTGGAAAGCCTCTTCACACCTCTGATTCCACTGATCTCTGATGGACTCTCCTGGCCTCCTGGGCCCCGATCCATCCTCCTCTCCTTCAGTCTTGAGCAACTCATTCAATGGTCTAGCAATTCGAGCAAATCCCTCCACAAACCTTCTATAGTAGGAGCAGAAGCCCAAGAAGGATCTGAGTTCTGTTACTGTGGTGGGCTGTGGCCAGGAGGTAACTGCCTCCAATTTCTCAGGGTCTGTGGCCACCCCTTCTTCAGATACTATGTGCCCCAGATAGTTCACGGAAGACTGGTAGAACCGACACTTCTCAGGCGAAAGCTTAAGTCCTTCCTCACTGAGTCTTCTCAACACTTTCTCCAGCCTCTCTTCATGTTCCTCCAAGGTTCTCCCAAAGACAATGACATCGTCTAGGTATACAAGGACTTCGATCAAGTTCATGTCCCCTACTGTCTTCTCCATGAGACGTTGGAAAGTAGCTGGGGCTCCAGACAGACCTTGGGGCATCCGGTCGAATTCGAAGAACCCCACTGGGGTTATGAAAGCTGTCTTCTCCTTGTCTGCTGGGTGCATCGGAATCTGATAGTACCCACTCTTGAGATCCATAACGCTGAACCATTTGGCTCCAGACAAGCTCTGTAGGGCATCCTCTATCCTCGGAGTGGTGTATTGGTCAGGTATGGTTCTCCTGTTGAGAGTCCTGTAGTCTATACAGAGCCTCAATGATCCATTCTTCTTTCGGACCACTACTATGGGAGAGGCATAGGGGCTTCTGGACTCCCGTATCACACCAGTCCTCTTGAGTTCTGCAAGTTGTTCCCTCAGATCCTCCAGATCTGCTAGCGGGACCCGCCTGACTCTCTCTCGGAAGGGCTTATCTTCTTGGAGGCGGATCCGATGGGTGGCACTTCTTGCACACCCCACATCAAACTCATCCCTAGAGAAGATCTTCTCCCATCTATTCAACTGGGCCTTGGCTCTCTCTTTCCAAGCCCTGGACAGATTCGGGTTTTCCATGGTCAGCTTCTCCCAAACATCCGCTTCTTCACCTGTCCTCTTCACTTCTGACAGGGTAACAGGGGCCGCCGGGCTCACCTGGCCTAGCAACATTCTGGCTGGGATGTCCATGGGGTCTTTGGTAGTATTCCTAACACTCACTGGAACTCTATAATGGGCCTTCTTCAGGACCTTCAGCGGAATCACTTCCGGTATCACCTCCAGGCCTGAGGATTCACCCCTTGGGTCTGACTCCAGCATGACAAAGGGACCAGGCTGTTCCCAAGTAAGCTTCACAGTGGCCCTGAGACAGGTTACTTCACCGGGCTGCAACACTACCCCTTCTCTTCCAAGTCTCCACACCTTCCCTATCTCCTCTCCAGGGGTCTCCCGCTCTTGGACCAGCCGTTGGTAGGCTGTCTTCAGCATGGGATGGATCTTGGTAGCTGCTTGTCTTTCTTCCGTCACTAGAGGGGTCAGGAGTCTTCGGACCAGGTCCGTGTTCGTCCCTATTATAAGGGAATTCTTGTTGGCTCCAGGCGGCCTAGGACACACAACTGCCAGGGTGTCAAACACTTCGGCCTTCCCAGCCACGGATGGGTCAAAGGTTATTTGGACGGGAAGGTAGCCGTCGTAAGGGAAACTCTGGGTTCCAATTCCCCATATTTCCAGCTCCTCTATCTTCTGGATAGGCAGATGACTCAGGTGCCTGTCGTAGAAGTCCCGGTATAGTAGGGTCACTTGTGCCCCGGTGTCCAGGAGGCCCCTGGTGTAGACTCCCTCCACTTGAATGGGCACTATAGGGGATGGGCCTACCAGCTTCTCTGGATATGGTCCGGCAGGAGCTGCCTTCTTCAGCCCTTTTCCCTTTGGACTCTCTCTTGTCCTATTCCCTTTGGACTTGAACCTTTCTTGAGCCTGGTATGCACTGACTTCCCTCCTTTTAATGGGTGTAGGAACCCGCTGAGGTGTACTATTATTTTTCTTGGGTGGGCACCCCCTTTGGGGGGTGCCGTGCCTCTCCTGAGGGGTCTCCCCCCTTTTTCTTGGAGTATAGCTTTGTTGAGGGGTATTACGTTTCCCCTTTGGTGTTCTATCTCTCTTTTTGTTTTTCTTTGCATTCAGCTTGGAGTTTACTGAAGATGGTGGGCACCCGGTTGACTCCTTCACCGGGGCCCTCTGAAGTTTCCCGCCGGCTTGCGGTTGTCTGGTCTCTTCTTCTTCGGACTAGAACATGTGGCTGCAATGTGGCCAACTCCCCCACAGTTGAAGCAGACTATATCTCCCCATTCTTGTAAAGGTTCGGGTGCTGAGGCAATCGGGAACAATTCCTTCCTTGGACTTTCCTTCTTCTTGGGACACTCTGTGTCTTTTGCTATCAGAGAGGTCAATATCTCTAATACCTTGGACATCTGAGTTTTTAGGGTGTCTATCTCCGCCTCTCTTTCAGGGGTCATCACTGGATCGGAGCGTAGCGCTCCCTTTAAGACTTGCTTCATTCTTGCCGCATCGGCATCTTGGGGCTTCATCCCTTTCTTTAACACAATCTTGCACAGCAGCCTGTTTAGCCTTCTGACATACTCGGAAAGTTTCTCCTCCGGTTTTTGGAAAGTGTGTTCAAACTGGTAGACCGTCTCTGTCACCTTGTCTAATTGACCAAACTCTTCCTGCAGCATAGCTAGACAATCCTGCGCCGTGCACCCTGCATTCCCAAACCGGAAACTTTTCACTGCTTCTGCTGCTGCACCTTTAAGGCTTTCTAACACTCGCTGCCTCTTCTGTGCCTCCGGCACCACCCATGCCTCCACTGCCTGTAATGCCTGTTCCACCCAAGTATCAAAATCTTCTTCCCCTGCCGGGACAGGGAGCTTCCCTGAGAATATTTTTAGTCTCCGGTAGCTAGTTTCCACATGCACCGTACTTGTCTTCTGACATTTGGCTAGCAAATCCCCTATTGCATTTATCAGTTCTGGTGATATAGCAGTGGCCGATGCAGGTGCCACCGGAGGTGGCGCCCCGTCTTCTCTTTCAGGTGTAGTTCGGGCCGCAGCCTGTGGCGATCCCGTAGGGGATGGTTCCCTTTCTACAGTTATTGCGTGCGCCAGCCTAAATGTTCTGTTGTCTGGCGTCCGCAGACACTTGTGCTTACAGGCCTCTGGCATCCCGTCCCAATATTCCACTAATGCGTATTGATTTGAGATGTTTGGGTCTGTTTTCATGTCTATCACCCACGGTGTGTGATCTGGGGACACTGAACTCAGCAGTTCCTCTACCGTCTCACTTGACCATTTCTCGCCAGGAAGGCTAATGGCTATCGACTGTTTTGGCTCTGTATTAGCGGCTTTGCACCACTCTTCTACCGCTCTTGGATCCATGGGGTCCATGCCGGCACTTCTGGCGTTCGCTTGCTGCATCAGGATCCCGGACGAGAACCCCCACGTGTAGCGATACCTCCAACTAAGGAGGCCGCAGAATTATCTTTTGGGCCCTGAGTGCAGCTCCGCCAACCCCCGGCAATAGGCTCTATCCCCTTCTGGCACAGCTAGTACTAACAATCAATGATATGTCCTATGCAATAGAATAACTAAGCAAGGACACAGTAATGAATTGTAATAGGTAAATTGTTTTACTCATCAATTCTCAATATGAATAAAAGGGGTAACAATAATTACAGTTCTAAACAATCACTCCTAAGGGCAGCGTCCTGCCACTCTAACACACTATATAGTAACACACGCTACAAGTGCGCCATACGGGCGACCGTTAACTAAGTGCCCTATGGCGCAGCAATCCAACACGCTAGAATCCCCACCAGGCCTGGCTCTAATATTTAGCTTAGTCCTTCTTTCTTCACCGGCAGGTCTGTAATGGTGGTGCACTTAAACAGAGTATAACTTTGTAATCCAAGGGGTATGAAAATAACTTGTAGGCCACGGCAGTCTATAGGCCTATACACAGCAACAGTATCTAAGCTGGGCTTATGCCCTCTCACCCGCCGGACTACGGATCCAGTCCGGGAAAACCTCCACCGGCCGTGTCACACACTCTCGATCTCTCCAACGATCGGGTCCCCGATCCGACAAGGCGGTAGCTCACAAAGTCAGATGCCACCCAGGCTCGCAGAGGGGAGGATGGAAGGCTCTTCGGTGCAGAGCAAGGCCTCAGGCTTCAGGCCTTGCCCCTCCGACACATCCGCACAGGAGGATCCGTCCGTGAAGTCTCGTGTCGCCAAAGAGGCCGAGCCCGGCCCCGCCTCTTCCTTTTATAACCCCTCCCATGAGTCTCTGCGGTGGAACGTCACAACAAGAATGGGGTTATGGGTAATGTAGTTTCTTCCCAATATAGGGGAACACCCCGCTACACCAGTATCAAATAGGCTGCTTGAACCCTCTGTTATACAAGGTGTTCCAGAAAAGATAAGGATTAAGAGACAAGTGTCAAAGGCACGATATGACACATCGGCCAGAGATTTGCCAGAATTAAATATTGGAGAACGAATCCGTATAAAACCATTACCTGGAGATCGAACAGTCCGTTGGAGAATAGGTACTTGTCTGCAAAAGGTTGCACCACGCTCCTATCTTGTGGACGTCGAAGGAACTCTCTATCGCCGCAATCGAGTGGATCTGAGAGTGGCAGAGCAGACTGATTCTCAGTATCCCGTTGATGGATCAGACTCACCCATTGACAGTGAGCCATGTACAGAGGGAATGCCTCATACCAACGGCAATGACAGTTCTGGGCAAGCAAGTATACCCGACAGCTGTCAAGCGCAGAGCATGCCAGTACGTGATGAGAGGAGCCCAGTAACTTCAGAAAGGGCTAAAGGAATCCTTGTACAAGGGCCAGTCTTCACCCGTAGTGGTAGATGTTCAAAACCACCTATGAGACTTAACCTGTAGAATGTGTTATTGCTTTGTCTCTTTTAAATTTCACAATGTTCATTTATTAACACTAAAAGGGGGAGATGTTATGGATGACATGTTTCTTTAAATGCAACTCTATGGTGCATCTCTGTTGTACTTCTTCCTGTGTTGTGTTTCCTGTTTCCTGCTGGTTCTTTCAGTAAACATGGCTTATGTACAGTAATGGTTTGTGCTGTCTCTCTACATATATCACGACAAACAACCACCACTGACCAACTGTATAATGACCCCAACATGAAGGAGGGAGGAGCATAGAATGAGGGACACGGGGACACCACCACTGACCAACTGTATAATGACCCCAACATGAAGGAGGAGCATAGAATGAGGGACACGGGGACACCACCACTGACCAACTGTATAATGACCCCAACATGAAGGAGGAGCATAGAATGAGGGACACGGGGACACCACCACTGACCAACTGTATAATGACCCCGACATGAAGGAGGAGCATAGAATGAGGGACACAGGGACACCACCGACCAACTGTCTAATGACCCCAACATGAAGGAGGAGCATAGAATGAGGGACACGGGGACACCACCACTGACCAACTGTATAATGACCCCAACATGAAGGAGGAGCATAGAATGAGGGACACGGGGACACCACCACTGACCAACTGTATAATGACCCCAACATGAAGGAGGAGCATAGAATGAGGGACACGGGGACACCACCACTGACCAACTGTATAATGACCCCAACATGAAGGAGGAGCATAGAATGAGGGACACGGGGACACCACCACTGACCAACTGTATAATGACCCCAACATGAAGGAGGAGCATAGAATGAGGGACACGGGGACACAACCACTGACCAACTGTATAATGACCCCGACATGAAGGAGGAGCATAGAATGAGGGACACGGGGACACCACCACTGACCAACTGTATAATGACCCCGACATGAAGGAGGAGCATAGAATGAGGGACACGGGGACACCACCGACCAACTGTCTAATGACCCCAACATGAAGGAGGAGCATAGAATGAGGGACACGGGGACACCACCACTGACCAACTGTATAATGAGCCCGACATGAAGGAGGGAGGAGCATAGAATGAGGGACACGGGGACACCACCACTGACCAACTGTATAATGACCCCAACATGAAGGAGGAGCATAGAATGAGGGACACGGGGACACCACCACTGACCAACTGTATAATGAGCCCGACATGAAGGAGGGAGGAGCATAGAATGAGGGACACGGGGACACCACCACTGACCAACTGTATAATGACCCCAACATGAAGGAGGAGCATAGAATGAGGGACACGGGGACACCACCACTGACCAACTGTATAATGACCTCAACATGAAGGAGGAGCATAGAATGAGGGACACGGGGACACCACCACTGACCAACTGTATAATGACCCCAACATGAAGGAGGGAGGAGCATAGAATTAGGGACACGGGGACACCACCACTGACCAACTGTATAATGACCCTAACATGAAGGAGGAGCATAGAATGAGGGACACGGGGACACCACCACTGACCAACTGTCTACTGAGCCCGACATAGTTACATAGTTACATAGTTAGTCAGGTTGAAAAAAGACACAAGTCCATCCAGTTCAACCGTAAAAAATAAAAATAAAAAAATAAAAATAAACATATATCGTACAATCCCATATACCCAATTCTATACCCACAGTTGATCCAGAGGAAGGCAAAAAAAAAAACCAGAAGAGCATTATCCAATTTGCTACAGCAGGGGAAAAAATTCCTTCCTGATCCCCCGAGAGGCAATCGGATATTCCCTGGATCAACTTTACCTATAAATGTCAGTACCCAGTTATATTATGTACATTTAAGAAAGAATCCAGGCCCTTCTTAAAGCAATCTACTGAGCTGGCCAGAACCACCTCTGCAGGGAGTCTATTCCACATTTTCACAGCTCTTACTGTGAAAAAACCTTTCCGTATTTGGAGGTGAAATCTCTTTTCCTCTAGACGCAAAGAGTGCCCCCTTGTCCTTTGTGTTGACCGTAAAGTGAATAACTGAACACCAAGTTCACTATATGGACCCCTTATATATTTGTACATGTTGATCATATCCCCCCTTAATCTCCTCTTCTCAAGAGAGAATAAATTCAGTTCCTCTAATCTCTCCTCATAGCTGAGCTCCTCCATGCCTCTTATCAGTTTGGTTGCCCTTCTCTGCACTTTCTCCAGTTCCCCAATATCCTTTTTGAGAACTGGGGCCCAAAACTGAACTGCATATTCCAGATGAGGTCTTACTAATGATTTGAACAGGGGCAAAATGATATCTCTCTCTCTGGAGACCATACCTCTCTTAATACAAGAAAGGACTTTGCTCGCTTTGGAAACCGCAGCTTGGCATTGCATGCCATTATTGAGCTTATGATCTACCAAAACCCCCAGATCCTTCTCCACTACGGATCCCCCCAGTTGTACTCCCCCTAGTATGTATGATGCATTCATATTATTAGCCCCCAAGTGCATAACTTTACATTTATCAACATTAAACCTCATCTGCCACATAGTCGCCCAATTAGACAGAGCATTGAGGTCGGCTTGTAAATTGGCGACATCCTGTAAGGACGTTATTCCACTGCATAGCTTGGTGTCATCTGCAAAGACAGAAATGTTACTTTTGATCTCAGACCCAATATCATTTATAAACATATTAAAAAGTAAGGGTCCCAGCACTGAACCTTGGAGTACACCACTGATAACCTTGGACCATTCAGAGTAAGAATCATTAACCACGACTCTCTGAATTCTGTCTTTTAGCCAGTTTTCTATCCATTTACAAACTGATATTTCCAATCCTGTAGACTTTACCTTACACATGAGCCGTGTGTGGGGAACTGTATCCAACGCTTTTGCAAAATCCAAGTATACCACGTCCACTGCCACCCCTCTGTCCAAGTATACCACGTCCACTGCCACCCCTCTGTCCAAGGTCTTACTTACCTCTTCATAAAAAGAAATCAGGTTTGTTTGACAACTTCTGTCTTTCATGAATCCATGCTGTCTGTTGCTTAAATAGTTTTTTTCCAGCAAGAACTCATCTATGTGGTCTTTTATTAATCTCTCCAGTATTTTCCCAACTATAGAAGTTAAACTAACAGGTCTATAGTTACTTGGTAAACACTTAATTCCCTTTTTAAATATAGGCACCACATTGGCCCTGCGCCAATCCAGTGGTACTATTCCTGTCATTAATGAGTCCCTAAAAAATTAAATACAATGGCTTTGAAATTACAGAGCTCAATTCTTTTAGGATCCGTGGGTGTATGCCATCTGGTCCAGGTGCTTTATCCACCTTTATTCCATCTAAATATTTCTGGACCATATCACTTTTGAGCCATTGTGGATTTGGGGCTGTGTCACTACCACCCCCATTTTGGACATGAGCTCCCCCATGCTCCTTTGTATACACAGAACTGAAGAAAGTATTTAATAAATTAGCCTTCTCTTTGTCCCCAGTCACCCACTCTAGATTATTTTGTAAAGGGCCTACATGCTCAGACTTGACCTTTTTACTATTAATATATTTGAAGAATTTTTTGGGGTTTGTCCTACTATCTTTTGCAATCTGTCGTTCATTTTGAATTTTTGCATCTTTGATTTCCTTTTTACATATCCTGTTATATTCTTTGTAACATTTAAATGACACTAGTGTTCCCTCATTTTTATATTTTTTAAAAGCTCTTTTCTTATAGTTTATAGCTTTTTTAACTTTGGCCGTGAGCCACATAGGTTTTATTTTTAGCCTTTTAAACTTATTGCCCATGGGAATATACTTTGCAGTGAGTTCCCAAACAGTCTTTTTGAAGAATTCCCATTTCTGTTCTGTGCCCATTGATGCCAATATTCCTTCCCAGTCTAAGTCCTGGAGAGCAGCACTCATCCTTGGAAAATTTGCTCTCTTGAAATTAAGTGTTTTTATCTTGGACATGAAGGAGGAGCATAGAATGAGGGACACAGGGACACCACCACTGACCAACTGTCTACTGAGCCCGACATGAAGGAGGAGCATAGAATGAGGGACACAGGGACACCACCACTGACCAACTGTCTACTGAGCCCGACATGAAGGAGGAGCATAGAATGAGGGACACAGGGACACCACCACTGACCAACTGTCTACTGAGCCCGACATGAAGGAGGAGCATAGAATGAGGGACACAGGGACACCACCACTGACCAACTGTTTAATGACCCCAACATGAAGGAGGAGCATAGAATGAGGGATAGGGGACACCACCACTGACCAATCCCAACATGACAGAGAGAGGTGCATAGAATGGGGGACATGGGGACACCCCTACTGACCAACTATATAATGACACCAGTCTGTGGGGCCCCTTCATCTTGGGGTCCCGGGATGAAGCTCCCCCCTCCCCAGTGTAGAGGAGGAAGGTGTAAGGGGCCCCCATAGAGTCAGGTGACTGGGCAGGACAATGAAGGAAATGAATGAAGAGAAGAGAATTGCTCCTCTATACTGATTACCAGAACTCTCCGTCTTCCTTCTTAAGGTTGAGCTGCTTCTGCTCTTCATCTGATACTGACTTCCATTCCGGAGACCTGGAACCACATCTCAGAGTTACTCATGTCTGAAACAAAAACTGTCTGTGCTGCCTAATTAAACATTTTCGGAACGCCTTGAGTCTAATTTTAAGCTTTTAGTGTTTTTTTTTATTGTAAATTGATGAACATATTTGATAAATACAGTCACATAGGACTAATGTCTGGCCAATGTGAACAGCTGTCTCTACGGTAACAGGAGGGGGGGATGGTAATGGCCTCCAATGATGGAAGTAATACTCCATATTCCCATCACACACGTTCCTGGATAAGCTCTCAAGCCTCGTACACACGACCGAGTTTCTCGCCAAAAAAGGACAAGAAAACTGCCGAGAGAGCTTTCTTGCCGAGAAAAACGTCGGTGTGTATGTATGGTTTCTCGTCGGGAAAACTGCCGGGAATCTCGGCGAGAAAAAAAGAGAACCTGCTCTGTATTTTCTCGTCAGGATTCTCGATTTTCTCGTCGGGTTTCTCGGCGGCCTGTTTTGCGACGAGAAAAATGTTTGTGCGTAGTCTTAAAAAATCGCGCTTGCTCAGAATCAAGTATGAGACGGGAGCGCACCTTCTGGTAAAACAAGCCTTCGTAGTGGAGATAGCACATTCCTCACGCTGTAATGGACTGAAAGCACGAAGACTGAAAAGCGCAAATCGTCTCTCCCCAAACTTTTACTTCACACGCGGTAACACGAGATCAGCAAAAGCAGCCCAAGGGGTGGCGCCACTGAAATCGAACTTCCCCTTTTATACTGCCGTCGTACGTGCGGGACGTGACCGCGCAGAACAACGACGAGATTTTGAATTGACAGTGTGTATGCAAGGAAAGCTTGACAAGAATCGAGAAAATCGACGGGTTTTTTTTTACGACGAGAAACTCGTGTGTACGAGGCTTTAAAGATTTGGGTGCTGTAGCCGCAACCAGCTGGGAACTGGTTCAGAAAGTCACAATGGAGATATTTGCCAGAACACCGGGGATCGACAAGGTAGCGTCCAAACGGATTTTTATTGCATGATCACAACACAAAGCAGTGCAACGTTTCGGAGCCACGCAGGGCCCCTTCATCAGGCATGACGATTGAGGAAGGGGCCCTGTGTGGCTCCGAAATGTTGCACTGCTTTGCAGGCCCACTGATAGGGGGGGGGACCACCAGTCCTCCTGTAGGGGGCCCGGGCAGTGGCGGCTGGTGCTCAAATTTTTTTTTGGGGGGGGGGCGCAAACAAACTGAAAAAAAAAAAACATCAATTGCCGCCACTGTGCCCAAACGCCACTAGTTTGTCCCCAAATGCAGCCAGTTTGTCCCCATATACAGCCAGTTTGTCCCCATATACAGCCAGTTTGTCCCCAAATGCAGCCAGTTTGTCGCCAAATGCAGCCAGTTTGTCCCCATATGCAGCCAGTTTGTCCCCATATACAGCCAGTTTGTCCCCAAATGCAGCCAGTTTGTCCCCATATGCAGCCAGTTTGTCCCCAAATGCAGCCAGTTTGTCCCCATACACAGCCAGTTTGTCCCCAAATGCAGCCAGTTTGTCCCCATATGCATCCAGTTTGTCCCCATATGCAGCCAGTTTGTCCCCATATGCATCCAGTTTGTCCCCATATACAGCCAGTGTGTCCCCAAATACAGCCAGTTTGTCCCCATATGCATCCAGTTTGTCCCCAAATTACAGCCGGTTTCCCCCCAAATTACAGCCAGTTTGTCCCCATATACAGCCAGTTTGTCCCCATATACAGCCAGTTTGTCCCCAAATGCAGCCAGATTGTCCCCATATGCAGCCAGTTTGTCCCCATATACAGCCAGTTTGTCCCCAAATGCAGCCAGTTTGTCCCCATATGCAGCCAGTTTGTCCCCATATACAGCCAGTTTGTCCCCAAATGCAGCCAGTTTGTCCCCATATGCAGCCAGTTTGTCCCCAAATGCAGCCAGTTTGTCCCCATATGCAGCCAGTTTGTCCCCATATACAGCCAGTTTGTCCCCAAATGCAGCCAGTTTGTCCCCAAATGCAGCCAGTTTGTCCCCATATACAGCCAGTTTGTCCCCAAATGCAGCCAGTTTGTCCCCATATGCAGCCAGTTTGTCCCCATATGCATCCAGTTTGTCCCCATATACAGCCAGTGTGTCCCCAAATACAGCCAGTTTGTCCCCATATACAGCCAGTTTGTCCCCAAATGCAGCCAGTTTGTCCCCATATGCATCCAGTTTGTCCCCATATGCAGCCAGTTTGTCCCCATATGCAGCCAGTTTGTCCCCATATACAGCCAGTTTGTCCCCAAATGCAGCCAGTTTGTCCCCAAATGCAGCCAGTTTGTCCCCATATGCATCCAGTTTGTCCCCATATGCAGCCAGTTTGTCCCCATATGCAGCCAGTTTGTCCCCATATACAGCCAGTTTGTCCCCAAATGCAGCCAGTTTGTCCCCATATGCATCCAGTTTGTCCCCATATGCAGCCAGTTTGTCCCCATATGCATCCAGTTTGTCCCCATATACAGCCAGTGTGTCCCCAAATACAGCCAGTTTGTCCCCATATGCATCTAGTTTGTCCCCAAATTACAGCCGGTTTCCCCCCAAATTACAGCCAGTTTGTCCCCATATACAGCCAGTTTGTCCCCAAATGCAGCCAGTTTGTCCCCATATGCAGCCAGTTTGTCCCCATATACAGCCAGTTTGTCCCCAAATGCAGCCAGTTTGTCCCCATATGCAGCCAGTTTGTCCCCATATACAGCCAGTTTGTCCCCAAATGAAGCCAGTTTGTCCCCATATGCAGCCAGTTTGTCCCCATATGCAGCCAGTTTGTCCCCATATACAGCCAGTTTGTCCCCAAATGCAGCCAGTTTGTCCCCAAATGCAGCCAGTTTGTCCCCATATACAGCCAGTTTGTCCCCAAATGCAGCCAGTTTGTCCCCATATGCATCCAGTTTGTCCCCATATGCAGCCAGTTTGTCCCCATATACAGCCAGTGTGTCCCCAAATACAGCCAGTTTGTCCCCAAATTACAGCCGGTTTCCCCCCAAATTACAGCCAGTTTGTCCCCATATACAGCCAGTTTGTCCCCAAATACAGCCACTTTGTCCCCATATACAGCCAGTTTGTCCCCAAATGTAGCCAATTTGTCCCCCAAATACAGACAGTTTGTCCCCCAAATGCAGCCAGTTTGTACCCCAAATGCAGCCAGTTTGTACCCCAAATGCAGCCAGTTTTTCCCCCCCAGCCCTGCACTTACCTTCCTCGGGTCAGCGCCATCCTCGATGTCTTCTCCCGCCCTCAATGTCGCTTCAGCCAATCAGGTTACCGGTAACCAGACTCGGTGAACCCGATTGGCTGAAACGCAACCAGGGAACGCACCCCCCCTGTGCGTCCTCTGGTTAGCTTTTTAGAAGCCGATTACAGCCCTCAGGCTGTAATCGGGAAGCCTATCAGAGCCGCTGGCTCTGATAGGCACTTCTAAAGACCAACCAGACGCTGTTATTCAGATGGCCGGTGCTCACCAGGGTGCCGGCCATCTGAATAGTGGCAGCGGCGGCGACAATACATAGGTTCATGCAATGCAAGAACCTATGTATTGTTGTGAGTGACGGCCGGGCGCAGGAGCGAGGGCGGGCGGCGCTCCTGCACCCACTATGGACGCACCGCTCCTGGGCCTGGGCACACAGGGGGGCCCGAACAGCAGGAGGAATCGGTGTTGTGGGGCAGAGGGTCAATTACAGAAAGATGCCCTGTGCGGCTCTCTGCAGTAGCTGAAAGCCAGTTTATCTCCCTCCCACCAGCGTTCAGCTGCTGTAGGGAGACACACAGACACAGGGCATCGTTCCTGTAATTGTTCCCCTCGCACCGACCCCCTCCCTATTGTGCCAACTTCTGATCCCCCCCCCCCCCCGTGTGCCCCCCTGTGACTGTGCCCCCCCTCTCCGTGGCACTGCTGGCTGTAAAAAAAAAAAAATATTGTTTTTGTGAATTATACATTTAAAAAATAACTATTCTAAAAGGGCTCATTTACACAGGTTGTCTGTTACGTTTGTTTCCGCTAATAATGATTTGAGTGGATCCTGCCAGGTACGCCGTACGCGGCCCCGTGATTTCTAACAGCAGCCCTGCTGCTTTGTCTTGTGATCATGCAATAAAAATCAGTTTGGATGCTACCTTGTCGATCCCCGGTGTGCTGGCAAATATCTCCATTGTGTCCTCTGATGGGAGGACCCCCAGTGGTCTTCTTACTTATCGCTCCATGGGCCGTTATATTCGGTGAATCCCCAGGGGTTCCTCAGCCGGATGAGGGTGACGTCTCCGGAGTCCTTCTTGACCTGGAGGGAGAAGGAATGGTGGACAATGACTGGACCAAGATGGTGGACCTACCAGGAACCATGATGACCAAACCAGAGTGGAGAGTCTGGCTGTATCGAAGAGATCAATGAGCGCCCCCCCCCCCCCAGGAGAGGAATCAACCCTTCATCTCTGGAGACCCCGACTTTCCCCGGACTTCTGGACGCTCACCTCCTTGGCTCCCAGTATGGAGTAGGCATGACCCAGGACCAGTCCGTCCTCCTTCACCTCTCCGACCTTTCCGTGTCCCGACACCTTCCCGGAGAGAAAGATGATATTATATACCTCTATATACCTCTATAGTATGATATATATACTCTATATTTTATATCTCTATATATGTCTGCAGTATATATACCTCTATGTAGCAGGCCATGGGGAAGGCACTGTGTGATGACTCCACAACCAGGTCCCAGATCTCCTCCGAGGTGTGGTGGGTCAGACTGACCGTCTCCGCCAGGCCTCCCGTGAAATCCTCCAGAGCCTCCGGGATGGTTCCTCCCTCCAGAGCCGAATATCCTCCACGCATCCTACACAGTACACACGCCTTACATTACCAACATCTATCATGGGGGACATTACAGTAGTATTGGAGGTGTTGTGTAGCATATCAATAGTCAGGACCGTCTTTAATATTGATTGGACCCTGGGCAAAAAAAATTCTCCCCCCCCCCCCCCCCCCCGTGCAGTTTCGCTCTCCACCTGCTTTGAGGCATTGAATAAATAGCAGATAGACTTAAAATCTGTTTACTGAATCAGATCAGGCAGCGATTGCGATTGGTTGCCAGAGGTTACAGTGTATCATTACCGCTCACTGGCTGGTTGCTAGAGGTTACAGCACACATTATGGCTCGCTGATTAGTTGCTAGAGGTTACAGCACGTGACTTATGCTTGTTTATTTGTTGCTAGAGATTACTGTACATCAATACTGCTCACTGATTGGTTGCTAGAGGTTGCTGCACATCGTTACTGCTTACTGATTGGTTGCTAGAGGTTACAGCACATCATCTCCTTACTGCCTGCACACCATTAACTGGGGAGTTGAGGGGACCCATCAATAGACAGAAAACTCCTAGGGATCCTAGAACTCCTGGGATCCGTGGCAGTGCTGGGGGAGGGGAGGGTGTGATCAATTTCCAGCGTGCCTCTTTAACTCCCCAGTGGGCAGCATTCCGTATAGGTGATGATGGATATGACCTCAGGGGGGCATGGTATACATATGAATACTGCCTCTATTTACATATGCATGCTGCCGGTCCATCGCTATTTACATATGAATGGTTGTATTTAAATGTAAACACAGGGTCTGCAGGTGAGTCATCTGTACACAACAATAGGGCAGAGCTGGACAGCATTAGTAGCAGAACTTCACGCTGAGATATCAGGACACAGCACTGGACTAAAACCTCAAGGGATGAGGGAATTTAAACTGGGATAGGTGGCAAGTATGAGGCAGCTGATTTGGGCCCCACAATAATGACAGGGCCCAGGGCAGCTGCCCCTTTTACCCTGCCTTAAAGACGACCCTGTCGGTAGTGGAGGTCTTGTGCAGTATATCGGTGGCAGAGGTGTTGCGTAGTGTATTGTATATCAGTAGTGGGTGTGATGATCGACATACTTGGCGTAGGCCTTCTCCAGCAGGGGGCTCCACATCTCCTCCTGTGTGTTGCTCTTGGCGTACATAAGAGAGTTGTTCTTAGTTGGGAGTAGGTCATCGACGATCACATCCATAAACTCACCGAACTGACTCAACTGCCAAGACACCAAGAACAGGCATCACCCCCATTTCCAGGTCACTGCCCCAATCCCAGAAACCCCGCCCCCAGGAACCCCACCCCCAGGTCCCCCCCACAATCCCACAAACCCTGCCCCCAGGAACCCAACCCCCAGGTCACCCCCCACCCCTCCAAACACAAGGAACCGCCACCAGGTCACCCCCCCAATCCCGGAAACCCTTCCCCCAGGAACCCCACCCCCAGGTCACCCCCCAATCCCGGAAACCCTGCCCCCAGGAATCCCATCCCCAGGTAACCCCCCACCCCTCGAAACACAGGGACCCCCGCCACCAGGTCATCCCCCCAATCCAAGGAACCCCGGCCCCCAGGTCACCACCCCCAAATCTCAAGAACCCTGCCCCTCCCTGCCTTGTTGTGTGGATGGTAGGAGCCAATTCCGTGTACTTTTTTGATGGACCCCCTATGGCAGGGATCTCCAAACTTTCCAAGCAAAGGGCCAGTTTACTGTCCTTCAGGTTTTAGGGGGGCCAGATTGTGGCCAGTGGGAGTAGGAAATGCCACGACATCAGTGCCCCATCATTGGTTTTAATGGGAGAAATAGTGTCCCACTGTCAATGTCAGTGATATGAATAGTGCCCCATTGATGGTATTAATAGAGTGAAATGAATGATGCATCATTGGTGTCAGTTGGTGGAGTAGTGCTCCAAGGGCCAGATAAGGGCAAGCAAAGGGCCACATTTGGCCCCCAGGCCACAGTTTGGAGACCACTGTCCTATGGTGTTCTCCCCCATGGTGGAGTCCCCACCTGACCTTCTCTGTGATAGACTCTGTCCCGGGTGAGTCTATCACACCCTCCTCACCTGGAATTGGAAGATCCCGCTGTATCCATCACTCTTGCTGAAGGTCTGCTTCTCAGGAACGACCCGCGAGAAGAGCTTGGGGTGGAGGGTGAGTGACGACATGGAGGAGAGGAGCCAGCAATTCCCTGTGTGAGGGAGGGACATAGATCAATCTCTATCACAGCTGTCCATGGAACAGGCATGATGAGTCAGTAGTCAGGAGGCTAGGTGGGCATCGTCCAGACCAGATATGATGTCATTGGAGGGATCAGGAGGGATCTGTCCACCATCACATGATCATATAATAGACGTCTATACGTGACAACACTTCATACATTTTAGGAGTGTAGTAGAGAGAGCAATTCAGCAGACAACATGTTTCGGGGAGGACTCCCCCTTCATCAGGGCTAAAAGAATGCAGACAATGGAGCTCTGATGAAGCGGAGGAATCCCTGAAATGCGTCATCTGCTGGATTGTTCACATAAATAAAATTACTTGGACTCTTGTAATGGCGGGGCACTCTTTATTCAATACATCCTTCAGGTTTTATCCAAAATCCCCCCCCCCCCCGGAGGCCTCTCCATGTAAAGCTGCCTAACCTGAGTCACTGTGTTCACAGCATAGACGACATCCGACACCCTAAAATGTGACCGACCTTTGACCCCGAACCTTCAATATGTCATCTGTGTCCATCTATAGTGGCTGATGATTCCTGGAGAGCGAGGGACCCGGGCGATTCTGTATATGGAAGAATGACACCCAGAACCCTCTCTGATCAGTCTGGAACTACAATACACCCAGCAAGGGGCTCATCCTGAGACTGAGGCTCATGGAATCAGGGTGCTGATTGCATTACCTTATCTACAGGTGGGACTTTATGAAGAAAGGCAGCAGCAGTGTCACAGCTCTTACCGTAAATACCCCTTCCCTCTGAAGGCTGGATGTCCTGTATGGGTTCCTAGTGACCCTTGTGGCAGAACGATTGGACTTATTATACACCCCAATCATCCCCTTACCTGGCAGATTGGACCAAGTGGACACCTGGATCTGCTGCCCACCAGCTAACCTGATGGCACCCAGGGTGTGAAACATGTATCAGGCACAGAAGATATAAAGTTTCTTGTCGGTGGCCCAATGAAGAGCTGAGTGACCTGTGTCTGGAGTGATATGAGGGGGGACTCACCCAGATCTCCCTGGCAGACGTCCGATGTACCCGCTCCGTTCTCTATGAACTTCGGATTTGAGATGAACTCCTGTGAAGAGAAAGGACCATGCTGGTGACTTCTGACCTTGGACCCTGCTGGTGACCTCTGACCTTGGACCCTGCTGGTGACCTCTGACCTTGGACCCTGCTGGTGACCTCTGACCTTGGACGCTGCTGGTGACCTCTGACCTTGGACCATGCTGGTGACTTCTGACCTTGGACCCTGCTGGTGACCTATGACCTTGGATCCTGCTGGTGACCTCTGACTTGGACCCTGCTGGTGACCTCTGACCTTGGACCCTGCTGGTGACCTTGGATCCTGCTGGTGACCTCTGACTTGGACCCTGCTGGTGACCTCTGATCCTGCTGGTGACCTTGGACCCTGCTGGTGACCTCCGACCTTTGACTATGCTGGTGACCTCTGACCTTGGATCCTGCTGGTGACCTCTGACCTTGGATCCTGCTGGTGACCTCTGACCTTGGACCATGCTGGCGACCTCTGACCTTTTCTCTGGAAGGTCTCAGTACTCTGAATTCCCAGCCCAGTCAATACAAGGGGGTCCCACCACCCCTGCCAGAGGAAATCTGATAGGAAGACCTCAGATTATGAGACTGAGCAGAGGGCCAATCTTATCTGAGGGCCAGAAGATGTGAGATCAGAAATGTCTGACCACAGCTCTCTGATAGGTGGAGAGATGTAGGGATGTAGGGATGGATGGATGTAGGGATGGATGGAGAGATAGGGATGGATGGATGGAGAGATGTAGGGATGGATGGAGAGATGTAGGGATGGATGGATGGAGATATGTAGGGATGGATGGAGAGATGTAGGGATGGGTGGATGGAGAGATGTAGGGATGGATGGAGAGATGTAGGGATGGATGGAGAGATGTAGGGATGGATAGAGAGATGTAGGGATGGATGGAGAGATGTAGGGATGGATGGAGAGATGTAGGGATGGATGGAGAGATGTAGGGATGGGTGGATGGAGAGATGTAGGGATGGATGGAGAGATGTAGGGATGGATAGAGAGATGTAGGGATGGATGGAGAGATGTAGGGATGGATGGAGAGATGTAGGGATGGATGGAGAGATGTAGGGATGGGTGGATGGAGAGATGTAGGGATGGATGGAGAGATGTAGGGATGGATGGAGAGATAGGGATGGATGGATGTACGGATGGATTGAGAGATGTAGGGATGGATGGAGAGATGTAGGGATGGATGGAGAGATGTAGGGATGGATGGATGGAGAGATGTAGGGATGGATGGAGAGATGTAGGGATGGATGGAGAGATGTAGGGATGGATGGAGAGATGTAGGGATGGATGGAGAGATGTAGGGATGGATGGATGGAGAGATGTAGGGATGGATGGAGAGATGTAGGGATGGATGGAGAGATGTAGGGATGGATGGAGAGATGTAGGGATGGGTGAATGGAGAGATGTAGGGATGGATGGAGAGATGTAGGGATGGATGGAGAGATGTAGGGATGGGTGAATGGAGAGATGTAGGGATGGATGGAGAGATGTAGGGATGGGTGAATGGAGAGATGTAGGGATGGATGGAGAGATGTAGGGATGGGTGAATGGAGAGATGTAGGGATGGATGGAGAGATGTAGGGATGGATAGAGAGATGTAGGGATGGATGGAGAGATGTAGGGATGGATGGAGAGATGTAGGGATGGATAGAGAGATGTAGGGATGGATGGAGAGATGTAGGGATGGATGGAGAGATGTAGGGATGGATAGAGAGATGTAGGGATGGATGGAGAGATGTAGGGATGGATGGAGAGATGTAGGGATGGATGGAGAGATGTAGGGATGGATAGAGAGATGTAGGGATGGATGGAGAGATGTAGGGATGGATGGAGAGATGTAGGGATGGGTGGATGGAGAGATGTAGGGATGGATGGAGAGATGTAGGGATGGATGGAGAGATGTAGGGATGGATGGAGAGATGTAGGGATGGATGGAGAGATGTAGGGATGGGTGAATGGAGAGATGTAGGGATGGATGGAGAGATGTAGGGATGGATAGAGAGATGTAGGGATGGATGGAGAGATGTAGGGATGGATGGAGAGATGTAGGGATGGATGGAGAGATGTAGGGATGGATGGATGGAGAGATGTAGGGATGGATAGAGAGATGTAGGGATGGATGGAGAGATGTAGGGATGGATGGAGAGATGTAGGGATGGATGGAGAGATGTAGGGATGGATGGAGAGATGTAGGGATGGATGGAGAGATGTAGGGATGGATGGAGAGATGTAGGGATGGATGGAGAGATGTAGGGATGGATAGAGAGATGTAGGGATGGATAGAGAGATGTAGGGATGGATGGAGAGATGTAGGGATGGATGGAGAGATGTAGGGATGGATGGAGAGATGTAGGGATGGATGGAGAGATGTAGGGATGGATGGAGAGATGTAGGGATAGATGGAGAGATGTAGGGATGGATGGAGAGATGTAGGGATGGATGGAGAGATGTAGGGATGGATGGAGACATGTAGGGATGGATGGAGAGATGTAGGGATGGATAGAGAGATGTAGGGATGGATGGAGAGATGTAGGGATGGATGGAGAGATGTAGGGATGGATAGAGAGATGTAGGGATGGATGGAGAGATGTAGGGATGGATGGAGAGATGTAGGGATGGATAGAGAGATGTAGGGATGGATGGAGAGATGTAGGGATGGATGGAGAGATGTAGGGATGGATGGAGAGATGTAGGGATGGATGGAGAGATGTAGGGATGGATGGAGAGATGTAGGGATAGATGGAGAGATGTAGGGATGGATGGAGAGATGTAGGGATGGATGGAGAGATGTAGGGATGGATAGAGAGATGTAGGGATGGATGGAGAGATGTAGGGATGGATGGAGAGATGTAGGGATGGATGGAGAGATGTAGGGATGGATAGAGAGATGTAGGGATGGATGGAGAGATGTAGGGATGGATGGAGAGATGTAGGGATGGATAGAGAGATGTAGGGATGGATGGAGAGATGTAGGGATGGATGGAGAGATGTAGAGATGGATGGAGAGATGTAGGGATGGATGGAGAGATGTAGGGATGGATGGAGAGATGTAGGGATGGATGGAGAGATGTAGGGATAGATGGAGAGATGTAGGGATGGATGGAGAGATGTAGGGATGGATGGAGAGATGTAGGGATGGATAGAGAGATGTAGGGATGGATGGAGAGATGTAGGGATGGATGGAGAGATGTAGGGATGGATGGAGAGATGTAGGGATGGATGGATGGATGGATGGAGAGATGTAGGGATGGATGGATGGATGGAGAGATGTAGGGATGGATGGATGGAGAGATGTAGGGATGGAGAGATGTAGGGATGGATGGGTGGAGAGATGTAGGGATGGATGGAGAGATGTAGGGATGGATGGAGAGATGTAGGGATGGATGGATGGATGGATGGAGAGATGTAGGGATGGATGGATGGAGAGATGTAGGGATGGATGGATGGAGAGATGTAGGGATGAAGAGATGTAGGGATGGATGGATGGAGAGATGTAGGGATGGAGAGATGTAGGGATGGATGGATGGATGATGTAGGGATGAAGAGATGGATGGATGGAGAGATGTAGGGATGAAGAGATGTAGGGATGGATGGATGGAGAGATGTAGGGATGGAGAGATGTAGGGATGGATGGATGGATGATGTAGGGATGAAGAGATGGATGGATGGAGAGATGTAGGGATGAAGAGATGTAGGGATGATGGATGGAGAGATGTAGGGATGGAGAGATGTAGGGATGGATGGATGGATGATGTAGGGATGAAGAGATGGATGGATGGAGAGATGTAGGGATGAAGAGATGTAGGGATGATGGATGGAGAGATGTAGGGATGGAGAGATGTAGGGATGGATGGATGGATGATGTAGGGATGAAGAGATGGATGGATGGAGAGATGTAGGGATGAAGAGATGGATGGATGGAGAGATGGATGGATGGAGAGATGTAGGGATAAAGAGATGTAGGGATGGATGGAGAGATAGAGATGGATGGATGGAGAGATGTAGGGATGGATGGAGAGATAGGGATGGATGGATGGATGGAGAGATGTAGGGATGGATGGATGGATGGAGAGATGTAGGGATGGATGATGTAGGGATGAAGAGATGGATGGATGGAGAGATGTAGGGATGGAGAGATGTGGGGATGGAGAGATGGAGGGATGGATGGATGGATGATGTAGGGATGGATGGATGGAGAGTTAGGGATGGATGGATGGAGAGATGTAAAGATGGATGGATGGATAGATGGATGATGTAGGGATGGAGAGATGTAGGGATGGATGGATGGATGGAGAGATGTAGGGATGGATGGATGGATGGAGAGATGTAGGGATGGATGGATGGATGGAGAGATGTAGGGAAGGATAGAGCAGTGGCATCACTAGGGTTGGTGTCACCTGGTGCGGTAAAACTTGGTGTCACCCCCCCCCCCCCTGCTAGTCTGCCACAGTGCTATTTGATGGTGCCACCCCTCAGGTGGGAGTCACCCTGGTTCGATCGGCACCCCCATAGCGACACCACTGGCCAGGAAGCTGAAGTTACACTCTGAGCTCAGTGCGAGCTGATTGGAGGGAAGAGACACCGCCCCTTCACACAGCACCAAAGGCTGTCAATCACAGACTGTGTGCTGTCACCTTCTTTCTCTTGGTGTCAGGAAAACATGTCAGACTCAGAAGTGACTCGTGCAGAGAGCAGAGGAAGGGGGCAGCAGACAGAAATGGCACCCAGTGCTCTGGATTGAGACAAGTACACACTATAGAGGGATGTGCTTACAACCACTTTATAGTCGGGAACTCACACTACATTTAAAAACACATTTAATGCAATAATAAATAAAAAGCTGCATTCATGATGTCTTTTCTATCTGTCTGGATCTCTGCTTTAGGCGAATTTTTACCATTATTAGTCAGATGCAGATTACGCCCTCCGCAGAGTCATGTGACCGCCCGCTATACAAGGATCACATATAATAAAAACTTTATAAGAGCGCCCCCAGCTTTACAATATACGGAATGAAAAGAATAATTGTGATTATGAGCACCGCTGGAGAAGATTACTACTATTATTATTACTTCTATTATTATTACTACTATTATTATTATTACTATTATTACTACTATTATTATTATTACTATTATTATTATTACTATTATTATTACTACTATTATTATTACTACTATTATTATTATTACTATTATTATTACTACTACTATTATTATTACTACTATTATTATTACTACTATTATTATTATTACTATTATTATTACTACTATTATTATTATTACTATTATTATTACTACTACTATTATTATTACTTCTATTATTATTACTACTATTATTATTATTACTATTATTATTACTACTACTATTATTATTACTACTATTATTATTACTACTATTATTATTACTACTATTATTATTATTACTACTATTATTACTACTATTATTATTATTACTACTATTATTATTATTACTACTATTATTATTACTACTATTATTATTATTACTACTATTATTATTATTACTACTATTATTATTACTACTATTATTACTACTATTATTATTATTACTACTATTATTATTATTACTACTATTATTATTACTACTATTATTATTATTACTTCTATTATTATTACTACTATTATTATTATTACTTCTATTATTATTACTACTATTATTACTACTATTATTATTATTATTACTACTATTATTATTACTACTATTATTATTATTACTACTATTATTATTACTACTATTATTATTATTACTATTATTATTATTACTATTATTATTACTACTACTATTATTATTACTACTATTATTATTACTACTATTATTATTACTACTATTATTATTATTACTACTATTATTATTACTACTATTATTACTACTATTATTATTATTACTACTATTATTATTACTACTATTATTATTATTACTACTATTATTATTATTACTCTTATTATTATTACTATTATTATTACTACTACTATTATTATTACTACTATTATTATTACTACTATTATTACTACTATTATTATTATTACTACTATTATTACTACTATTATTATTATTACTATTATTATTACTACTACTATTATTATTACTACTATTATTACTACTACTATTATTACTACTATTATTATTATTACTACTATTATTACTACTATTATTATTATTACTACTATTATTATTACTACTATTATTATTACTACTATTATTATTATTACTACTATTATTACTACTATTATTATTATTACTACTATTATTATTATTACTATTATTATTACTACTACTATTATTACTACTACTATTATTATTACTACTACTATTATTATTACTACTATTATTATTACTATTATTAGTACTTTATTATATAGTAATAATACACAAACATTCGAGACTCAAAACAGCTTCCAATGTAAAAAATATATCATTCAGATTGTTGCCTTTAATTTGTGTTTTATTATCAATTTCTGTTGTTTTTGTCAGTCATGGTGTTTGGTTTATAATTTCATTTTGGTTGTTTTATGGATTCTTATTTTTCAGTTTGGATGTATGTAGTATTTTCACCTGGACTGAGTTCCAGAAAATGAGACTTGTCCTAAAAAATAAATGACAGGAGCGCTTTATCGGAGGAGCAAACAGGAACACCCCCTCCCCCTCCCCCCCTCTAATCACACCAACTCAGGGCAGCACAGGTGTAACTGGGCAGTGGACTACATGCACCCCCCCCTTATTACAACAGCTCACCTTGGGCGGCAGAGGACATCGCAATCCGCCACCCTTCTGAGTCCCACCCATTGGTACTGGACCAGCATAGGGCGGGCGGCTCGGCCTCAGGCATACTGGGGTGGCGGCGGGGGTCCTGCGAGGACACGGTGTACAGCGGCAGCCGCACCGCCAGGGCTGAGAATACTGACAAGGCTCTGCAGTAGTGAGGAGGAGAACAAAAACCATCACCCACATGCCAGGCTAGCACAGCCTTAGTGTTACCCCCCCCGTCACCCACATGCCAGGCTAGCACAGCCTTAGTGTTACCCCCCCCCGTCACCCACATGCCAGGCTAGCACAGCCTTAGTGTTACCCCCCCCGTCACCCACATGCCAGGCTAGCACAGCCTTAGTGTTACCCCCCCCCGTCACCCACATGCCAGGCTAGCACAGCCTTAGTGTTACCCCCCCATCACCCACATGCCAGGCTAGCACAGCCTTAGTGTTACCCCCCCCGTCACCCACATGCCAGGCTAGCACAGCCTTAGTGTTACCCCCCCCCGTCACCCACATGCCAGGCTAGCACAGCCTTAGTGTTACCCCCCCATCACCCACCTACCAGGCTAGTACAGCCTTAGTGTTACCCCCCCCCCCCCATCACCCACATGCCAGGTTAGCACAGCCTTAGTGTTACCCCCCCCGTCACCCACATGCCAGGCTAGCACAGCCTTAGTGTTACCCCCCCCGTCACCCACATGCCAGGCTAGCACAGCCTTAGTGTTATCCCCCCCCGTCACCCACATGCCAGGCTAGCACAGCCTTAGTGTTACCCCCCCCCGTCACCCACATGCCAGGCTAGCACAGCCTTAGTGTTACCCCCCCCCCGTCACCCACATGCCAGGCTAGCACAGCCTTAGTGTTACCCCCCCCGTCACCCACATGCCAGGCTAGCACAGCCTTAGTGTTACCCCCCCGTCACCCACATGCCAGGCTAGTACAGCCTTAGTGTTACCCCCCCCCATCACCCACATGCCAGGCTAGCACAGCCTTAGTGTTATCCCCCCCGTCACCCACATGCCAGGCTAGCACAGCCTTAGTGTTACCCCCCCCCCCGTCACCCACATGCCAGGCTAGCACAGCCTTAGTGTTACCCCCCCCGTCACCCACATGCCAGGCTAGCACAGCCTTAGTGTTACCCCCCCCCCCCATCACCCACATGCCAGGCTAGCACAGCCTTAGTGTTACCCCCCCCCCCATCACCCACATGCCAGGCTAGCACAGCCTTAGTGTTACCCCCCCCCCCCCGTCACCCACATGCCAGGCTAGCACAGCCTTAGTGTTACCCCCCCCGTCACCCACATGCCAGGCTAGCACAGCCTTAGTGTTACCCCCCCCCCCCGTCACCCACATGCCAGGCTAGCACAGCCTTAGTGTTAACCCCCCCCCGTCACCCACATTGATCCCATCTATAGGCCACAGACATTGTGAAGCTCTGAGATAAAAGTTATAGGATGGAGTCAGATTTCTCCGTCTACAGAACATTCTGACCTGAAATCCCCAACTTACCGGAGGACGCTTCCATTCCACACCCGGAATGTTCCGAGGAAACTTCTCATCTTCAAATAGAACCCCCTGACTCCGACTCCGATCCCGGAGAACCTGGAAATCCTGACCTGCGAACATCTACAGAGAAAGATAGAGAGATAAATAGATAGATAGATAGATAGATAGATAGATAGATAGATAGATAGATAGATAGGTAGATAGAGAGAGAGAGAGAGAGAGAGAGAGAGAGAGAGAGATAGATAGATAGAGAGAGAGAGAGAGAGAGAGAGAGAGAGAGAGAGATAGATAGATAGAGAGAAAGATAGATAGATAGATAGATAGATAGATAGATAGATAGATAGATAGATAGATAGATAGATAGATAGATAGAAATAGAGAGAGATAGTAATAGATAGACAGATAGTGTGACGGATCTCGGATACCCCGGCTGGGCACCTCCACCACACCTTTGTTTTGTGTCCTCCAGACGCTCCCGCAGCCGTCAGATTCGCCATAACTCGCCCTTCACCCTCCAATCACGAGGTGAACCACATGGAGGATGTTGAGGGTTAAACATTCAGAGCATAAAACTCTTTATTAAATATAAAATATACACCTTTATACACAGGGACACTCCCCTTAGCCTTGTCATAGAGAGGGGAGGGGACAAGGAAGAACCAATGAGAACTCAACAAGTACATTCAAACAGAACTACAGTTGAAACACCTAAGGGGGTTATGATAATCAGGCACCCCTGGAATGTCTCCACACCTTTTGTCTACATGCCATGATACAACATAATGATACAACATTCTGATACAACATACTGATACAATATAATGATACAACATATTGGAGGAGAATGGAAAGAATGTATATAGAGATAGAATTACATTATCTCAATGCCATTTTGTCCCCAAGTCTCTCAGTCTCTTCTGGGCCATAGTCTGTGGGTAGGAGGCCAGCCCACAGCCCCTTGCAAAACACACAGTGACAGTGGCTTCTGTCACATTTCTCCCCTTTTAAAAACCGACTAACCAGATCCGTGACCCTCAACTGGTCTGGACCTGCCACTCCAGGCAAACAGCACAAGGGACAGTACGACTCTGGCGCTGGGGCGCAAAACCAAATAAAAACTGCACTCCCGTAATTCAGGGCCGGGTTGCCGGTATTGGGGAGAGGTGAATAACCCTCTGCCCCGATGCCAGCCCTTCAGCTGGTAGTAGAACGTAGGCTGGTAGTACTAAACCGTTGGGGAGGAAGAGGTACTTGCTTTCCTCCCGGTGCAGTTACAAGCCACTGAGGAGGTATCTTGCGGGGACTATCTCCCGGACGCTCCGTCTCTTTTTCTGATGCTGGGCAGAGACCAAGAGCGCTCTGCCCCATAGCCAGCGCTTCTGCTGGGGGGACGGATACAAAGGTAGAGATCAACCGCTGGAGAGGGGGGAAGGGTTTTCTCCCCTCCCGGTTATGTGAGCAACCGCTGGGGCGACTTCTGACAGAGACTGTCTCCTAAACCCTCCGAAAACATACTGAGTGCTGGGTGGAGGCCAGCGGCACTCTGCCCCATAGCCAGCGCTTCTGCTGCGGGGGTTGAACATTGGGGTAGTGTCCAATTTCTGGGGAGGGAGAATTGCTTCCTCCACTCCCAATGGGAATATCTGCTGCTGGGGAAACAGCTCACAGAGATCATCTTGTGGACTCCCTGGATCTAACTCTGAGAGTGGGCAGAGGTCAGCGGCACTCTGCCCCGTAGCCAACGCTTCTGCTGGGGAGATGAACACTGGGATAGTGTCTAATTGCTGGGGAGGGGGAACGGCTTTCTCCAATCCCGATGGGAATATCTGCTGCTAGGGGAACAGCTCACGGAGATCATCTCCCTGACTCTCCGGATCCAACTCTGAGGGTGGGTGTGACGGGAGGGCCCGTGGAACCCAGAATCCCTTGGAAAGGTTGGGAAACCCTTGTTTCAGCTCCCCATGCACCTCTTATGTCTAAGTCACCCTGTGTCCATCCTGGCACAGGGTGACTGAGAAAATATGTCTTGGATTACAAAATAAGGGACAGTAATATTTATCCACAATATCTCCCAGGATATATGTAAAGACTATTCTTGGTGTGACAGGGGTCACTTTGGGCACAGGGTGAGCAAGAAAATAATGGACATTAAGAATATATCTTGGACTACCTAAATTGGGATAGTAATATTAGTTCACAATATGTACTGGTTGTTTGATTCTGAACTCAACAAGTTAATTGAGAGATGTGTTACCTGCCTGTTGTGATGTAAATGAATCTAGAATGGCTTCTGAGGATCTTTCATTGTGATAACTAACTCTGTACTTGTGTGGATTGTAAATAGCAGACAGACAGTCTGCTGAACATAAAGGTTATGCATAGCCATTTAAGATGTAAAGGGATTAGCTATTGAACTCACCTGTGTCTGCTAAGAGCTGTCAGATGGGTATTGGGAGCTCGTTATATAACCATTGTGTGAAGTCTTTTGATGATGGGTACTGTTGTTAAGAAACAGTAAGGCTAGCCTAAAGGTCATGTGTCTGAGTCATCAGCTGTAGTCAATTAGCTCACGTAAATTCGGTCTGATCAAAGGTGTATTGGCAGAGGAAAATGAGGAATGTAAGAACCTCCTCTCTGTGTGTATAAAGTTTGAAGTTTTTTCAATAAAGATGGTCAAACCAGCTGGAAAGCACACAGAGCGTTGTCTCGTATGTCTGAAAGGATTATCCCTATGGGAAGAGCTCGCCTGACTGTGGAGTGTCGGTAGCTGATGTGTGTTCGGAGTGGGAATATCCTAAACAGCGTTAACCCCCTTTCATACTTGGGGACCCGTTACATTGTTGGCAAGCAGTGGGATTGTTTCCCACAGCCGGAAGGACAGCTACAAGAAGACACAGGACAATGGAAGCACAGTAGGGATGGCTAAAGCTCTCTTCCCTCAAGGACTTACTGGAGAACCGGGGCAGACCGGCTAACAACCGTAAAAAGAGGGACATTAATCGCAGAACGAGTCAAAATGGATGGAGCTGAAAGACCCAACATAACAGAAAGGCCCAGCGTTAGGACACCCGAAGAGGCAAGTTTTGATCGGGCTGTTAACATAAGACTGGCACATAACCCTACATAACCCTACAGCGGCGATCATAGACCGAGTTATAGCGGCTGTGGATGCAAATTGGCTACAGAAAAGAGGTGCTGCAGCAGCAGAAGTCAGAGCAGCACCAACTGAAAGGAGAAAGATACATTTTGCTGCTTTTAAAAACTTCATTGAAACTGAAGGGGAGATTGATGGGTACCTTGCCGATTTTAAACGTCAATGTGCCCTACACCGGGTGCCCACAGAGGAATGGGTTACCCTTTTGTCTGGGAAACTATCCAGCCGGGCCAGTGAAGCGTTCAGGGCCATCCCAGACGAGGATATTATGAACTATGGACTGGTAAAAGAAACACTGTTGGCCAGGTATGCCGTCACACCGGAGGCATACCGGAGGCGGTTCCAAGAGGCGAGCAAGCAGACTGGAGACTCGTATACTGAGTGGGCATGCCGCCTACACCGCACTGCATCCCACTGGGTCGCTGGATGCCAAGCAGAATCCGGGGAAGAGGTGCTGCAGGTGTTCCTACTGGAGCACTTCTTTGACAAACTGTCCCTGGAAGTCAGAGAGTGGGTCCGGGACTGAAAACCTTTCACCTTGCCTGAAGCAGCTCGCCTGGCGGACTAATACACAGACGCCCGCAAACTGGATAACCCTGTGGTCAAGACAACAGCTCGGGTGGATTATCGATCAGCGGCACCCCCTCCGGCTATCGCCTACCAACCACAGTCGTACCGCCCTACAGCACCACCTCCAGCGGCCACTTATCCTCAGCAGCCCAGGTTCAACTCCCAGGGCTACTCACAACCCATCAGGTGTTTTGGGTGTAAACAGCTAGGGCACAAAAAGCCAGACTGTCCGTTGAATCCAGCCAGGCAGTCCCAGTCATGGAGACAGCCAGCAAGGGGGAACCGCCACACATCCATGCCTGCGGCCCACTGCGTTGAGGAGGAAGAACATTGGGGTGTCCTGCACAAGGCTGATCCAATACAAGCAGCTAACCGGGACAACCGGCAGCAACACAGGCAGACTGTCTGGGTCAATGGAAAGGTAGCCAATGGCCTACGTGATACTGGTGCCACCATGACCCTACTACAGAAGAACCTCATCCCAGAGAGCCAACATACCGGAGACACTGTAGCCGTAAGAGTAGCGGGAGGCACCGTCTTTCGGCTACCCGTTGCCCGTGTTCACCTGGATTGGGGGGTTGGTTTGGGACACGTGAATGTGGGGGTGATGAAGGATTTGCCAGCGGATGTACTACTGGGGAATGATTTAGCCCCCCTTGTTTCTGCTTACGCCCTGATGGGCCCCGCTGAAGCCAACCCAGTGACTACCTGTGCCCAGACCCATGCTGCTGAAACCGACCCGCATGCTGCTGAGACCCGGGTAAGACTATCTTCCCCAACATGTACCTTAGATCAGGCACAATATCACAGTCTAAAATTGGAATGTGACAAGTTGGCCAGGGAGAAATCGGAGATGCACCGACACTACGTCATGTATTATGAGATGTCCCATGGCTTGAACATTGAAATGCACAAACAGGCTGAAATTGTCAAAAGGTTAAATGGGATTTGCGCCCAGGTTTTGCCTTACCTCTCCCAAGAGCATCAGCAACAAGTTTTGGGAGCCATTGAGAGAGCAAAGCAAGTGACTGTTCCAGAACTGAATTCCTTATTCACCCTACAACCTTACAACTTCACCATCAGCTACTGACCCGGTAAGCAAAATGGCCATGCTGATGGGTTGTCCAGGCATTAGAGGAATGGAACTATGGACTAACTTCGGAATCAACCCGTCTGGGGTCTCCTCCTGTGTTAGTCTCCTGCCGAAAGGGGAGATGTGTGACAGGGGTCACTTTGGGCACAGGGTGAGTAAGAAAATAATGGACATTAAGAATATATCTTGGACTACCTAAATTGGGATAGTAATATTAGTTCACAATATGTACTGATTGTTTGATTCTGAACTCAACAAGTTAATTGAGAGATGTGTTACCTGCCTGTTGTGATGTAAATGAATCTAGAATGGCTTCTGAGGATCTTTCATTGTGATAATTAACTCTGTACTTGTGTGTATTGAAAATAGCAGACAGACAGTCTGCTGAACATAAAGGTTATGCATAGCCATTTAAGATGTAAAGGGATTAGCTATTGAACTCACCTGTGTCTGCTAAGAGCTGTCAGATGGGTATTGGGAGCTCGTTATATAACCATTGTGTGAAGTCTTTTGATGATGGGTACTGTTGTTAAGAAACAGTAAGGCTAGCCTAAAGGTCATGTGTCTGAGTCATCAGCTGTAGTCAATTAGCTCACGTAAATTCGGTCTGATCAAAGGTGTATTGGCAGAGGAAAATGAGGAATTTAAGAACCTCCTCTCTGTGTGTATAAAATTGGGAGTTTTTCAATAAAGATTGTCAGACCAGCTGGAAAGCACACAGAGCGTTGTCTCGTATGTCTGAAAGGATTATCCCTATGGGAAGAGCTCGCCTGACTGTGGAGTGTCAGTAGCTGATGTGTGTTCGGAGTGGGAATATCCTAAACGGCGTTAACCCCCTTTCATACTTGGGGACCCGTTACAGCCGGGTTCACACCTATGCGAATTGGTTGCGGCTTACACTGCATCCAATTCGCATAACATTATAAAATACATTGATTTCAATGAGGCTGGTTCACATATGTGCGATGCATTCGCACTGCGCCGGAAAAACGTGTGCGTTCTCTAGGCATTGCGGTGCGGCTCAGGTGCGAATTCAGGCCCATTATGTTCTATGGGCACGCATCTGATTCGCACATGTGTTGCGTTCTGAACAGGGATTTCGAGGGGGAACTCCACGCCAAATTTTAAATAAAAAACCGGCATATGTTCCCCTTCAGGAGCATACCAGGCCCTTAGGTCTGGTATGGACTTTAACGGGAACCCCTACGGCGAAAAAAAACGGCGTGGGGTCTCCCCAAAATCCATAGCAGACCCTTATCCAAGCACGTAGCCCGGCCGGTCAGGAAAGGGGGTGGGGACGAGCGAGCGCCCCCCCCTCCTGAACCGTACCAGGCCGCATGCCCTCAACATGGGGGGGTGGGTGCTTTGGGGCAGGGGGGCGCCAAAGCACCCTGCCCCCATGTTGATGAGGACAGGGCCTCTTCCCGACAATCCTGGCTGTTGGTTGTCGGGGTATGTGGGCGGGGGCTTATCGGAATCCGGGAGCCCCCTTTAATAAGGGGGCCCCCAGATACCGGCCCCCTACCCTATGTGAATGAGTATGGGGTACATCGTACCCCTACCCATTCACCTGGTGGAAAAAAAATGTCAATAAAAACACTACACAGGTTTCTTTCTCGTACATCACGGGACACAGAGCGACTTAGTCATTACTATGTGGGTTATATAGATACCTTCAGGTGCTGGCACTGGCAACTTCCAAAACCGGAAGTACCCTCCCCTATATAAGCCCCTCCCATCCGGGAGTACCTCAGTTTTTTGCCAGTGTCTAAGGTGTTGGCCAAGAAGTAACATGTGTTTTCACTGAGCTTGCGTACAGGTTCTTTTGGGCCTCAGTAAGCTGTTCCGGATCCGACCAAAAAAGCTTCATAGCTAAACGGTCGGTACCCGGGCCTTGCAAAAGAAGAGCAAGGTTTTGCCTGTAATGCCTCTCTTAGGAGGGCTGGACCCTGGGATCCAGAGCTCTGGTCATACCCACGACCAAGATGTTTTCTGTGCAGGGTGCTATACAGGTCCAGGGGAGTGGAATCCTTGGGAACCCGGTCCCTGAAGGTTTAATTACAATGCCTGCCGTGATAGGTGAAGTTTGGGCTTCTGTGGACCAAACAGAGTCCTGCGGCGAGGAAAAGGTAAGTGGGGGCCCTCAGGAACTTGGTTCTATTGGGGGACCCCCAAGCCTAATTTGTCTTTCTGCCTGTTACCTAAGGTATTCCCGCTAATATTCTGTGCATGCCTGTTACTACTAAGAAAATGTAAAAAATTTTAATAGTAGGCAAGAAAAAAAATAAAAAAAATGGTAAGACCGCGGTACCTGTGTTAAACACTAGAGGCCGCTATGGTTCTTTTTTCTTGTAATGTGGATTTTTTTCTTTCAAAGTCAAATCCAGGCAGTTGGTAAGTTCTCTGCTGGGAAGCTGTCTCCTCTGCCCTGTTGCTGCGCTCATCCATCCCCGGGCCCTGCGGCAGGGACCCTGGCTCCCATCTAGCTCCTTATTTTTTTTAAAAAGAGCGCCGAAGGCGCACGTGCCCGCGCGCGGGCGCGTGCACGCGCCTCTATATATAGAGGCGATCTGGAAAAAGGGGCGGAGCTGGTGGATGACGCTCGGTGTGCGCCGCGGCGCTACTGCGCATGTGCGGGCATCCAGCGTGTTTAAAGGCACAATCACAGCTGGCTATTGAAGTGCACAGACAGAGCTAGCAACAGTAAATAAGGCACACAGAGGCGGTTGATGCAGGCATCCCCTAGAAAGGCACTTTAGTAGACACCAACTGTTATATAGCAGCAATTGTGCTAGACTATTCTCAGTAAAAGTGGTGTATTACGGCTGGAATACCTCAGCTTTGGGCTTAGGAATATGCCGTCCAGAAGCTCCGGAACTAAATCTTCCAGGAAGCGAAGGGGGTCTCCATCGGGCTCTGAGGATCTTGGGCATGCTTCTGCTGCACCAGTCTCCCCTGAAAATTCAGAGGTTAGTGACCGTAGAGACCCCGCAGGAGTGCCTGGTACTGTGGCTGTCCTCAGTTCACCTGCTCCTGTGTATGTAACAGAGGAGGTTTTTTCCTCAGCTCTGGGAGGATTAGAGAGAGATTGTCAACATTTATCGCTGCCTCCCTGTCAGGGAAAGCACGCCCGATCTCCGTCTCCTCCTTCAGAGTACCTGTTAGCGGAGCAACAGTCCCATACAGGGATCGACCTGCCTGAAGGGGATCAGGATGAGGTTGATTTTGTTATAGAGGAATCAACAGTGGGGGAACCTTTCTCAGCATCTCAAGCTGAAAGATTATGGGTTCAGTCTCTGACTAACATGGTCCGATCAGCATTTAAAAATGCACCTTGCGGAACCATCAACCACTACTGTATCCTCGTTGGGGTCGCTAAAAGCCCCCAGACTGTCTGTTCCTTTCCACTTCACCCTTTACTGGAAGGGCTCATTTACCAGGATTGGGAACATCCTGATAAAATATTTACTCCCCCCAAGAGATTTCAGGTGGTCTATCCCATGGAGGATAAGTTCATCAAAAAATGGAGGGTCCCTACAGTGGACGCAGCCATCTCTTGTGTGAATAAATCACTGACATGTCCAGTGGATAATGTCCAAATGTTCAAGGACCCAATAGATAAAAAATTGGAGTCCTTATTAAAATCTGCTTTTGCTACAGCAGGCTTGGTGACACAACCAGCAGTGGCAGCTATTGGGGTCTGCCAAGCAGTGAAGGATCAGTTGAAACAGGTCTTAAGAGACTTGCCAGATCAGCAGGCCCTTGCCCTAGCTGATCTACCTAGAGCCTTATGCTTTGCGGTTGACGCCATAAAGGATTCAATCCATCAGGCCTCCCGCCTTACGCTGTCTGTAGTACATATGCGCAGGCTTCTGTGGCTCAAAAACTGGTCTGCTGAAGCTCCCTGTAAAAAATTGCTGGTCAGCTTCCCATTTCATGGTGAACGCTTATTCGGGGAAGACCTGGACAAATATATCCAGAAAATTTCCAACGGTAAAAGTACACTCTTGCCGGTTAAAAACAGAGTTAGAGGTCCCTCTTTTAAGAGGCCTGCTTCTCCAGTCCCTGGGGCATCGGCTGTGAAACAGTTCCGACGGCCTCCTCGGTCAAATCCAGGGGGTAAAAATCAGGGACAATCGCAGGGTAACAAGAAACCCTGGGTCAGGAGAGGTACAAAACCTCCCCCAAAGTCAAATTCATGAAGGGTTGCCCCCACTCAATCGGGTGGGGGGAAGACTTCAGTTGTTCGCAGAGACCTGGCGGGACACGATCAGAGACAGATGGGTGCTCTCCGCAGTAAGTCTGGGATACAGATTGGAGTTAAAAGACTCTCCTCCTTCCCATTTTATGAGGTCAAACGTGCCAAGGGATCCCCGGAAGAGAGAGTCCCTCCTGTTGGCACTAGAACAACTATTGCTCCAAGGAGTAATTATGGAGGTTCCCCTGGAAGAATGGGGGTTCGGGTTTTACTCAAACCTCTTTACAGTCCCGAAGCCAAACGGGGACGTGAGGCCCATATTAAATCTAAAAGGGCTAAACAAATTCCTACATATCAGGACTTTCCGGATGGAGTCGATCCGATCGGTGGCCACTGCCCTACAAGGGGAGGAATGGTTAGCCTCGATCAACATCAAAGATGCTTATTTGCACATTCCCATCTTTCCAGTCCACCAAAAATTTCTACGCTTTGCAGTAGAAGGGCGCCATTTTCAGTTCAGAGCCTTACCCTTCGGTCTGGCCACAGCACCACAAGTGTTTACAAAAATTCTGGCCCCATTATTGGCCAATCTAAGAACACAAGGTGTAACGATAATGGCATATCTAGACGACTTGTTGCTGATAGACCACTCAGTGGAAAAACTAGAAGTGGTTGTTCACGAGACAGTCAAGTATCTGGAATCTCACGGTTGGATTATCAACCGAGACAAGTCAGCCCTAAAACCAGTCAAAAGTCTGGAATACTTGGGGCTAAGGCTGGATTCAGGCCAGAGGAAAATATTCTTGCCTCGAGAAAAGGTGTTGTCTTTGAGAGATTTGATCCACTTAGTGGGTACAAAAAGACAGCTGTCCATACGCCTGTACATGAGGCTGCTGGGAAAAATGGTGGCATCATTCGAAGCAGTACCCTACGGTCAATTCCATTCAAGGAATTTGCAAAGGGCTATACTGTCAGCCTGGAACAAAAAAGTTCAGGCCCTAGACTTACCAATGTCCTTGTCCCCTTCCGTTCGCAAGAGCCTCCGTTGGTGGTTGGTTCCCCAGAATCTGGAAAAAGGGAAATCCTTCAGTCCGATTTCTTGGAAGGTGGTCACTACAGATGCCAGCCTTATAGGCTGGGGAGCAGTACTGGAGCAATGGTCTCTCCAGGGCAGATGGTCGGATGCAGAAAAGGCCCTGCCCATCAATCTCTTAGAGATACGAGCAGCCCGGTATGCCCTAGTAGCATGGACATCCAAACTCCAAGGGTCCCCTGTCAGAATTCAATCGGACAATGCCACGGCAGTGGCATATATCAATCATCAGGGTGGCACCAGGAGTCGTGCAGCCCAGAGGGAAGTAAATTGCATCCTGAAATGGGCAGAAAGATATGTCCCAGCCATATCTGCGGTATTCATTCCAGGAGTGGAGAATTGGAAGGCGGACTTTCTAAGTCGCCAACAATTATGCCCAGGGGAATGGTCCCTTCACCCCAAGGTTTTCCGGACAATATGTCAGCGGTGGGGAACACCGGATGTAGATCTGCTAGCATCCAGATTCAACGCAAAGGTGGACAGGTTTGTCTCTTGGACAAGGGATCCCCTAGCTTGCGGCTCGGATGCCCTAGTGTTCCCTTGGGATCAGTTCAAGCTGATATATGCATTTTCACCGCCACAATTGTTACCTCGATTACTCCGCAGAATCAGGGTAGAAAAGAAACCAGTGATTCTGGTGGCTCCAGCGTGGCCCCGAAGAGCATGGTACGCGGAGATTGTAAAAATGTCAGTGGGGAGTCCTTGGACTCTCCCACATCGTCCGGACCTGCTTTCGCAAGGACCGATATACCACCCTTCCTTACCAGCCCTAGGTTTGACGGCCTGGCTATTGAAGCCCACATTCTAAAAAAGAGAGGGCTCTCTAATCCTGTGGTATCTACCATGATCAATGCCAGGAAGCCGGTATCCAGGCAGATCTACTATAGAATCTGGAAGGCGTACATCACGTGGTGTGAGGCCAAGAAATGGCATCCACGTAAGTACGTAATAGGTAGGATTCTGGACTTCCTACAGTGGGCTGTAGATAGGAAGCTTGCCTTGAGTACTATCAAGGGTCAGATTTCGGCCTTGTCAATATTTTTTCAAAGGCCCTTGGCTTCGCATTCACTAGTCAAAGCCTTTATACAAGGAGTGATGCGTATTAGCCCTCCGGTTAATATTCCCATATGTCCATGGGACTTAAACCTGGTTCTGTTGGTTCTACAGAAGCAACCATTTGAACCATTACAGCACATTTCCTTGGTTCTTCTCACCAGGAAATTGATTTTTCTAGTAGCCATTTGTTCGGCTAAAAGAGTGTCGGAATTAGCCGCTATGTCCTGTAAAGAGCCATATCTGGTTATCCATAAGGACAGAGTAGTGTTACGTCCTCATCCAGCCTTTCTTCCTAAGGTGGTATCGAGGTTTCATTTGAACCAAGATGTGGTTCTTCCTTCCTTTTTCCCCAAACCTAGTTCGGTAGAGGAAAAGTTATTGCATTCTTTGGATGTAGTAAGAGCAGTTAAAGCTTATCTAAAAGCCACTGCTCAGATTCGCAGAACGGATACTTTGTTTATTCTGCCGGAAGGCCCCAGAAAGGGTCAGGCAGCGTCAAAATCTACTTTAGCCAAGTGGATTCGACAGGTCATAATACAAGCCTATGGCTTGAGAAGGAGACCGCCTCCGTTCAAAGTTAGGGCGCACTCCACGAGAGCAGTTGGAACTTCATGGGCAGTGCATCACCAGGCCTCCCTGGCTCAAATCTGTAAGGCCGCAACATGGTCTTCAGTACACACGTTTACTAGGTTCTACCAGGTGGACGTTAGAAGTCAGGAGGATGTCGCCTTTGGGCGCAGTGTGTTGCAGGCCGCAAAAGATCCTCATGTCTGATAGCGCTCAGCTTATGTATGGTGTATCCCCCCCCCCTCATTGGGCATTGCTTTAGGACATCCCATTAGTAATGACTATGCCGCTCTGTGTCCCGTGATGTACGAGAAAGAAAATAGGATTTTTATAACAGCTTACCTGTAAAATCCTTTTCTTGGAGTACATCACGGGACACAGAGCTCCCACCCCTCTTTTGGGGACACTTATTGCTTTGCTACAAAACTGAGGTACTCCCGGATGGGAGGGGCTTATATAGGGGAGGGTACTTCCGGTTTTGGAAGTTGCCAGTGCCAGCACCTGAAGGTATCTATATAACCCACATAGTAATGACTATGTCGCTCTGTGTCCCGTGATGTACTCCAAGAAAAGGATTTTACGGGTAAGCTGTTATAAAAATCCTATTTTTTAAAGTAATTTATTAGGCAGCTCCGGGGGGTCTTCTTCCGACTTCGGGGGTCTTCTTCCAACTTCGGGGGTCTTCTTCCGACTTCGGGGGTCTCCGGTGTCGTCTCCGCGCTCTCCAGTTCTTCTCTCGCTCTCCGGTTCTTTCTTCCTTCTGCCGGGCCTCCGCTATCTTCTTCCAGCTCTTTTGCTAGCGGGGGCCCAGTCTTCTTCGTTGCCTTCTTCCCTCTTCTCTCCTGGAGATGTTGACTCGTTGCTGTCTCCGGCTGTAATGCTGTGTGCGTGGAGCGCATTAATTTTATAGGCATGGGCGTGGTCAACGGGTGATGCCACCCGATGACCCCGCCCCCATATGATGTCACAGTCCCACCATTTCCCAGGACTGACACGTCATATGGGGGCGGGGTCACTGGGTGGCATCACCCGGTGACCACGCCCATGCTTATATAAGTGAATGCGCTCCGCGCACACGGCATTACAGCCAGAGACAGCGACGAGTCAACATCTCCAGGAGAGAAGAGGGAAGAAGGCGACGAAGAAGACCGGGCCCCCGCTAGCAAAAGAGCTGGAAGAAGATAGCGGAGGCCCGGCAGAAGGAAGAAAGAACCGGAGAGCGAGAGAAGAACCGGAGAGCGCGGAGACGACACCGGAGACCCCCGAAGTCAGAAGAGATCCCCGAAGTTGGAAGAAGACCCCCGAAGCCGGAAGAAGACCCCCGAAGTCGGAAGAAAACCCCCAGAGCTGCCTAATAAATGACTTTAAAAACCTACTTAGTGTTTTTGTTGATTTTTTTTTCCACCAGGTGAATGGGTAGGGGTACGATGTACCCCATACTCATTCACATAGGGTGGGGGGCTGGAATCTGGGGGCCTGGGATCTGGGGGCCTCCCGGATTCCGATAAGCCCCCCGCCCGCATACCCCGACAACCAATGGCCAGGGTTGTCGGGAAGAGGCCCTGTCCTCATTAACATGGGAGCAGGGTGCTTTGGGGTGGGGGGGCCGCAGAGCGCCCCCCTGCCCCAAAGCACTCACCCCCCATGTTGAGGGCATGCGACCTGGTACGGTTCAGGAGGGGGGCGCCGCTTGCTCGTCCCCACCCTCTTTCCTGACCGGCCGGGCTGTGTGCTCGGATAAGGGTCTGCTATGGATTTTGGGGGTGAGGATGGCGGCGCGGGACCTGCAATGATCGAGGGATCGGCATCGGGGGGCCATCATCGCGGGCACCTAGGACAGGTAAGCGTCCTTATTAAAAGTCAGCAGCTACAGTGTTTGTAGCTGCTGAGTTAAAAAATAAAAATAAAAATCGCAGGTGGAATCCCGCTTTAATAAGTTTACATAAAAGGCGGAGTATACAGGAGTGTTCCCATTAACTGCTTTCCGACCAGCCGCCGCAGTTTTACTGCGGCACAAAGGCACGGCTGGGCCATTGTTACCTGGTGACAGAGCGAGAACCGGAATCTGTTTGTGTAACCATAAACGCACAGATCCCGGTTCTCTCAGGGAAGAGGGGACAGATCGTGTGTTTCTACAAAGTAGGAACACCGATCTCTCTCTTCCCCTAGTTAGTTCCATCCCCCCCCTACAGTTAGAACATGCAGAGGGAACACAGTTAACCCCTTGATTGCCCCCTAGTGTTAACCCCTTCCCTGCCAGTGGCATTTATACAGTAATCAGTGCATTTTTTATAGCATTGATCGCTGTATAAATGCCACTGGTCCCAAAATAGTGTCAAAAGTGTCCGATGTGTCCTCCGCAATATCGCAGTCCCGATAAAAATCACAGATCGTGGCCATTACTAGTAAAACAAATAATAATAATAAAAATGCCATAAATCTCTCCCCTATTTTATAGACTTTTGCGCAAGCCAATCAATATACGCTTATTGCGATTTTATTTTTACTAAAAATATGTAGAAGAATACGTATCAGTCTAAACTGAGAAAAAAAAACGTTATTTTTTTTTTAAAGAACACCAAGCCCAGTCAGAAGACCACCCAGACCAGTCAGGAGACCACCCTGCCCAGTCAGGAGACCACCCAGCCCAGTCAGGAGACCACCCAGCCCAGTCAGGAGACCACCTAGTCAGGGGACCACCCAGCCCAGTCAGAAGACCACCCAGCCCAGTCAGGGGACCACCCAGCCCAATCAGAAGACCACCCAGCCCAGTCAGGAGACCACCCAGCCCAGTCAGGAGACCACCCAGCCCAGTCAGGGGACCACCCAGCCCAGTCAGAAGACCACCCAGCCCAGTCAGGAGACCACTCAGCCCAGTCAGTGGACCCCCTTTCTTGATAAAAAATAGATCTCCTACAGCAACAATAGATTCCCCAGTTTCCAGCATCAATTGATCCTCCAGCACACCCCAGCACCCCTTGCCATTATATATGTTCAGTTCTGGAGGTGCCGGAACTGCTTTCCCCCATGTTCCTGCTGAAAAAAAGGCCCGATTATAATGCTCGGTACACATTACTGATCTCAGTAGTCACATCAGATGACACTTTTAGGTTTATAAGAGGAGGAAGTTTTACTACTACCGGGATAAATCACAACTTTGCTACAACTTGCCATTTTGTATTTCTTCATTTACAACATAAAGATAGCTGAAGACATCTGGATTTCAAGGAACATCTTTCCTCACTTTTCTTTTATAATCCTCTCCCCTCATCTGCTCTAATGCTCTAATATACGCTTATTGCGATTTTATTGTTACCAAAAATTTGTAGAAGAATACGTATCGGTCTAAACTGAGGAAAATGTTTTATTTATTTTTTTAAATGTGGGATATTTATTATAGCAAAAAAGTAGACCACCCAGCCCAGTCAGGAGACCACCCAGACCAGTCAAGAGACCACCCAGCCCAGTCAGGAGATCACCCAGACCAGTCAGGAGACCACCCAGGCCAGTCAGGAGACCACGCAGACCAGTCAGGAGACCACCTAGACCAGTCAGGAGACCACCCAGACCAGTCAGGGGACCACCCAGCCCAGTCAGGAGACCACCCAGACCAGTCAGGAGACCACCTAGACCAGTCAGGGGACCACCCAGACCAGTCAGGGGACCACCCAGATAGGGTGACCACGTGTCCCGGATTGTCCGGGACAGTCCCGCATTTTGCAGGTCTGTCCCAGGCACATTCATTAAAGGACAATACAGTGTCCAGGAATGAAACTGACACAGCCACCCCCGGGCCAATCTGATGCCCCCAAAAAAGGCCGCCACATCACTGCTTTAACTCACTGACAGTACTTGTCCTGACCGGGAATGCCTGGAGGAGCACAATCCCCGCCCCCTGATTGTGATTGGAGAAATCATAAATCCCGCCTCTTGTGTCCAATCACTGTGCTGTGATTCGTTACAGCACAAGCTGATTTTTGGGAAGGGGGGTGTCCCTGAATGGTAGTTTGGAAATGTGGTCACCCTACACCCAGACCAGTCAGGAGACCACCCAGACCAGTCAGGAGACCACCCAGCCGAGTTAGGGGACCACCCAGACCAGTCAGGAGACCACCCAGCCCAGTCAGGAGACCACCCAGACCAGTCAGGTGACCACCGAGCGCAGTCAGGAGACCACCCAGCCCAGTCAGGAGACCACCCAGTCCAGTCAGGGGACCACCCAGACCAGTCAGGAGACCACCTAGCCCAGTCAGGAGACCACCCAGACCAGTCAGGGGACCACCCAGACCAGTCAGGTGACCACCGAGCGCAGTCAGGAGACCACCCAGCCCAGTCAGGAGACCACCCAGTCCAGTCAGGGGACCACCCAGCCCAGTCAGGAGACCACCCAGACCAGTCAGGAGACCACCCAGACCAGTCAGGTGACCACCGAGCGCAGTCAGGAGACCACCCAGCCCAGTCAGGAGACCACCCAGCCCAGTCAGTAAACCATCCAGCCCAGTCAGGAGACCACCCAGACCAGTCCACAGCACAACCCCATTAGCGAGCATTTTGCTCAGTCACAACAGTACCAGACCAGCCCAGTTTACATGACATGAGGGAGGATAGTGTGGAGGAGGACCACCTGGCTACCTACCTATCCATGATCAGATAGTGTGACACACGGCGACAAACCGATCTCCCGGACAGCACTGAGAGGCGGGGCAGAGCCGCGGAGTACAGATCACTCCGCCTTCCGCTCTCACATGCTGCAGCCATTCGATCCCTCGGGGGAGTGGCAACGTGCAGCAAGCTGCATAGGAGGAGGAGGAGGACCTGGGACTATGCAGGATAGGGGGGGGGGAGGAGGAGTGCTCCCGTGTTTGATCCCTCCGCAGACAGCAGGACCAGGCGCAGACTATACAATTAGGAGGAGAGGAAGGAAATGAATGCTCTGGCTCTGATTCCGGTGCGTTCCGCCAGAAAAAAAGCCCTAGTAACAAAAAGATAGATAGATAGTAATAGATAGATAGATAGATAGATAGATAGATAGATAGATAGATAGATAGATAGATAGATAGATAGATAGATAGATAGATAGACAGTAATAGATGGATAGATGAATAGATTGAAATAGATAGTTGGATATAATAGATAGACAGATAGATAGATATAATAGATAGATGAATAGATTGAAATAGATAGATAATTATAATAGATAATCGATAGAGAGATATATAGATTGAAATAGATAGTTAGATATAATAGAGAGATAGAGAGATAGATAGTAATATAGATAGATATAATAGATAGATAGATAGATGAATAGATTGAAATAGATAGATAGTTGGATATAATAGATAATAGATAGATAGATAGATAGATAGATAGATAGATAGATAGATAGATAGATAGATAGATAGATAGATATAATATATAGATAGATAGATATAATAGATAGATTGAAATAGATAGATAGATAGATAGATAGATAGATAGATAGATAGATAGATAGATAGATAGATAGATAGATAGAATAGATAGAGAGAGATAGATAGATAGAATAGAGAGAGAGATAGATAGATAGATAGAGAGAGAGAGAGAGATAGATAGATAGATAGATAGATAGATAGATAGATAGATAGATAGATAGATAGATAGATAGATAGAGATAGATAGATAGATATAATATATAGATTGAAATAGATAGATAGTTATAACATATAATAGATAGACAGATAACATGCAGAGGTTGCGGTGGGTACCTTGCGGAGCGCTGAGTCTCTTGGCCGGTGTCCCCGCTGGTTATATATATGGATTAGGTGGGGTGGGGACACCCGGGCTCTGTGTATTCAAGGATAAGGTGTTCTAAACAGAAGGGGGTGACGCCCGCTGTACAAAGTGTACGGATTATTCTCTGTGCTGATTCACTGACAGAACATTCCGGGTGGCACGCCATATTCTTTCCTGGACTCTGTGTATGAACCGTCCAATCACATCCAAGCTGTCATTCCTCCAGTGTCAGGTATAGATTGGAAGGAGGACTCTGATTGGTTATTGTAGAGGATGGGATAAATAGTTCAGTCTCCGTGTTTGGTGACCACACAAAGCTCAGCGGGACAATAACTTCACATCAGGATGTAGAAGACTTCCAGGAAGACCTGAATACATTGGAGGTAATAGAGATCTATGGTAGATGAGGTTCAACATAGGAAAATTCCCCACACTAGGGGGCGCACCACTGGGGGAATGGAGGATGGAAGAGGATCTGAGGGTCCTAGTAGATCACCGACGAAGCAATAGCATGCTATGCCAACAGACTATTACCATGGAGGATCTCAGTTATGGGGGATGGAGGAACTCAGTTATGGGGGAGGGAGGAGCTCAGTTATGGGGGAGGGAGGAGCTCAGTTATGGGGGATGAAGGAACTCAGTTATGGGGGAGGGAGGAGCTCAGTTATGGGGGATGGAGGAGCTCAGTTATGGGGGATGGAGGAGCTCAATTATGGGGGATGGAGGAGCTCAGTTATGGGGGATGGAGGAGCTCAGTTATGGGGGAGGGAGGAGCTCAGTTATGGGGAGGGAGGAACTCAGTTATGGGGGGTGGAGGAGCTCAGTTATGGGGGAGGGAGGATCTCAGTTATGGGGGATGGAGGAACTCAGTTATGGGGGATGGAGGAGCTCAGTTATGGGGGATGGAGGAGCTCAGTTATGGGGGATGGAGGAGGTCAGTTATGGGGGGTGGAGGAGCTCAGTTATGGGGGGTGGAGGAACTCAGTTATGGGGGATGGAGGAGCTCAGTTATGGGGGATGGAGGAGATCAGTTATGGGGGATGGAGGAGATCAGTTATGGGGGATGGAGGAGCTCAGTTATGGGGGATGGAGGAACTCAGTTATGGGGGATGGAGGAGCTCAGTTATGGGGGATGGAGGAGCTCAGTTATGGGGGATGGAGGAGCTCAGTTATGGGGGGTGGAGGAGCTCAGTTATGGGGGGTGGAGGAGCTCAGTTATAGGGGAGGGAGGAGCTCAGATATGGGGGATGGAGGAACTCAGTTATGGGGGAGGGAGGAGATCAGTTATGGGGGATGGAGGAGATCAGTTATGGGGGATGGAGGAGCTCAGTTATGGGGGATGGAGGAGCTCAGTTATGGGGGATGGAGGAGATCAGTAATGGGGAGGGAGGAGCTCAGATATGGGGGATGGAGGAACTCAGTTATGGGGGATGGAGGAGCTCAGTTATGGGGGTGCAGGAGGTCAGTTATGGGGAGAGAGGAGCTCAGTTATGGGGGATGGAGGAGCTCAGTTATGGGGGATGGAGGAGATCAGTTATGGGGGATGGAGGAGATCAGTTATGGGGGATGGAGGAGCTCAGTTATGGGGGATGGAGGAGCTCAGTTATGGGGGATGGAGGAGCTCAGTTATGGGGGAGGGAGGAGCTCAGTTATGGGGGATGGAGGAGCTCAGTTAGGGGGGATGGAGGAGCTCAGTTATGGGGGATGGAGGAGGTCAGTTATGGGGTGAAGGAGCTCAGTTATGGGGGGTGGAGGAGCTCAGTTATGGGGGAGGGATGAGCTCAGTTATGGGGGAGGGAGGAGATCAGTTATGGGGGGTGGGGGAGCTCAGTTATGGGGGGTGGAGGAGCTCAGTTATGGGGATGGAGGAGATCAGTTATGGGAGATGGAGGAGCTCAGTTATGTGGGAGGGAGGAGATCAGTAATGGGGGGTGGAGGAGCTCAGTTATGGGGGATGGAGGAGATCAGTTATGGGGGGTGGAGGAGCTCAGTTATGGGGGTGGAGGAGCTCAGTTATGGGGGAGGGAGGAGATCAGTTATGGGGGATGGAGGAGATCAGTTATGGGGGAGGGAGGAGATCAGTTATGGGGGATGGAGGAGCTCAGTTATGGGGAGGGAAGAGCTCAGTTATGGGGAGGGAGGAGCTCAGTTATGGGGGATGGAGGAGATCAGTTATGGGGGATGGAAGAGGTCAGTTATGGGGGATGGAGGATATCCGTTATGGGGAAGGAGGAGCTCAGTTATGGGGGGGTGGAGGAGCTCAGTTCTAGGGGAGGGAGGAGCTCAGTTATAGGGAGGGAGGAGCTCAGTTATGGGGGATGGAGGAGCTCAGTTATGGGGGGTGGAGGAGCTCAGTTATGGGGGTGGAGGAGGTCAGTTATGGGGGATGGAGGAGGTCAGTTATGTGGGAGGGAGGAGCTCAGTTATGGGGGATGGAGGAGCTCAGTTATGGGGGATGAAGGAGCTCAGTTATGGGGGTGGAGGAGGTCAGTTATAAGAAATGAAGGAGCTCAGTTATGAGAGATGGAGGAGCTCAGTTCTGGGGGAGGGAGGAGCTCAGTTATAGGGAGGGAGGAGCTCAGTTATAGGGAGGGAGGAGCTCAGTTATGGGGGATGGAGGAGCTCAGTTATGGGGGGTGGAGGAGCTCAGTTATGGGGGAGGGAGGAGCTCAGTTATGGGGGAGGGAGGAGATCAGTTATGGGGGATGGAGGAGGTCAGTTATGTGGGAGAGAGGAGATCAGTAATGGGGGGTGGAGGAGCTCAGTTATGGGGGATGGAGGAGATCAGTTATGGGGGATGGAGGAGCTCAGTTATGGGGGATGGAGGAGCTCAGTTATGGGGGATGGAGGAGATCAGTTATGGGGGTGGAGGAGCTCAGTTATTGGGGGAGGGAGGAGATCAGTTATGGGGGATGGAGGAGATCAGTTATGGGGGAGGGAGGAGATCAGTTATGGGGGATGGAGGAGCTCAGTTATGGGGAGGGAAGAGCTCAGTTATGGGGGATGGAGGAGATCAGTTATGGGGGATGGAAGAGGTCAGTTATGGGGGATGGAGGAGATCCGTTATGGGGAAGGAGGAGCTCAGTTATGGGGGGGTGGAGGAGCTCAGTTCTAGGGGAGGGAGGAGCTCAGTTATAGGGAGGGAGGAGCTCAGTTATGGGGGATGGAGGAGCTCAGTTATGGGGGTGGAGAAGGTCAGTTATAAGAAATGAAGGAGCTCAGTTATGGGAGATGGAGGAGCTCAGTTCTGGGGGAGGGAGGAGCTCAGTTATAGGGAGGGAGGAGCTCAGTTATGGGGGATGGAGGAGCTCAGTTATGGGGGGTGGAGGAGCTCAGTTATGGGGGTGGAGGAGGTCAGTTATGGGGGAGGGAGGAGCTCAGTTATGGGGGGTGGAGGAGCTCAGTTATGGGGGTGGAGGAGGTCAGTTATGGGGGAGGGAGGAGCTCAGTTATGGGGATGGAGGAGGTCAGTTATGGGGGATGGAGGAGCTCAGTTATGGGGGTGGAGGAGGTCAGTTATGGGGGAGGGAGGAGCTCAGTTATGGGGGAGGGAGGAGCTCAGTTATGGGGGATGGAGGAGCTCAGTTATGGGGGTGGAGGAGCTCAGTTATGGGGGAGGGAGGAGCTCAGTTATGGGGGAGGGAGGAGCTCAGTTATGGGGGATGGAGGAGCTCAGTTATGGGGGATGGAGGAGCTCAGTTATGGGGGATGGAGAAGCTCAGTTATGGGGGATGGAGGAGCTCAGTTATGGGGGTGGAGGAGCTCAGTTATGGGGGAGGGAGGAGCTCAGTTATGGGGGAGGGAGGAGCTCAGTTATGGGGGATGGAGGAGCTCAGTTATGGGGGGTGGAGAAGCTCAGTTATGGGGGGTGGAGGAGCTCAGTTATGGGGGTGGAGGAGCTCAGTTATGGGGGAGGGAGGAGATCAGTTATGGGGGATGGAGGAGATCCGTTATGGGGAAGGAGGAGCTCAGTTATGGGGGGTGGAGGAGCTCAGTTATGGGGGAGGGAGGAGCTCAGTTATGGGGGATGGATGAGCTCAGTTATGGGGGGTGGAGGAGCTCAGTTATGGGGGAGGGAGGAGCTCAGTTATGGGGGAGGGAGGAGATCAGTTATGGGGGATGGAGGAGATCCGTTATGGGGAAGGAGGAGCTCAGTTATGGGGGGGGGAGGAGCTCAGTTATGGGGGAGGGAGGAGATCAGTTATGGGGGAGGGAGAAGGTCAGTTATGTGGGAGGGAGGAGCTCAGTTATGGGGGGATGGAGGAGCTCAGTTATGGGGGATGGAGGAGCTCAGTTATGGGGGATGGAGGAGCTCAGTTATGGGGGAGGGAGGAGCTCAGTTATAGGGAGGGAGGAGCTCAGTTATGGGGGATGGAGGAGCTCAGTTATGGGGGGTGGAGGTGCTCAGTTATGGGGGTGGAGGAGGTCAGTTATGGGGGAGGGAGGAGCTCAGTTATTGGGGGTGGAGGAGCTCAGTTATGGGGGTGGAGGAGGTCAGTTATGGGGGAGGGAGAAGCTCAGTTATGGGGGATGGAGGAGGTCAGTTATGGGGGATGGAGGAGCTCAGTTATGGGGGTGGAGGAGGTCAGTTATGGGGGGTGGAGGAGCTCAGTTATGGGGGATGGAGGAGGTCAGTTATGGGGGAGGGAGGAGATCAGTTATGGGGGGTGGAGGAGCTCAGTTATGGGGGTGGAGGAGGTCAGTTATGGGGGAGGGAGGAGCTCAGTTATGGGGGAGGGAGGAGCTCAGTTATGGGGGATGGAGGAGCTCAGTTATGGGGGGTGGAGGAGCTCAGTTATGGGGGTGAAGGAGCTCAGTTATGGGGGAGGGAGGAGATCAGTTATGGGGGATGGAGGAGATCCGTTATGGGGAAGGAGGAGCTCAGTTATGGGGGGTGGAGGAGCTCAGTTATGGGGGAGGGAGGAGCTCAGTTATGGGGGTGAAGGAGCTCAGTTATGGGGGAGGGAGGAGATCAGTTATGGGGGATGGAGGAGATCCGTTATGGGGAAGGAGGAGCTCAGTTATGGGGGTGGAGGAGGTCAGTTATGGGGGAGGGAGGAGCTCAGTTATGGGGGTGAAGGAGCTCAGTTATGGGGGAGGGAGGAGATCAGTTATGGGGGATGGAGGAGATCCGTTATGGGGAAGGAGGAGCTCAGTTATGGGGATGGAGAAGGTCAGTTATGGGGGAGGGAGGAGATCAGTTATGGGGGGTGGAGGAGCTCAGTTATGGGGGTGGAGGAGGTCAGTTATGGGGGAGGGAGGAGCTCAGTTATGGGGGAGGGAGGAGCTCAGTTATGGGGGATGGAGGAGCTCAGTTATGGGGGATGGAGGAGCTCAGTTATGGGGGGTGGAGGAGCTCAGTTATGGGGGTGAAGGAGCTCAGTTATGGGGGAGGGAGGAGATCAGTTATGGGGGATGGAGGAGATCCGTTATGGGGAAGGAGGAGCTCAGTTATGGGGGGTGGAGGAGCTCAGTTATGGGGGAGGGAGGAGCTCAGTTATGGGGGATGGATGAGCTCAGTTATGGGGGATGGAGGAGCTCAGTTATGGGGGTGGAGGAGTTCAGTTATGGGGGAGGGAGGAGATCAGTTATGGGGGATGGAGGAGATCCGTTATGGGGAAGGAGGAGCTCAGTTATGGGGGAGGGAGGAGCTCAGTTATGGGGGATGGAGTAGCTCAGTTATGGGGAGGGAGGAGCTCAGTTATGGGGAAGGAGGAGCTCAGTTATGGGGGAGGGAGGAGCTCAGTTATGGGGAGGAAGGAGCTCAGTTATGGGGAAGGAGGAGCTCAGTTATGGGGGAGGGAGGAGCTCAGTTATGGGGGAGGGAGGAGCTCAGTTATGGGGAGGAAGGAGCTCAGTCATGGGAAGGGAGGAGCTCAGTTATGGGGGGAGGGAGGAGCTCAGTTATGGGGAGGGAGGAGCTCAGTTATGGGGAAGGAGGAGCTCAGATATGGGGAGGGAGAAGCTCAGTTATGGGGAGGGAGGAGCTCAGTTATGGGGGATGGAGGAGATCAGTTATGGGGAATGGAAGAGATCAGTTATGGGGGATGGAGGAGATCAGTTATGGGGGAGGGAGGAGCTAAGTTATGGGGGATGGAGGAGATCAGTTATGGGGGATGGAGGAGATCAGTTATGGGGGATGGAGGAGCTCAGTTATGGGGGGTGGAGGAGGTCAGTTATGGGGGAGGGAGGAGCTCAGTTATGGGGAATGGAGGAGGTCAGTTATGGGGGGTGGAGGAGCTCAGTTATGGGGAATGGAGGAGCTCAGTTATGGGGGGGAGGAGATCAGTTAGGGGAGGGAGGAGATCAGTTATGGGGGATGGAGGAGATCAGTTATGGGGAAGGGAGGAGCTCAGTTATGGGGGATGGAGGAGTTCAGTTATGGGGGAGGGAGGAGCTCAGTTATAGGGAGGGAGGAGCTCAGTTATGGGGGGATGGAGGAGCTCAGTTATGGGGTATGGAGGAGCTCAGTTATGGGGGATGGAGGAGCTCAGTTATGGGGGGGAGGAGCACAGTTATGGGGAGGGAGGAGCTCAGTTATGGGGAGGGAGGAGCTCAGTTATGGGAAGGGAGGAGCTCAGTTATGGGGGGATGGAGGAGCTCAGTTATGGGGAGGGAGGAGCTCAGTTATGGGGGGGGAGCTCAGTTATGGGGGGAGGGAGGAGCTCAGTTATAGGGGATGGAGGAGATCAGTTATGGGGGATGGAGGAGCTCAGTTATGGGGAGGGAGGAGCTCAGTTATGGGGGATGGAGGAGCACAGTTATGGGGGATGGAGGAGCATAGATATGGGGAGGGAGGAGCTCAGTTATGGGGAAGGAGGAGCTCAGTTATGGGGGAGGGAGGAGCTAAGTTATGGGGAGGGAGGAGCTCAGTTATGGGAAGGGAGAAGCTCAGTTATGGGGGGATGGAGGAGCTCAGTTATGGGGATGGAGGAGCTCAGTTATGGGGAGGGAGGAGCTCAGTTATGGGGGGATGGAGGAGCTCAGATATGGGGAGGGAGGAGCTCAGTTATCGGGAGGGAGGAGCTCAGTTATGGGGGATGGAGGAGATCAGTTACGGGGGATGGAAGAGGTCAGTTATGGGGGATGGAGGAGGTCAGTTATGGGGATGGAGGAGCTCAGTTATGGAGGAGGGAGGAGCTCAGTTATGGGGGAGGGAGGAGCTCAGTTATAGGGAGGGAGGAGCTCAGTTATGGGGGATGGAGGAGCTCAGTTATGGGGGATTCAGTTATGGGGGATGGAGGAGCTCAGTTATGGGGATGGAGGAGCTCAGTTATGGGGGGTGGAGGAGCTCAGTTATGGGGGATGGAGGAGCTCAGTTATGGGGGATGGAGGAGGTCAGTTATGGGGGTGGAGGAGCTCAGTTATGGGGGGTGGAGGAGCTCAGTTATGGGGGAGGGATGAGCTTAGTTATGGGGGAGGGAGGAGATCAGTTATGGGGGGTGGGGGAGCTCAGTTATGGGGGGTGGAGGAGCTCAGTTATGGGGATGGAGGAGATCAGTTATGGGAGATGGAAGAGCTCAGTTATGTGGGAGGGAGGAGATCAGTTATGGGGGGTGGAGGAGCTCAGTTATGGGGGATGGAGGAGATCAGAAAAGCCCGGAGCAAGGAATGCAATGAATGGGTGGAGGGCGAACATGACTAGGGAAACAGGGACTTATGTGAAGGATTAGGGGATTGGTGGGGTAAGGCTGAGGAAGAGGGGATAAGATTGGTGGGTTAATTTGGGTGGGAGGGGGCATTGAGTGTATAAAGGAAGACTCCGCCCCCTCCCCGGATAACATGCGGCGCTGAGAAAGTTGGAGATGGCAGACTTGGAGCAGCTCCTGGCCCAATTGCGGGCAGAAACAGCAGCGCGAGGCCCACAGTGGGCCCAGGAACATTTAGGGCCTTTACTCGGGCGTCCGGTGGAGGAAGAGGTTAATGGGGGGAGAGTGTCAGCGCGAGCTCGGCAGTCAAAACCGCCGGAGCGCTTCTCTCCTGACCTCTCCTCCGGAGCTCGCAGACACATTGGGAATCCCCATTCGCGGGCCCCTTCGGGTCCTCCCGCGAAGCGAGCTGCTGTCGCCGGGTTGGACGCCGGAAGGAATCCCCGGCAGAGTCGGAGCTCCGCGGGCGGCCGTTCCGGGAGTTCCGGAGCGGCCACCAGGCCCGCACGGCGATGGGAGTCAGAAGCAGCGGGCCCCGCCCCCAGAGTGATGTCACCGGGGACGGCGCCTCGGCGGAGGAGATCCAGTGTGGCGGTGGCCGGGCCTTCCACTGCGGCGGCCGGGGACCTTGCGGCGGAGGAGCAGAGGGAAGAGGCAGCGGACGTAGGCGACAGGACTGGACGGAGCCCCCCCGGCCTGGGCAAGGCGACGAAAAAATCGGTGGGCGGGTCCGGAACACGAAGAAGGAGTCGGTGTGGAGCGGGACCCTCGGCATCCAGGGATCCTTCTCCTGGAGGGCTTGCATCGGGAGCTGAAGGGGAGGAGCAACGGTCGGACGGTGCAGGGTCGGAATCGGAGGCGGAACGTGAGCCTCTCGGAAGGTCAGCATCGATGGAGGCGGGACGGTCGGCTGGTGGGTCGCTTCCTAGGCAGCCCGGTAAGTTTGTTTTTCCTTTATCTTCACTGGGTCAGTCACAGGTGTGGGGTGCTGGGGGCTGCAGTGGTAGGGGTGATGCTGGGATGTCCGGGTGGGGGTACTCGGCTGGGGATGGTGATTTGGCAGACCGGGGTCAGAGGTCGGTAGTAGGGATGGATACAAGTATGAGGGGGTTTTTAGCAGGGATCAAGGAATTGGTGGACAGGTTTGAAAATTCAGCAGGTGGGGCGCCATGCCCGGCAGAGGCATGGGTTCCCCCGGTGGGGGGGGATGGCAGGAGCGGGGTGGCAGGGGCAGCGGTGGTGGTGCCACAGCAGGGGGGGACGGATAGTCCTCCGCTAAGGAAGGAGGGGGTTGATACGCCCGCGGCAGTGGGGGAGACGGGCAGGCAGGACCTGGTAAGGTTGGCTGACGCGGCGATGTGCGAGGTCTATATCTGTTTTGAGGGACCGTTGGGAGCGCATTTAAAGGTGGAGGTACGGGACAAGATTTGGAAAGGTGAGTATGTGGAGATATTTTCACTGCTGCCGTTGGGGAAGTTCAACTTGGACAGAGTCAAGCCGGATGACTCCAAGAAGGAAGATGAGGAGAAGCGTAGGTATCGACTTATACCTCGGACATTTACAAATTGGCTGCAGGCATTTGGCATTTTGGCAAGTGTGATAGGGGTAAAGAAGCCGGAGTTCTGCTCTGCTCTGTTTTGCTACCAGGATGCGATAGGGGAAGCATACAGAACCTTCGGGGGCACGGCTTGGTTGAGGTACGATGAGCAGTTTCGCCAGAGGATGGCGATGCGGCCGGAGTTGAGATGGGACCACAAAGACATTAGTTTGTGGATGCGATTGATGACTTTGGCGAGGGCCGCGAACCAGTTTTTTCAGGGGGGGGGCCGGTGGATCGTCTTCCCCTGGACAACCGGCCGGTAAGGCAAAAGGGGTTTGTTGGCAGTTTAATTCGGGTACATGCAAGTTTGGAGGAACGTGCCGTTTCAAACATGAGTGTTCCGGATGCGGGGGTTCCCACCCCTTGTCTAGATGCTTTAAGCAAGGGAAGAACCGTTCCGGAGAACTTACGAATAAGAGGGAAGACGCCGGTGATGGTGGAAAGGATGCGGCCGTTTCTAGGTAGGTATCCGGACAGGGAGGCTGCGCGGTTGTTGGAAAGGGGGTTTGCGGAGGGTTTTCGTATTCCATGCTCGGTGAGGGAGGTTCCCCCTGTGCCGCGCAATTTGCGATCGGCGTTGCTACATTGCGACGTAGTTTCGGAGAAACTGCGAAAGGAAGTGGCGTTGGGTCGCATGAGCGGCCCATTTACAGTTCCCCCTTTAAAGGATTTGGTGGTCTCTCCACTGGGTGTGGTGCCAAAAAAGGAGCCGAATAAATTTTGGCTCATTCACCACCTTTCTTTTCCTAAAGGGGGGTCGGTTAATGACGCCATTGAGCCGGATGCTTGCACGGTGAGTTACACATCATTCGATGCAGCAGTGGTTTGGGTCCGGCATTATGGAAAGGGGGCTCTCATGGCAAAATCAGATGTGGAGGCGGCCTTTCGGCTTCTTCCGGTTCACCCGGATAGTTTTCGATTATTGGGGTGTCATTGGAACGGGGAGTTTTATGTGGACCAGTGCCTGCCTATGGGCTGTTCCATATCGTGTGCATTATTTGAGGAGTTTAGCTCCTTTCTGGAATGGGTGGTCAGGGACGTGGCAGGGGTAAATTCGGTCATACACTATCTGGATGACTTCCTCTGCGTGGGCCCGGCTTCATCCAGGGATTGTGCGATTCTGTTAGTAACGCTGGAGCATATGGCGGATCGTTTTGGCATCCCATTGGCGCCGGACAAGACGGAGGGGCCAAGAACGGTCATTACGTTTTTGGGGATAACGCTGGATTCTGAAGCCATGGAATGCCGTTTACCGGAAGATAAGCTTGCTGCTTTGAAAGAAGAAATTAAACTGATGTTGGGTTTGCGTAAGGTACAGCTGCGAACGCTGCAATCTTTATTGGGGAAGCTGAATTTCGCCTGTCGCATTTTGCCGATGGGGAGAGCGTTTTGCCGACGGTTGTCGGCAAGTACGGCTGGGGTGCAGTCGCCGCGACATTTTGTTAGGCTGGTACGTTCACACAGGTCTGATCTGCAGGTCTGGCATACATTCTTGGAGTCCTTCAATGGTAGGGCATTATGGATGTCGGGCCCGGTCAGCAACTTTGATATGGATTTGTTCACAGACGCTGCGGGCTCAGCAGGTTTTGGGGCTTTTTTCCAAGGCCGATGGAGTGCGGGTTCGTGGCCACAGAGTTGGGTGGAGGCAGGCTTCATAAAGAATATGTTGCTGCTGGAACTGTTTCCAGTAGTACTGGCGGTGGAACTATGGGGCGAGGCTTTCCGGGATCGGAAGGTGCGTTTCCACATCGACAACATGGGCGTGGTGCAGGTGATTAACAGAGCATCGGCGGCATCGCCGCCGGTGGTTCGCCTGCTACAACAGCTGGTGTTGAGATGCCTACAGTTAAACATCTTCATGTATGCAGTTCACCTTCCGGGAGTGGACAATGTGGTGGCTGACGCTTTATCTCGCTTTCAGTGGGACAGGTTCCGAGAGTTGGCACCGGACGCGGAGCAACGAGGGGTACCTTGTCCGGACTGGCTGTGGAAGATTGCGTTAGATTAGTCGCCGGATGGATCAGCAAGTCGGTGAGTGAGACGACGTGGGCTGCATATCAGAAAGTTTGGTTGGAATGGGCGGATCTGGGTAGAATGACGGGAGTGGAGATTGAGGGTCCGGAGGTGAGGTTGCTAGTCTTGTACTTTATCTCCAGGAGCATGGAAGCAGGGGTGTCGGTATCCGCGCTGGATAAAAAGGTTGCTGGATTGGCATTTTTGTTTAAATGGCAAGGTTTGCCTGATTACACGAAAGACTTCTGGGTTCGACAAGCGCTCAAAGTTTATAGGCGGGTTAGGCCGTTAAAAGACACCAGACGCCCTGTGTCCTTTGGGGTCCTGAAGGGGGTGTTGGCTAAGCTATGGGAGGTTTGCACCTCGGAATACGAAGCTGCCTTGTTCCGAGTGGCATTTTCCTTGGCATTTTTTGGGGCGTTCAGGATTGGCGAGCTGGTTAGCCCGTCTAAGAAAGTGCACGGGGGGATTGGGGCTAATGAAGTGCGTTGCCAGGAGGATAGAGTGTCCTTGTGGTTACGTAGATCAAAAACGGATCAAAAAGGGAGGGGCAAGAGAGTTCAGATTTTTTCGTTGCCAGGCTCACTGCTTTGTCCGGTTGGGGCCGTTCTGGGCTTTCTGGCGGTACGCCCAGGGAACGTGGGGTCCTTTCTGATACATGCGGATGGGTGTCCGTTGTCCAGGTTTCAGTTCATATCGGTTTTCCGAAAATGTTTGGGGTGCCTAGGTTTAGAGGCGAAAGAATTTTCGTCACATTCGTTCAGAATTGGGGCGGCTACGGAAGCGGCTCGGAGTGGGTTGGATAGTGAGTCGGTCAAGCGCATTGGGAGATGGGAATCAAGGAGATTTCGATCTTACATTCGCCCTCACTTAGTGGTAGGGGTGTGAGGAGAATAGGAGGAAGGGTATGAGGAAAGAAGGAGTGGGGCTGATTGGAGTTTAAAAAAAAAAAAAAAAAAGAGGAAATAAAAATAATGAGGTTAAGTTGACAGGCTTGGCTGTGGTTACGGTGGATACATGTTTTTCTCTCTTTCAGGTGTGGCGCCGGCGTTGGTCTGGATACTGGGGCACTCTTACGTGTACAGGGGGGTAAGAGGGCTGAGGCAAGACCGGAAGGTCGGCAATTGGGGTTTCCAAGGCAGGAGGCCCGGATTCGCTGACTGGGAATTCCGGGAATGTTATGGAGTAGGACGGTTCCAGAAGTGCATCGTTATGCGCGACTGGACCGCCCACCTGACGTTTTAATTTTGCACGTAGGTGGGAATGACTTAGGTGTTAGATCTATGCTGGATGTGACGAAGGATATCAAATTTGATATTCTTCGTCTTCGTATGGCATTCCCGGAAATGGTGATAGTGTGGTCCGACATGGTGGCTTGTACTTCATGGCGGACGGCTAGATCCATAGATGGCATCAATAGGGCGCGGAGGAAAGTTAATCGGGATGTGGCCAGGTTCATGGTTAGGAATGGGGGTTTGGTGATACGCCATTTTGAGCTGGAGTTGGAGACATGGCGGGTACCTTCGGGGTGATGGGGTACACCTCAGTGATGTGGGTATAGACCTATGGGCGTTGGGGTTACAGGATGGTATACAGAGGGCTCTCAGGGTGTGGAGGGGCACCCAATTGTAAAGGTTTTTACATTTGGGTGCTGTGGCGGGTGTCTGTTCTTTGCAGGGGAAGGATGATACCTCGGAAAGAAGGGTTCAGGACCTGTCGTTGGTATGGGTCCTGACGGTGGGCTTACAGTTAACGGAGGTTTAGCTTGAAGCATTGGGATGGTGCACTGCGGTCATGGTTGTCTCTGAGCCAGCATGTCGGCTTGAGGCCTATTAGCGGATTTTGAGAAGTACCGCAGTGCAATAATAGACACAAAAGTTAATAGAGGTTCCTGCAGAGAGCGACACCAGTAATTTACTGAGGGTCCTTTAGGACAGAGTTTATGGTTACTGTTAAAAAAGTTATACAGCTTTTTTAATAAATAAGGCTGCTACGGCCTATATATATTTCTCCAACTCCTGGTGTGGTCTCGTTTACTTAGTCATAAGTAAGATAGTAAATAAGGGGTATATAATAAGGACATCTGTTATACGATAGTCAAGTTATGGGGGATGGAGGAGCTCAGTTATGGGGGGTGGAGGAGCTCAGTTATGGGGGGTGGAGGAGCTCAGTTATGGGGGTGGAGGAGGTCAGTAATGGGGGATGAGGGAGCACAGTTATGGGGGGTGGAGGAGCTCAGTTATGGGGGTGGAGGAGCTCAGTTATGGGGGAGGGAGGAGATCAGTTATGGGGGATGGAGGAGCTCAGTTATGGGGGATGGAGGAGCTCAGTTATGGGGGATGGAGGAGGTCAGTTATGGGGGTGGAGGAGCTCAGTTATGGGGGGTGGAGGAGCTCAGTTATGGGGGATGGAGGAGCTCAGTTATGGGGATGGAGGAGGTCAGTTATGGGGGTGGAGGAGCTCAGTTATGGGAGGTGGAGGAGCTCGGTTATGGGGGATGGAGGAGCTCAGTTATGGGGGATGGAGGAGCTCAGTTATGGGGGATGGAGGAGGTCAGTTATGGGGGTGGAGGAGCTCAGTTATGGGGGGTGGAGGAGCTCAGTTATGGGGGAGGGAGGAGATCAGTTATGGGGGGTGGGGGAGCTCAGTTATGGGGGGTGGAGGAGCTCAGTTATGGGAATGGAGGAGCTCAGTTATGTGGGAGGGAGGAGATCAGTTATGGGGGGTGGAGGAGCTCAGTTATGGGGGATGGAGGAGATCAGTTATGGGGGATGGAGGAGCTCAGTTATGGGGGGTGGAGGAGCTCAGTTATGGGGGTGGAGGAGGTCAGTAATGGGGGATGAAGGAGCACAGTTATGGGGGGTGGAGGAGCTCAGTTATGGGGGTGGAGGAGCTCAGTTATGGGGGAGGGAGGAGATCAGTTATGGGGGAGGGAGGATATCCGTTATGGGGAAGGAGGAGCTCAGTTATGGGGGGTGGAGGAGCTCAGTTCTGGGGGAGGGAGGAGCTCAGTTATAGGGAGGGAGGAGCTCAGTTATGGGGGATGGAGGAGCTCAGTTATGGGGGGTGGAGGAGCTCAGTTATGGGGGTGGAGGAGGTCAGTTATGGGGGATGGAGGAGGTCAGTTATGTGGGAGGGAGGAGCTCAGTTATGGGGGATGGAGGAGCTCAGTTATGGGGGATGGAGGAGCTCAGTTATGGGGGTGGAGGAGGTCAGTTATAAGAAATGAAGGAGCTCAGTTATGGGAGATGGAGGAGCTCAGTTCTGGGGGAGGGAGGAGCTAAGTTATGGGGGTGGAGCAGGTCAGTTATGGGGGAGGGAGGAGCTCAGTTATGGGGGAGGGAGGAGCTCAGTTATGGGGGTGGAGGAGGTCAGTTATGGGGGAGGGAGGAGCTCAGTTATGGGGGATGGAGGAGGTAAGTTATGGGGGATGGAGGAGCTCAGTTATGGGGGTGGAGGAGGTAAGTTATGGGGGATGGAGGAGCTCAGTTATGGGGGTGGAGGAGGTCAGTTATGGGGGAGGGAGGAGCTCAGTTATGGGGGTGGAGGAGCTAAGTTATGGGGGAGGGAGGAGCTCAGTTATGGGGGGTGGAGGAGCTCAGTTATGGGGGTGGAGGAGCTCAGTTATGGGGGAGGGAGGAGCTAAGTTATGGGGAGGGAGGAGCTCAGTTATGGGAAGGGAGAAGCTCAGTTATGGGGGGATGGAGGAGCTCAGTTATGGGGATGGAGGAGCTCAGTTATGGGGGAGGGAGGAGCTCAGTTATGGGGGAGGGAGGAGCTCAGTTATGGGGGTGGAGGAGCTCAGTTATGGGGGTGGAGGAGCTCAGTTATGGGGGAGGGAGGAGATCAGTTATGGGGGATGGAGGAGATCCGTTATGGGGGATGGAGGAGATCCGTTATAGGGAAGGAGGAGACCCGTTATGGGGAAGGAGGAGCTCAGTTATGGGGGGTGGAAGAGCTCAGTTATGGGGGAGGGAGGAGCTCAGTTATGGGGGATGGATGAGCTCAGTTATGGGGGGTGGAGGAGCTCAGTTATGGGGGAGGGAGGAGCTCAGTTATGGGGGAGGGAGGAGATCAGTTATGGGGGATGGAGGAGATCCGTTATGGGGAAGGAGGAGCTCAGTTATGGGGGGTGGAGGAGCTCAGTTATGGGGGATGGAGGAGCTCAGTTATGGGGGATGGGGGTGCTCAGTTATGTGGGAGGGAGGAGATCAATTATGGGGGGTGGAGGAGCTCAGTTATGGGGGATGGAGGAGATCAGTTATGGGGGATGGAGGAGCTCAGTTATGGGGGGTGGAGGAGCTCAGTTATGGGGGGTGGAGGAGCTCAGTTATGGGGGGTGGAGGAGCTCAGTTATGGGGGAGGGAGGAGATCAGTTATAGGGAGGGAGGAGCTCAGTTATGGGGGATGGAGGAGCTCAGTTATGGGGGGTGGAGGAGCTCAGTTATGGGGGTGGAGGAGGTCAGTTATGGGGGATGGAGGAGGTCAGTTATGTGGGAGGGAGGAGCTCAGTTATGGGGGATGGTGGAGCTCAGTTATGGGGGATGGAGGAGCTCAGTTATGGGGGTGGAGGAGGTCAGTTATAAGAAACGAACGAGCTTAGTTATGGGAGATGGAGGAGCTCAGTTCTGGGGGGTGGAGGAGCTCAGTTCTGGGGGAGGGAGGAGCTCAGTTATAGGGAGGGAGGAGCTCAGTTATGGGGGATGGAGGAGCTCAGTTATGGGGGGTGGAGGAGCTCAGTTATGGGGGTGGAGGAGGTCAGTTATGGGGGATGGAGGAGGTCAGTTATGTGGGAGGGAGGAGCTCAGTTATGGGGGATGGTGGAGCTCAGTTATGGGGGATGGAGGAGCTCAGTTATGGGGGTGGAGGAGTTTAGTTATAAGAAATGAAGGAGCTCAGTTATGGGAGATGGAGGAGCTCAGTTCTGGGGGAGGGAGGAGCTCAGTTATAGGGAGGGAGGAGCTCAGTTATGGGGGATGGAGGAGCTCAGTTATGGGGGGTGGAGGAGCTCAGTTATGGGGATGGAGGTCAGTTATGGGGGAGGGAGGAGCTCAGTTATGGGGGGTGGAGGAGCTCAGTTATGGGGGTGGAGGAGGTCAGTTATGGGGGAGGGAGGAGCTCAGTTATGGGGGATGGAGGAGGTCAGTTATGGGGGATGGAGGAGCTCAGTAATGGGGGTGGAGGAGCTCAGTTATGGGGGATGGAGGAGCTCAGTTATGGGGGAGGGAGGAGATCAGTTATGGGGGATGGAGGAGCTCAGTTATGGGGGAGGGAGGAGCTCAGTTATGGGGGAGGGAGGAGCTCAGTTATGGGGGTGGAGCAGCTCTGTTATGGGGGAGGGAGGAGCTCAGTTATGGGGGATGGAGGAGCTCAGTTATGGGGGATGGAGAAGCTCAGTTATGGGGGGTGGAGGAGCTCAGTTATGGGGGTGGAGGAGCTCAGTTATGGGGGAGGGAGGAGATCAGTTATGGGGGATGGAGGAGATCCGTTATGGGGAAGGAGGAGCTCAGTTATGGGGGGTGGAGGAGCTCAGTTATGGGGGAGGGAGGAGCTCAGTTATGGGGGATGGATGAGCTCAGTTATGGGGGGTGGAGGAGCTCAGTTATGGGGGAGGGAGGAGCTCAGTTATGGGGGAGGTAGGAGATCAGTTATGGGGGACGGAGGAGATCCGTTATGGGGAAGGAGGAGCTCAGTTATGGGGGGTGGAGGAGCTCAGTTATGGGGGAGGGAGGAGATCAGTTATGGGGGAGGGAGGAAGTCAGTTATGGGGGATGGAGGAGCTCAGTTATGGGGGATGGAGGAGCTCAGTTATGGGGGATGGAGGAGCTCAGTTATGGGGGATGGAGGAGATCAGTTATGGGGGAGGGAGGAGCTCAGTTATAGGGAGGGAGGAGCTCAGTTATGGGGGATGGAGGAGCTCAGTTATGGGGGGTGGAGGAGCTCAGTTATGGGGGTGGAGGAGGTCAGTTATGGGGGAGGGAGGAGCTCAGTTATGGGGGGTGGAGGAGCTCAGTTATGGGGGTGGAGGAGGTCAGTTATGGGGGAGGGAGGAGCTCAGTTATGGGGGATGGAGGAGCTAAGTTATGGGGGTGGAGGAGGTCAGTTATGGGGGAGGGAGGAGCTCAGTTATGGGGGAGGGAGGAGCTCAGTTATGGGGAATGGAGGAGCTCAGTTATGGGGGATGGAGGAGCTCAGTTATGGGGGAGGGAGGAGCTCAGTTATAGGGAGGGAGGAGCTCAGTTATGGGGGATGGAGGAGCTCAGTTATGGGGGGTGGAGGAGCTCAGTTATGGGGGTGGAGGAGGTCAGTTATGGGGGTGGAGGAGGTCAGTTATTGGGGAGGGAGGAGCTCAGTTATGGGGGATGGAGGAGCTCAGTTATGGGGGGTGGAGGAGCTCAGTTATGGGGGTGGAGGAGGTCAGTTATGGGGGATGGAGGAGGTCAGTTATGTGGGAGGGAGGAGCTCAGTTATGGGGGATGGTGGAGCTCAGTTATGGGGGATGGAGGAGCTCAGTTATGGGGGTGGAGGAGTTTAGTTATAAGAAATGAAGGAGCTCAGTTATGGGAGATGGAGGAGCTCAGTTCTGGGGGAGGGAGGAGCTCAGTTATAGGGAGGGAGGAGCTCAGTTATGGGGGATGGAGGAGCTCAGTTATGGGGGGTGGAGGAGCTCAGTTATGGGGGTGGAGGTCAGTTATGGGGGAGGGAGGAGCTCAGTTATGGGGGGTGGAGGAGCTCAGTTATGGGGGTGGAGGAGGTCAGTTATGGGGGAGGGAGGAGCTCAGTTATGGGGGATGGAGGAGGTCAGTTATGGGGGATGGAGGAGCTCAGTAATGGGGGTGGAGGAGCTCAGTTATGGGGGATGGAGGAGCTCAGTTATGGGGGAGGGAGGAGATCAGTTATGGGGGATGGAGGAGCTCAGTTATGGGGGAGGGAGGAGCTCAGTTATGGGGGAGGGAGGAGCTCAGTTATGGGGGTGGAGCAGCTCTGTTATGGGGGAGGGAGGAGCTCAGTTATGGGGGATGGAGGAGCTCAGTTATGGGGGATGGAGAAGCTCAGTTATGGGGGGTGGAGGAGCTCAGTTATGGGGGTGGAGGAGCTCAGTTATGGGGGAGGGAGGAGATCAGTTATGGGGGATGGAGGAGATCCGTTATGGGGAAGGAGGAGCTCAGTTATGGGGGGTGGAGGAGCTCAGTTATGGGGGAGGGAGGAGCTCAGTTATGGGGGATGGATGAGCTCAGTTATGGGGGGTGGAGGAGCTCAGTTATGGGGGAGGGAGGAGCTCAGTTATGGGGGAGGTAGGAGATCAGTTATGGGGGACGGAGGAGATCCGTTATGGGGAAGGAGGAGCTCAGTTATGGGGGGTGGAGGAGCTCAGTTATGGGGGAGGGAGGAGATCAGTTATGGGGGAGGGAGGAAGTCAGTTATGGGGGATGGAGGAGCTCAGTTATGGGGGATGGAGGAGCTCAGTTATGGGGGATGGAGGAGCTCAGTTATGGGGGATGGAGGAGATCAGTTATGGGGGAGGGAGGAGCTCAGTTATAGGGAGGGAGGAGCTCAGTTATGGGGGATGGAGGAGCTCAGTTATGGGGGGTGGAGGAGCTCAGTTATGGGGGTGGAGGAGGTCAGTTATGGGGGAGGGAGGAGCTCAGTTATGGGGGGTGGAGGAGCTCAGTTATGGGGGTGGAGGAGGTCAGTTATGGGGGAGGGAGGAGCTCAGTTATGGGGGATGGAGGAGCTAAGTTATGGGGGTGGAGGAGGTCAGTTATGGGGGAGGGAGGAGCTCAGTTATGGGGGAGGGAGGAGCTCAGTTATGGGGAATGGAGGAGCTCAGTTATGGGGGATGGAGGAGCTCAGTTATGGGGGAGGGAGGAGCTCAGTTATAGGGAGGGAGGAGCTCAGTTATGGTGGATGGAGGAGCTCAGTTATGGGGGGTGGAGGAGCTCAGTTATGGGGGTGGAGGAGGTCAGTTATGGGGGTGGAGGAGGTCAGTTATTGGGGAGGGAGGAGCTCAGTTATGGGGGATGGAGGAGCTCAGTTATGGGGGGGTGGAGGAGCTCAGTTATGGGGGTGGAGGAGCTCAGTTATGGGGGAGGGAGGAGATCAGTTATGGGGGATGGAGGAGATCCGTTATTGGGAAGGAGGAGCTCAGTTATGGGGGGTGGAGGAGCTCAGTTATGGGGGATGGAGGAGCTCAGTTATGGGGGGTGGAGGAGATCAGTTATGGGGGATGGAGGAGATTCGTTATGGGGAAGGAGGAGCTCAGTTATGTGGGAGGGAGGAGCTCAGTTATGGGGGAGGGAGGAGCTCAGTTATGGGAGATGGAGGAGCTCAGTTATGGGGGAGGGAGGAGCTCAGTTATGGGGGATGGAGTAGCTCAGTTATGGGGGATGGAGGAGCTCAGATATGGGGAGGGAGGAGCTCAGTTATGGGGAAGGAGGAGCTCAGTTATAAGGGAGGGAGGAGCTCAGTTATGGGGAGGAAGGAGCTCAGTTATGGGAAGGGAGGAGCTCAGTTATGGGGGGATGGAGGAGCTCAGTTATGGGGATGGAGGAGCTCAGTTATGGGGAGGGAGGAGCTCAGTTATGGGGTGATGGAGGAGCTCAGATATGGGGAGGGAGGAGATCAGTTATGGGGAATGGAAGAGGTCAGTTATGGGGGATGGAGGAGATCAGTTATGGGGGATGGAGGAGATCAGTTACGGGGGAGGGAGGAGCTCAGTTATGGGGGATGGAGGAGATCAGTTATGGGGGATGGAGGAGCTCAGTGATGGGGGATGGAGGAGATCAGTTATGGAGGATGGAGGAGATCAGTTATGGGGGATGGAGGAGCTCAGTTATGGGGGATGGAGGAGCTCAGTTATGGGGGGTGGAGGAGGTCAGTTATGGGGGAGGGAGGAGCTCAGTCATATGGAATAGAGGAGGTCAGTTATGGGGGGTGGAGGAGCTCAGTTATGGGGAATGGAGGAGCTCAGTTATGGGGAGGGAGGAGATCAGTTATGGGGGATGAAGGAGATCAGTTATGGGGGAGGGAGGAGCTCAGTTATGGGGGATGGAGGAGTTCAGTTATGGGGGAGGGAGGAGCTCAGTTATGGGGGAGGGAGGAGCTCAGTTATAGGGAGGGAGGAGCTCAGTTATGGGGGGATGGAGGAGCTCAGTTATGGGGGATGGAGGAGCTCAGTTATGGGGGATGGAGGAGCTCAGTTATGGGGGGGTGGAGGAGCTCAGTTATGGGGGTGGAGGAGCTCAGTTATGGGGGAGGGAGGAGATCAGTTATGGGGGATGGAGGAGATCCGTTATTGGGAAGGAGGAGCTCAGTTATGGGGGGTGGAGGAGCTCAGTTATGGGGGAGGGAGGAGCTCAGTTATGGGGCAGGGAGGAGATCAGTTATGGGGGATGGAGGAGATTCGTTATGGGGAAGGAGGAGCTCAGTTATGTGGGAGGGAGGAGCTCAGTTATGGGGGAGGGAGGAGCTCAGTTATGGGAGATGGAGGAGCTCAGTTATGGGGGAGGGAGGAGCTCAGTTATGGGGGATGGAGTAGCTCAGTTATGGGGGATGGAGGAGCTCAGATATGGGGAGGGAGGAGCTCAGTTATGGGGAAGGAGGAGCTCAGTTATAAGGGAGGGAGGAGCTCAGTTATGGGGAGGAAGGAGCTCAGTTATGGGAAGGGAGGAGCTCAGTTATGGGGGGATGGAGGAGCTCAGTTATGGGGATGGAGGAGCTCAGTTATGGGGAGGGAGGAGCTCAGTTATGGGGTGATGGAGGAGCTCAGATATGGGGAGGGAGGAGATCAGTTATGGGGAATGGAAGAGGTCACTTATGGGGGATGGAGGAGATCAGTTATGGGGGATGGAGGAGATCAGTTATGGGGGAGGGAGGAGCTCAGTTATGGGGGATGGAGGAGATCAGTTATGGGGGATGGAGGAGCTCAGTAATGGGGGATGGAGGAGATCAGTTATGGAGGATGGAGGAGATCAGTTATGGGGGATGGAGGAGCTCAGTTATGGGGGATGGAGGAGCTCAGTTATGGGGGGTGGAGGAGGTCAGTTATGGGGGAGGGAGGAGCTCAGTCATAGGGAATGGAGGAGGTCAGTTATGGGGGGTGGAGGAGCTCAGTTATGGGGAATGGAGGAGCTCAGTTATGGGGAGGGAGGAGATCAGTTAGGGGAGGGAGGAGATCAGTTATGGGGGATGAAGGAGATCAGTTATGGGGGAGGGAGGAGCTCAGTTATGGGGGATGGAGGAGTTCAGTTATGGGGGAGGGAGGAGCTCAGTTATAGGGAGGGAGGAGCTCAGTTATGGGGGGATGGAGGAGCTCAGTTATGGGGGATGGAGGAGCTCAGTTATGGGGGATGGAGGAGCTCAGTTATGGGGAGGGAGGAGCTCAGTTATGGGGAGGGAGGAGCTCAGTTATAGGAAGGGAGGAGCTCAGTTATGGGGGGATGGAGGAGCTCAGTTATGGGGGGGAGCTCAGTTATGGGGGGATGGAGGAGCTCAGTTATGGGGGATGGAGGAGATCAGTTATGGGGGGATGGAGGAGCTCAGTTATGGGGAGGGAGGAGCTCAGTGATGGGGGATGGAGGAGATCAGTTATGGGGGGATGGAGGAGCTCAGTTATGGGGAGGGAGGAGCTCAGTTATGGGGGATGGAGGAGCTCAGTTATGGGGGATGGAGGAGCATAGATATGGGGAGGGAGGAGCTCAGTTATGGGGAAGGAGGAGCTCAGTTATGGGGGAGGGAGGAGCTAAGTTATGGGGGAGGGAGGAGCTCAGTTATGGGAAGGGAGAAGCTCAGTTATGGGAAGGGAGAAGCTCAGTTATGGGGGGATGGAGGAGCTCAGTTATGGGGATGGAAGAGCTCAATTATGGGGAGGGAGGAGCTCAGTTATGGGGGGATGGAGGAGCTCAGTTATGGGGGGATGGAGGAGCTCAGTTATGGGGATGGAGGAGCTCAGTTATGGGGAGGGAGGAGCTCAGATATGGGGAGGGAAGAGCTCCGTTATGGGGGATTCAGTTATGGGGGATGGAGGAGCTCAGTTATGGGGGATGGAGGAGCTCAGTTATGGGGGATGGAGGAGATCAGTTATGGGGGATGGAAGAGGTCAGTTATGGGGGATGGAGGAGGTCAGTTATGGGGATAGAGGAGCTCAGTTACGGAGGAGGGAGGAGCTCAGTTATGGGGGAGGGAGGAGCTCAGTTGTAGGGAGGGAGGAGCTCAGTTATGGGGGATGGAGGAGCTCAGTTATGGGGGATTCAGTTATGGGGGATGGAGGAGCTCAGTTATGGGGGGTGGAGGAGCTCAGTTATGGGGAATGGAGGAGCTCAATTATGGGGGATGGAGGAGCTCAGTTATGGGGGATGGAGGAGATCAGTTATGGGGGAGGGAGGAGCTCAGTTATGTGGACGGAGGAGCTCAGTTATGGGGGATGGAGGAGCTCAGTTATGGGGGATGGAGGAGATCAGTTATGGGGGATGGAGGAGATCAGTTATGGAGGAGGGAGGAGCTCAGTTATGGGGGAGGGAGCTGCTCAGTTATGCGGGGATGGAGGAGCTCAGTTATGGGGGATGGAGGAGATCAGTTATGGGGGAGGGAGAAGCTCAGTTATGGGGAGGGAGGAGCTCAGTTATGGGGGGAGGGAGGAGCTCAGTTATGGGGGATGGAGGAGCTCAGTTATGGGGAGGGAGGAGCTCAGTTATGTGGAGAGAGGAGCTCAGTTATGGGGGATGGAGGAGCTCAGTTATGGGGGATGGAGGAGCATAGATATGGGGAGGGAGGAGCTCAGTTATGGGGAAGGAGGAGCTCAGTTATGGGGGAGGGAGGAGCTCAGTTATGGGGGAGGGAGGAGCTAAGTTATGGGGAGGGAGGAGCTCAGTTATGGGAAGGGAGAAGCTCAGTTATGGGGGATGGAGGAGCTCAGTTATGGAGATGGAGGAGCTCAGTTATGGGGAGGGAGGAGCTCAGTTATGGGGGGATGGAGGAGCTCAGATATGGGGAAGGGAGGAGCTCAGTTATGGGGGATGGAGGAGATCAGTTATGGGGGATGGAAGAGATCAGTTATGGGGGATGGAGGAGGTCAGTTATGGGGATGGAGGAGCTCAGTTATGGAGGAGGGAGGAGCTCAGTTATGGGGGAGGGAGGAGCTCAGTTATAGGGAGGGAGGAGCTCAGTTATGGGGGATGGAGGAGCTCAGTTGTGGGGGATTCAGTTATGGGGGATGGAGGAGCTCAGTTATGGGGATGGAGGAGCTCAGTTATGGGGGGTGGAGGAGCTCAGATATGGGGAGGGAGGAGCTCAGTTATGTGGAGGGAGGAGCTCAGTTATGGGGGATGGAGGAGGTCAGTTATGGGGGTGGAGGAGCTCAGATATGGGGAGGGAGGAGCTCAGTTATGGGGAATGGAGGAGCTCAATTATGGGGGATGGAGGAGCTCAGTTATGGGGAATGGAGGAGATCAATTATGGGGGATGGAGGAGCTCAGTTATGGGGGATGGAGGAGATCAGTTATGGGGGAGGGAGGGGCTCAGTTATGTGGACGGAGGAGCTCAGTTATGGGGGATGGAGGAGCTCAGTTATGGGGGATGGAGGAGATCAGTTATGGGGGATGGAGGAGGTCAGTTATGGAGGAGGGAGGAGCTCAGTTATGGGGGAGGGAGGAGCTCAGTTATGCGGGGATGGAGGAGCTCAGTTATGGGGGATGGAGGAGATCAGTTATGGGGGAGGGAGAAGCTCAGTTATGGGGAGGGAGGAGCTCAGTTATGGGGGGAGGGAGGAGCTCAGTTATGGGGGATGGAGGAGCTCAGTTATGGGGAGGGAGGAGCTCAGTTATGTGGAGAGAGGAGCTCAGTTATGGGGGATGGAGGAGCTCAGTTATGGGGGATGGAGGAGCATAGATATGGGGAGGGAGGAGCTCAGTTATGGGGAAGGAGGAGCTCAGTTATGGGGGAGGGAGGAGCTCAGTTATGGGGGAGGGAGGAGCTAAGTTATGGGGAGGGAGGAGCTCAGTTATGGGAAGGGAGAAGCTCAGTTATGGGGGATGGAGGAGCTCAGTTATGGAGATGGAGGAGCTCAGTTATGGGGAGGGAGGAGCTGAGTTATGGGGGAGGGAGGAGCTCAGTTATGGGGGATGGAGGAGATCAGTTATGGGGGATGGAAGAGATCAGTTATGGGGGATGGAGGAGCTCAGTTATGGGGGATGGAGGAGCTCAGTTATGGGGGGTGGAGGAGCTCAGTTATGGGGGGTGGAGGAGCTCAGTTATGGGGGATGGAGGAGATCAGTTATGGGGGATGGAGGAGGTCAGTTATGGAGGAGGGAGGAGCTCAGTTATGGGGAGGGAGGAGCTGAGTTATGCGGGGATGGAGGAGCTCAGTTATGCGGGGATGGAGGAGCTCAGTTATGGGGGATGGAGGAGATTAGTTATGGGGGAGGGAGGAGCTCAGTTATGGGGAGGGAGGAGCTCAGTTATGGGGAGGGAGGAGCTCAGTTATGGGGGATGGAGGAGCTCAGTTATGGGGAGGGAGGAGCTTAGTTATGGGGATGGAGGAGCTCAGTTATGGGGGGTGGAGGAGCTCAGTTATGGGGGATGGAGGAGCTCAGTTATGGGGAGGGAGGAGCTCAGTTATGGGGGATGGAGGAGCTCAGTTATGGGAGATGGAGGAGCTCAGTTATGGGGAGGGAGGAGCTCAGTTATGGGGGGTGGAGGAGCTCAGTTATGGGGGATGGAGGAGCTCAGTTATGGGGATGGAGGAGCTCAGTTATGGGGGGTGGAGGAGCTCAGTTATGGGGGAGGGAGGAGCTCAGTTATGGGGAGGGAGGAGCTCAGTTATGGGGGAGGGAGGAGCTCAGTTATGGGGGAGGGAGGAGCTCAGTTATGGCGGAGGGAGGAGTTCAGGTATGGGGAGGGAGGAGCTTGGTTATGGGGGGTGGAGTTAATTATGTAAATACAGAATATATGTTGTCATAGTGGTGAGGTCACACTTCCATATTATACGGAGAAATCCTCATCTTTATGGCAGCCCCGCCTACCTCATAAAAGCAGCCAATGGCCACCAATCATCTCACAAGCCAAAGAGTTCAAATAAAAAAACTTTATTTTCAGTATAAGATCATCCCAAAAATTGAGCTCTGAAATAAGAACTGTGTGATTGCATTCCTGTGCCGGCCATCTGCTTGTGTCTGAACCACAGGGGCGTGTCCTGCTCTTGGCTCCACCCATCATAATGCTGTGCTGAGAAGAGATCCGAGGGGGCGGTCCTCAGTCTTTCTTCGTTCCTTGTTTCTTCAGCTGAGCTCGAAATCTGAAAAAGAAAAAAACATCATCAATGTGGTCCGAGTCTGATGTGTGATGTCAGCGCAGTGCGGGAGAGAATCGCCCCGAGTCTGATGTGTGATGTCAGCGCAGTGCGGGAGAGAATCGCCCCGAGTCTGATGTGTGATGTCAGCGCAGTGCGGGAGAGAATCGCCCCGAGTCTGATGTGTGATGTCAGCGCAGTGCGGGAGAGAATCGGTGATGTCAGCGCAGTGCGGGAGAGAATCCCCCCGAGTCTGGTGTGTGATGTCAGCGCAGTGCGGGAGAGAATCGGTGATGTCAGCGCAGTGCGGGAGAGAATCGGTGATGTCAGCGCAGTGCGGGAGAGAATCCCCCCGAGTCTGATGTGTGATGTCAGCGCAGTGCGGGAGAGAATCCCCCCGAGTCTGATGTGTGATGTCAGCGCAGTGCGGGAGAGAATCGGTGATGTCAGCGCAGTGCGGGAGAGAATCGGTGATGTCAGCGCAGTGCGGGAGAAAATCGGTGATGTCAGCGCAGTGCGGGAGAAAATCGGTGATGTCAGCGCAGTGCGGGAGAGAATCGGTGATGTCAGCGCAGTGCGGGAGAGAATCGGTGATGTCAGCGCAGTGCGGGAGAGAATCGGTGATGTCAGCGCAGTGCGGGAGAGAATCCCCCCGAGTCTGATGTGTGATGTCAGCGCAGTGCGGGAGAGAATCGGTGATGTCAGCGCAGTGCGGGAGAGAATCCCCCCGAGTCCGATGTGTGATGTCAGCGCAGTGCGGGAGAGAATCCCCCCGAGTCTGATGTGTGATGTCAGCGCAGTGCGGGAGAGAATCGCCCCGAGTCTGATGTGTGATGTCAGCGCAGTGCGGGAGAGAATCCCCCCGAGACTGATGTGTGATGTCAGCGCAGTACGGGAGAGAATCGGTGATGTCAGCGCAGTGCGGGAGAGAATCAGTGATGTCAGCGCAGTGCGGGAGAGAATCGGTGATGTCAGCGCAGTGCGGGAGAGAATCCGGAGTCTGAGGTGGAGCTCTACTGACATCTAGTGGCAGAAATAGTAAAGTCACCCCAAGCAAAGCACCACTGTGCCCAGAACCCACCACTGAAGACGTCCGTTACCGATGGCAACAATCAATAATAATATCAATGAGGGGCGGATCAGGAAATCTCTTACTTGGCTCTGAAGGCGGAAACCCGGCTGGAAACCATGGAAACGTATCGATCGACCAGAACCTGCAGAGGACCGGGAATGATAATCAGTCCCCAATAATGAGGCCCCTCCCCCCCCCCCCCGATAACAACTCCAACCTTCACACTCCATATACAGTACCTGAAAAAAGTATTCATACCCATTGAAATTTCCCACACTTTGTCATGTTACAACCAAAAATGTAAATGAATTTTATTGGGATTTTATGTGATGGACCAACACAAATTACTTTTATTTTTGGAGTGCTGCAATCCAGAAGACTTGTTTGTTCCTGTTTGCTGATATTGGCATCGCCTGCACCCTTGGCTGCTGGGAGGAGGTCATTTTGAGGATTTCTACACCTGAGCGGCTCCCTTTTCTCTGCTTTCCAACACAAAGTGTCACATAATTGTGAAGTGGAAGGAAAATGATAAATGATACAAATAAATATGTGAAAAGTGTGGGAGGGTTTAAACTCAATTATAGGAACACTAGTACATCGTGATCAGGTAGGATTCATGCCCTCACGCCAAGCAGGAGATAATGTTAGAAGAGCAGTTCTCTTAGCACAAATAGCCAAAAAACGTAAAATTCCTGCCTGCTTTCTCTCTCTCTCGATATCAGAAGGGCCTTTGATTCAGTATCCTGGACTTACATGACCTATACTTTACAAAAATGGGGTTTTGGCCCGAATTTTATGACTTGGATCAGAGCACTTTATGATAAGCCAAAAGCGTACGTAAGATATGTGGGATATAGATCGGAACCATTTGATATTGAGAGGGGTACAAGACAAGGCTGTCCACTCTCACCATTACTATTCGCTTTACTTATAGAACCACTTGCACAACTAATTAGAATAGAACCCACAATAACAGGAATAGAGGTGGGAGGTTATCAGCACAAATTATGCTTATTTGCAGATGATATCCTCCTATTTCTTTCATCCCCACAAATATCTGGTCCTAACCTAACCCCAATTCTTAATAACTTTGCCACTCTTTCAGGTCTAGTTATCAATTCCAAGAAGAGTTCAATAATGAACATATCTCTATCAAGTATTGAATTATCGGCCGCCAAAATAGGTCTCCCATATGCATGGACTGAGGGAGCATTATCATACCTAGGTATCAAACTGACAGCATCTTTCTCGGATTTATTCTCTCATAACTATCCACAGATATTGATACACCTAACAAACTTAATGAACTCTTGGGCACACCTCCCAATATCATGGATGGGAAGAATAAATGCGGTAAAAATGACGATACTGCCGAAAATTCTATACTTATTCAGAGTCCTGCCAATCCCGATACCAGCATATTATCTAAGGATACTACAGAAAAAAGTATCAAAGTTCATATGGGGTTCTACCAAACCGAGAATACAACAAAGCACACTTTTCTTACCCAAACTACAAGGGGGCTTAGGCTGTCCCAACTTTGCAAGTTATTATAAGGCAGCACATGTCGCTAGCCTCAGTAAATACCATGCAAAAAAAGAAATCCCATTATGGATATTAATAGAAGCTGCTGAGAGTGATCCAATTTCAGTCTCGAACTTACTTTGGATCCCCCCAAAACACCGCAAAAATATACAAAATCCTATCACCAAACATTTTATCTCCCTTTGGGATAGGTCGAAAATTAAATATCAACTACAATCTTTACATAATCCGCTACTCTCATTTTACAAAAATCCTGCGTTCTATCCAGCATGGGTCTACCCCAAAACTAAAAAGTAAAAGGAAAAAAAGAGGGCGCACTGACCTAGTGCATAACCAGTGGCTAGGTTTATTAAAAATATATAAAAAGATTACAAATACTCACAAAGCAACTATGAAAATAGGCACGTATAACATTCCATCAATGGGAATTGCCTCCTGCTGGAACCAGACACCAGAGAGTCCAGATGACAGGTGTAACAGCTACGGCTGACGCGTTGCGAAGGCGAACCCTCTTCCTCAGAGCCAAAAAGTGATAGTATCTGGACCCCTCTCTGGACTCTTAAAGCCATGTGTAAGTGGGTGTGAGTGGTCATCAATCTAGAGCTCCACCCACCACAGGTCACTCCTCCTCTCACCCAAAAGGCATGCCCATATGAAGTTAACCCCTCACTGCCCACACTGATGTACCCATCAATACATCAGATAGTATATGCATACACCATGTGATAATATGTATATGTGCTTCAGCTGGCGGAGGATGTATGGCATATATACATATATGGTGGGACTTACCCCTATCGCACAGGCCGTCAAGGACAGTCAATCAATGCTGCCACCCATCTGAATATCGCCACAGTTGCTTCCCGTGGTGCTGAGCTATGGTCCCACCACTCGATGGGACGTGCATTGGCCGAAGACCCGGAAGTGGCGGTGGATGTGCGTTCCACCCGCCACTTCCGGTAACTGAATGCGTCACGTCCGCCCTCAGATGGGCTGGACAGGCTTCAGAGGTTGTCCCGGATACGGAGGCGGGCTTCACACTCCGCATCCGGTATCAACAACCTCCCTATACAAACGCCAGTACCAGCCAGAAACAATGTCCCCGAGTAATAGATCCGCGCGCAGCACAACGTGCACCGCGCAGACCAAAAAAACCGGAAGACATACATAGCCACCAACACAGCCTCCAATCCATATGGGGTCCTACAGCCACCATAGTAGCAGTAAGCCTCCGCCCCTCTATGGATAAGGAAGTCAGGGTGTGCACAAGAGGGCCAATATACATATCAAAAACGGGGGGGGGGCTGGGGAAGATGGAAGGGGGGGTCCCCAGGAGCCAATTGATGACCAACGCTAATTGGTGACACCCCACATCCTCCAACCCATGGCAACTCAAACCATAAGAGGGAACCAAAAATAATTGAAGAAGGACAATACTATTTTAGGTGACCTGTGAGGGCTGTCGCTCCAGCATGTGACCCCTCTCCTATACATAGACAGGGCAAATATACACCAAATTGATAGTGTATGCGCCCGTAGTTTCATAATTAGTACTTGCCCAAATACACATGGAATCCAGATGCCAGATACACTGGGTAAAAGGAACACACAGTTCCTTGATTGTTCCAGGAGAAGTCCAATCCCACACTTTGGTCCATACATATATCATAATATGGCACCAAATATTACAAACCAAAGCAATTTAAATAACATGTATGTGTTCGCATGCCACCCACTCGGGACACACACTCGCGCCCCACCGCTTCCCCATACCATTTGAGCCAGCGGCAGGCTCATATGTGCCCACCACGAGCCCCATTACCACAATGTAAAATCTATATAGAACCTATTGTATGGTTACCTAATTAAAATTGGTGATTGATAGCTAAAATTATTAAAATATTAAAATTATAACTAGTGTATATAATGTAATGCACTCCCTATGATTTGAGAAATCCTAAACCACTATAAAAATTAATTTTTTTAAAAAAAAATTAGGACCCAAGGTACTACTACACTAGAAGACCAATGGGTCTGACCAAAGTATATGGAATCGCTACATGACGGAGAAGAAAGCCCCACTAACTTAAGAACGTGAGATTCAACTATCTCGACAGTACAGAAATTAAATGTAACGCCACATGACCCAAACGAAACAGGAGGGGATCTATACTACATTATGTAACTCGATCCCTTCGTTTAGGCCATGAGGGACTAAAGAGCCCAAGGTAAATATCCAATAGGCCTCTCTAGTACACAGAATCTGATGTTTTTTGCCACTGTCAAAATCATTCGATATAGCCTCAATCCCAAAAACTTTAAGGCCACTTACTGAACTATCATGAGCCTCTTTGAAATGTCTGGGTACCGAATAGTTATCTTTTTCCGTCAGGATACTACTCCTATGCTCTCCCATTCTCGTTCTCATTGGTCGTGAAGTGCGACCAACATACAAGAGGCCACATGGACAGAGAAGACCATAAATCACAAATGAGGTCCCACAGTTAATGAACTGCTTGACTTTATGGTACTTTCCGTCTATTCCCTGTACTTCCTTTTTGCGATGGCTCATGTATAGACAGTTACCGCAATTTCCAACCCCACATTTGTAACTGCCTTTTTGGTCAAAAAGTGTGGTCCAGGGTTTGTTTAGGCCTGTATTTCTGATCTTCTTAACTCTACTCGGGGCCACCATACTTCTCAAATCTCTTGGTCTTCTAAAGACTAGGTTTGGATATAAAGGCAGGCTAGTTCGCAGGATAGGGTCAGATCTTAAAACTTTCCAGTTTTTCCTAAATATCTTCTGAATCATTGGCACTTTGTTATTGTACCTAGTACAGAATCTCACCTGCGGTTTCTCATCATTGGCCTCCAACTTAGCCACATTGTCCAAGTCATTCACCAGATTGTTATCATATAATTTAAGGTACTTCTGGAATGCTTCGTCCACATGCTTGTCCTCATATCCTTTCTCACTGAATTTGTTTTTGAGGATCTGTGCCTGTTCCTCATAATCTTTCTTAAAGGTGCACGTTCTCCGCAATCTACAAAACTGTCCAAAAGGGACATTTTTGATCCACCTAGGGTGGTGATGGCTGCGAGCATGAAGGTAAGAGTTACCTGCACTCGGTTTAAAATGCGTCTTTGAATAAATTGTGCCTTTATCATCTACCTGTAGCTCCAAATCTAGAAACACTAGAGATTTCTCGTCTATAATATGGGTAAAGGAAATTCCAAAGGAGTTTTTTGAACAATGTTTCAGGAAGCCATCCAATTCTTCATCTGTTCCATTCCAAATAATAAGGATATCATCTATGTAACGTGAGTATAAGATAAGATTGCCTCCATAGGGATTGTTGGCCCAAATATGCATGTGCTCCCAATACCCCATAAAAAGGTTTGCATAGCTGGGTGCAAACCGTGCACCCATAGCCGTGCCTCTCACTTGTCTATAGAAATTGCCTAAGAATGTGAAATAGTTGTGAGTGAGTGTAAACTCAATACACTCGTAGAGGAACTGTGCCTGCATGGGATTAAACCGGTGAGCCTCTGCAATGTAATACTCGATTGCCCTAAGGCCAAACTCATGTTGGATGGACGTATATAGTGACGCCACATCCAACGAGAGCCACCTATATCCTTTTTCCCATATATATGGGGCTAGAATTTCTAGGGCATGCCCTGAGTCCTTGATGTAGGATGGTAAACTCGTTACCAAGTCCTGAAGAAAGTGGTCAATATAGCTACCTAGATTGCTTGTGAGGCTGTCAATCCCTGCTATAATCGGCCTGCCGGGCGGCTTTTCCAAATCTTTATGAACTTTCGGTATATGGTAAAAGTGAGGAACCACAGGATATTTGGAATACAGGAATTGGTGTTCGTGTTTGGTCAGAATCTGATCCGCTAGGGCTTTATCCAAAAGCTTCTTAAGCTCAGCATTATAGATAGCCGTAGGGTCCCACATGAGTCTTTCATAGGTACTTGTGTCCCCAATCAGTCTATAGGCTTCTTCTAAATAATGCTCTCTGTCTTGAATCACCAACCCACCGCCTTTGTCGGCTTTTCTTATCACCACATCAGAGTTTTTCTTTAGACTGCTCAAAGGGCCTGTTAGATCTAATTGATGACCCCGAACCATCTTTTTCTTCCCACAGAGATTTCTAAACTCATCCATAACAATTTCATAGAACGTTGGGATAAAGTTCCCTTTATTCCAATGTGGATAGAAACTAGACTTTGGTCTAAACGAAGTATTAATGATAGCTCCAACCTCCTCGACAGGTACAAACGCCTCCCCTTGGAGTTCTTGTCCCCCTTCCATATATAGCTCCTCCAGTATTTCAAGCATTTCTCTCTCCAATGTATCAGACGGGGACGACGGTAATGGTACCTCTCCTTCTTCGTCTTTTTTCGTCCCTCTATTGATTTCTTTCAGTCTATAATGACGTTTCACGGTTAAATTCCGTACGAATTTATTTAAATCGATAAAGAGCTCAAAGAGGTTGGGGGGGCTTTCGGGGGCATAGTTGTGTGTAGCCCGCCTCCGTATCCGGGACAACCTCTGAAGCCTGTCCAGCCCATCTGAGGGCGGACGTGACGCATTCAGTTACCGGAAGTGGCGGGTGGAACGCACATCCACCGCCACTTCCGGGTCTTCGGCCAATGCACGTCCCATCGAGTGGTGGGACCATAGCTCAGCACCACGGGAAGCAACTGTGGCGATATTCAGATGGGTGGCAGCATTGATTGACTGTCCTTGACGGCCTGTGCGATAGGGGTAAGTCCCACCATATATGTATATATGCCATACATCCTCCGCCAGCTGAAGCACATATACATATTATCACATGGTGTATGCATATACTATCTGATGTATTGATGGGTACATCAGTGTGGGCAGTGAGGGGTTAACTTCATATGGGCATGCCTTTTGGGTGAGAGGAGGAGTGACCTGTGGTGGGTGGAGCTCTAGATTGATGACCACTCACACCCACTTACACATGGCTTTAAGAGTCCAGAGAGGGGTCCAGATACTATCACTTTTTGGCTCTGAGGAAGAGGGTTCGCCTTCGCAACGCGTCAGCCGTAGCTGTTACACCTGTCATCTGGACTCTCTGGTGTCTGGTTCCAGCAGGAGGCAATTCCCATTGATGGAATGTTATACGTGCCTATTTTCATAGTTGCTTTGTGAGTATTTGTAATCTTTTTATATATTTTTAATAAACCTAGCCACTGGTTATGCACTAGGTCGGTGCGCCCTCCTTTTTTTCCTTTTACTTTTTAGTCTTAAAGAATACCAATTATTCTGAAGAGGGCAGCAAGATCCCTGGTCATTTCCTTCCCTACGGAACTCTCTGGTTGTGTCACAAAGAGACCAAACTTCCAAGCGCAGGAGATTGTTTGTGTGTCTACCCCAAAACTTTTAGAGAATGGACATCTAGAGACATTCTTTATATGTATAATTTTGTGTCAATATCATCGTTTATCCCATTTCCGACCCTATGTAAAACATACGGCTTACCACAAGCAGAACTATTCAGATATCTTCAAATAAAAAACTTCTTCACACCATTTTTAAATTCTTCTACTCAAACATCCCAAATGACTAAATTTGAAACATTATGTAAGAAAGATCCACACGCGAAGGGGGCCTTATATTCTCAATTACTAATACAAGCAGATGGGGGCAAACCACACTACGCTCGAAAATGGGAAGGAGACTTACAAAGAGAATTAGAAATCTCAGAATGGAATCAAATATGGATAACAACTAAATCGGCCTCCCCTAGTATATTAGCGGTTGAGGCTAATTATAAACTACCAACTAGATAGTACCTTGTGCCTGCAAGAATAGCGAAATATGTTCCAAATTATTCAGCACAATGTTTTCGGGGATGCACAGAGACAGGGACACAGTTTCATGTTTGGTGGACGTGTCCAACAGCACAAAAATTCTGGAAAGAACTCTTTAAAATGGCATCTGAAATGCTTAATAAGACAATCCCATTTGACCCGGGAATAGCTTTACTTAACCTGAAACCAGAAAGCATAACACATATGCAATTCAAATTATTAGTACAACTTTTTACAGCAGCTAAACAAACATTAGCAAAAGCATGGAAATCAACCCAATTAAATATACACGAACCAAAGACCAGAATGAACGGTGCGATGACATATGCTAAAATGACTGCGATAGATATGGACATGATCCCCAAATTTGAAAAATTGTGGCAACCCTGGATCAATTACATTAGTCCATCAACCTTTGACACCAAAGTTCTCTTACCATGGTAACTGATACAAAGGATTTAAATGAATTGCCTGTGGTAGCGGCGGCGGCGGCTCTGGGTCTAACCCCACGGACTCCTACACTATTCTACTCTCCTCTCTTCTCCTTTTCTATCTTTCTTTCACCACTTTTTTTTTTTTTCTCTCTCTCTTTATTATGTATATATTCGTTTCACTTTCCTTCCTTTTTATAAATATTTCATCGGGTATGCATAAGAACATTGTTTGAATTTATATTCCATATCTTCATCATAACTTAAATCTTATAGACGTTATGAATTTAATGACATTTAGAATGTTTTAAGGAATCATATACTACTTGCAAACCACTTAAAGGAACTAAAAGATTGATACATTGCATGTTTAGTTTGTTAAGCAACCTCCTTTAAAATTAACAAAAATCTAGCTTTTGGAGTATAAAGGAATTATAATGTTTGTTAATACAAGCATAATCAAGATTGTATGTACGATACCCTCTGTATGCCTTAATAAAATATTTTGACAAGGAAAAGTGTGGGGGGGGGGGGGAGTGACATTTGTATTCAGCCCCCTTTACTCTGATAACTAAAATCTAGAGGAACCAATTGCCTTCAGAAGTCACCGAATTAGTAAATAGTGTCCACCTGTGTGTCATGTAATTTAAGTATAAACACAGCTGTTCTGTGAAGCCCTCAGAGGTTTGTTAGAGAACCTTAGTGAACAAACAGCATCATGAAGGCCAAGGAACACACCAGATAGGACAGGGATAAAGATGTGGAGAAGTATAAAGCAGGGTTAAGTTATAATAAAATCTCCCAAGCTTTGATCATCTCACGGAGCTCTGTTCAATCCATCATCGGAAAATGGAAAGAGTATGGCACAACTGCAAACCTACCAAGACATGGCCGTCCACCTAAACTGACCGGGCCGGGCAAGGAGAGCATTCATCAGAGAAGCAGCCAAGAGGTCCATGGTAACTCTGGAGGAGCTGCAGAGATCCACAGCTCAGGGGGGAGAATCTGTCCACAGGACAACTATTAGTCGTGCTTCTCCACAAATCTGCCCTTTATGGAAGAGTGACAAGAAGAAAGACATTGGGGAAAGAAAGTCATAAGAAGTCCTGTTTGTAGTTTGTGAGAAGCCATGTGGGGGACACAGCAATCATGTGGGGGACACAGCAAACATGTGGGGGACACAGCAATCATGTGGGGGACACAGAAATCATGTGGGGGACACAGCAAACATGTGGGGGACACAGCAATCATGTGGTGGACACAAACATCATGTGGGGGACACAGCAAACATGTGGGGGACACAGCAATCATGTGGGGGACACAGCAATCATGTGGGAGACACAGCAATCATGTGGGGGACACAGCAATCATGTGGGGGACACAGCAATCATGTGGGGGACACAGCAAACATTTTGGGGACATAGCAATCATGTGGGGGACACAGCAAACATGTGGAGGACACAGCAAACATGTGGGGGACACAGCAATCATGTGGGGGACGCAGCAAACACGTGGGGGACACAGCAAACACGTGGGGGACACAGCAAACACGTGGGGGACACAGCAATCATGTGCAGGACACAGCAAACATGTGGGGGACACAGCAATCATGTGGGGGACACAGCAATCATGTGGGGGACACAGCAATCATGTGGGGGACACAGCAAACATGTGGGGGACACAGCAAACATGTGGGGGACACAGCAAACATTTTGGGGACATAGCAATCATGTGGGGGACACAGCAAACATGTGGGGGACACAGCAAACACGTGGGGGACACAGCAAACACGTGGGGGACACAGCAAACACGTGGGAGACACAGCAAACACGTGGGGGACACAGCAATCATGTGGGGGACACAGCAAACATGTGGAGGACACAGCAATCATGTGGGGGACACAGCAATCATGTGGAAGACACAGCAAACATGTGGGGGACACAGCAAACATGTGGGGGACACAGCAAACATGTGGGGGACACAGCAATCATGTGGGGGACACAGAAATCATGTGGGGGACACAGCAAACATGTGGGGGGGACAGCAATCATGTGGGGGACACAGCAAAAGCAAACATGTGGGGGACACAGCAAACATGTGGGGGACACAGCAAACACGTGGGGGACACAGCAAACACGTGGGGGACACAGCAAAAGCAAACTTGTGGGGGACACAGCAAACATGTGGGGGACACAGCAACCATGTGGAAGAAGGAGCTCTGGTCACATGAGACCAAAATTTAACTTTTTGGCCTTAAAACAAAACGCTATGTGTGGGGAAAACTAACACTGCACATCACCCTGAACACACCATCCCCACCGTGAAACATGGTGGTGGCAGCATCATGTGGTGGGGATGCTTTTCTTCAGCAGGGACAGGGAAGCTGGTCAGAGTTGATGGGAAGATGGATGGAGACAAATACAGGACAATCTTAGAAGAAAAGACTTGAGACCGGGGGGGGGGGGAGGTTCACCTTCCAGCAGGACAACGACCCTAAAGTACAGCCAGAGCTACAATGGAATGGTTTAGATCAAAGCCTATTCATGTGTTAGAATGGCCCAGTCACAGTCCAGACCTAAATCCCATTGAGAATCTGTGGCAAGACTTGAAAATTGCTGATCACAGACGCTCTCCATCCAATCTGACAGAACTTGAGATATTTTACAAAGAAGAATGGGCAGAAATGTCCCTCTCTAGATGTGCAAAGCTGGTAGAGACACCCCCAAAAAGACTTGTAGAGAAAGGGGGTTCAACAAAGTATTGACTCCGGGGGGCGCCATACAAATGCCCCCCCCCCCCCACACACACACTTTTCTCACATATTTATTTGTATCATTTATCATTTTCCTTCCACTTCACAATTATGTGACACTTTGTGTTGGTCCATCACATAAAATCCCAATAAAATACATTTACGGTTTTGGTTGTAACAAAATGTGGGGGATTTCAAGGGGTGTGAATACTTTTTCCAGGCACTGTATGTCAATGTTCTCTCGCCACTTACCTGGTTGTGTTTGTATATGACGGGAAATGTGAATAGTCCGATCACACCTGAGACAGAGAAAACACCTTCATTACCATCATCATCATTAATACTTTTATCATCACTCCCCAGGTTCCAAGTAATATCCATTGAATAGGATTCTACTGATAGAAAGATGGAGGAGATCTGTGATGTCATAGTGATAGGAAGATGGAGGAGATCTGTGATGTCATAGTGATAGGAAGATGGAGGAGATCTGTGATGTCATAGTGATAGGAAGATGGAGGAGATCTGTGATGTCATAGTGATAGGAAGATGGAGGAGATCTGTGATGTCATAGTGATAGGAAGATGGAGGAGATCTGTGATGTCATAGTGATAGGAAGATGGAGGAGATCTGTGATGTCATAGTGATAGAAAGATGGAGGAGATCTGTGATGTCATAGTGACAGGAAGATGGAGGAGATCTGTGATGTCATAGTGATAGGAAGAGGGAGGAGATCTGTGATGTCATAGTGATAGGAAGAGGGAGGAGATCTGTGATGTCATAGTGATAGGAAGATGGAGGAGATCTGTGATGTCATTGTGACAGGAAGATGGAGGAGATCTGTGATGTCATTGTGACAGGAAGATGGAGGAGATCTGTGATGTCATAGTGATAGGAAGATGGACGAGATCTGTGATGTCATAGTGACAGTAGAGGGAGCAGAAATCAGATCCCAAGAAAATGCACTTTATAATTCATTTTACAGTTGTTCCTGTTCATCCCTACAGGGGGCGCATTTTGTCACTAATTAATACAAGCAAACTGAAACAAGCAGTTCATGCCGCCTGGGGAGGGACTGTGGGATTTTGGTCATGTGACCGGACTGTCCTACCAGCCTGGAGGAGGGACTGTGAGATTCTGGTCATGTGACTGGACTGTCCTACCAGCCTGGAGGAGGGACTGTGAGATTCTGGTCATGTGACCGGACTGTCCTACCAGCCTGGAGGGGGGACTGAGATTCTGGTCATGTGACCGGACTGTCCTACCAGCCTGGAGGGGGGACTGTGGGATTCTGGTCGTGACCGGACTGTCCTACCAGCCTGGAGGGGGACTGTGAGATTCTGGTCATGTGACCGGACTGTCCTACCAGCCTGGAGGGGGAACTGTGAGATTCTGGTCATGTGACCGGACTGTCCTACCAGCCTGGAGGGGGGACTGAGATTCTGGTCATGTCACCGGACTGTCCTACCAGCCTGGAGGGGGGACTGAGATTCTGGTCATGTCACCGGACTGTCCTACCAGCCTGGAGGGGGGACTGAGATTCTGGTCATGTGACCGGACTGTCCTACCACCCTGGAGGGGGACTGAGATTCTGGTCATGTGACTGGACTGTCCTACCAGCCTGGAGGGGGGACTGAGATTCTGGTCATGTGACTGGACTGTCCTACCAGCCTGGAGGGGGGACTGAGATTCTGGTCATGTGACCGGACTGTCCTACCAGCCTGGAGGGGGGACTGAGATTCTGGTCATGTGACCGGACTGTCCTACCAGCCTGGAGGGGGGACTGAGATTCTGGTCATGTGACCGGACTGTCCTACCAGCCTGGAGGGGGGACTGAGATTCTGGTCATGTGACCGGACTGTCCTACCAGCCTGGAGGGGGGACTGAGATTCTGGTCATGTGACCGGACTGTCCTACCAGCCTGGAGGGGGGACTGAGATTCTGGTCATGTGACCGGACTGTCCTACCAGCCTGGAGGGGGGACTGAGATTCTGGTCAGGGGGGACTGAGATTCTGGTCATGTGACTGGACTGTCCTACCAGCCTGGAGGGGGGACTGAGATTCTGGTCATGTGACCGGACTGTCCTACCAGCCTGGAGGGGGGACTGAGATTCTGGTCATGTGACCGGACTGTCCTACCAGCCTGGAGGGGGGACTGAGATTCTGGTCATGTGACCGGACTGTCCTACCAGCCTGGAGGGGGGACTGAGATTCTGGTCATGTGACCGGACTGTCCTACCAGCCTGGAGGGGGGACTGAGATTCTGGTCATGTGACCGGACTGTCCTACCAGCCTGGAGGGGGGACTGAGATTCTGGTCATGTGACCGGACTGTCCTACCAGCCTGGAGGGGGGACTGAGATTCTGGTCAGGGGGGACTGAGATTCTGGTCATGTGACTGGACTGTCCTACCAGCCTGGAGGGGGGACTGAGATTCTGGTCATGTGACTGGACTGTCCTACCAGCCTGGAGGGGGGACTGAGATTCTGGTCAGGGGGGACTGAGATTCTGGTCATGTGACTGGACTGTCCTACCAGCCTGGAGGAGAGTGTGAGATTCTGGTCATGTGACCGGACTGTCCTACCAGCCTGGAGGAGAGACTGTGAGATTCTGGTCATGTGACCGGACTGTCCTACCAGCCTGGAGGGGGGACTGAGATTCTGGTCAGGGGGGACTGAGATTCTGGTCATGTGACTGGACTGTCCTACCAGCCTGGAGGAGGGACTGTGAGATTCTGGTCATGTGACTGGACTGTCCTACCAGCCTGGAGGGGGGACTGAGATTCTGGTCATGTGACCAGACTGTCCTACCAGCCTGGAGGGGGGACTGAGATTCTGGTCATGTGACCGGACTGTCCTACCAGCCTGGAGGGGGGACTGAGATTCTGGTCATGTGACTGGACTGTCCTACCAGCCTTTAGGGGGGACTGAGATTCTGGTCAGGGGGGACTGAGATTCTGGTCATGTGACTGGACTGTCCTACCAGCCTGGAGGGGGGACTGTGAGATTCTGGTCATGTGACCGGACTGTCCTACCAGCCTGGAGGGGGGACTGAGATTCTGGTCAGGGAGGACTGAGATTCTGGTCATGTGACTGGACTGTCCTACCAGCCTGGAGGAGGGACTGTGAGATTCTGGTCATGTGACTGGACTGTCCTACCAGCCTGGAGGAGGGACTGTGAGATTCTGGTCAGGGGGGACTGAGATTCTGGTCATGTGACTGGACTGTCCTACCAGCCTGGAGGGGGGACTGAGATTCTGGTCATGTGACTGGACCGTCCTACCAGCCTGGAGGGGGGACCGAGATTCTGGTCATGTGACCGGACTGTCCTACCAGCCTGGAGGAGGGACTGAGATTCTGGTCATGTGACTGGACCGTCCTACCAGCCTGGAGGGGGACTGAGATTCTGGTCAGGAGGGACTGTGAGATTCTGGTCATGTGACCGGACTGTCCTACCAGCCTGGAGGGGGGACTGAAATTCTGGTCATGTGACTGGACTGTCCTACCAGCCTGGAGGGGGGACTGAGATTCTGGTCAGGGGGGACTGAGATTCTGGTCATGTGACCGGACTGTCCTACCAGCCTGGAGGGGGGACTGAGATTCTGGAGGGGGGACTGAGATTCTGGTCATGTGACTGGACTGTCCTACCAGCCTGGAGGGGGGACTGAGATTCTGGAGGGGGGACTGAGATTCTGGTCATGTGACTGGACTGTCCTACCAGCCTGGAGGGGGGACTGAGATTCTGGTCATGTGATACCAGTGGACTCACCTAGAACCAGCAGAGTGAGTCCGTTTACCACGGCTCCGACATAGGTGAGGAGGTAGAGGAGGACCAAGAACTGTCAGAGAGAAGAGAGAAGAGTCACTCATTGCTCATCATACAGAGAAGATGGCAGCCATCGCTCTTCAGCGCCCCCCGCAGAGGGGTCTGATGGAGAGAACTGTGCTGTATTGGCCGGGGGGAGGTCACGTGACCCACGTTTCTGGACCACCATGGCGGAGAATAAGGCTGACATGTCTGCTATCCGCCCCATCACCTTCATATACCATAGCGCAGTACCATGACACATTCTCTGTCCATCATACAATCTAGATCCGTTACCTTCAGGGATTCCTTTGTGTCCTTCACCAGGAAGAGGCAGCGCAGTGTGGAGAGGGCGCTAATGAAGAGGGCCGCCAACCGTGCCGCCACCGCTTCCACCTGCGCTGGTGGGAGGAGGGGCTCCGCATCCAGATACTTCCTGAGAGACAAACTCAATGTTACCCCACCAATCAACATTCACCGTACTGCACCCCCAAAACCACACGACACCCCAATATATAGACTACGCCCCCCAAAAACACACTACACCCCAATATATAGACTATGCCCCCCATAAACCATCCTACACCCCAATATATAGACTATGCCCCCCAAAAAACACACTACACCCCAATATATAGACTACACCCCCCAAAAACTATACTACACCCCAATATATAGACTACGCCCCCCAAAAACCACACTACACCCCAATATATAGACTACACCCCCAAAAAACACACTACACCCCAATATATAGACTACGCCCCCCAAAACTACACTACACCCCAATATATAGACTATGCCCCCCAAAAACCACCCTGCACCCCAAAATATAGACTACGTCCCCCCCCATAAACCACCCTACACCCCAATATATAGACTACACCCTCCAAAAACCACACGACACCCCAATATATAGACTACACACCCCAAAACTACACTACACCCCAATATATAGACTACGCCCCCCAAAACTACACTACACCCCAATATATAGACTATGCCCCCCAAAAACCACACTACACCCCAATATATAGACTACACCCCCAAAAACCACACTACACCCCAATATATAGACTACGCCCCCAAAACTACACTACACCCCAATATATAGACTATGCCCCCAAAAAGCACACTACACCCCAATATATAGACTACACCCCCAAAAACCACACTACACCCCAATATATAGACTACACCCCCAAAAACCACACCCCAATATATAGACTACACCCCTCAAAACCACACTGCACCACAATATATAGACTACACCCCCAAAAAAACACTACACCCCAATATATAGACTACACCCCCAAAACCACACTACACCCCAATATATAGACTGCACCCCCCAAAAACCACACTACACCCCAATATATAGACTACACCCCCAAAAACACACTACACCCCAATATATAGACTACTCTCCCCAAAACCACACTACACCCCAATATATAGACTACACCCCCCAAAACCACACTGCACCCCAATATATAGACTACACCCCCCAAAACCACACTACACCCCAATATATAGACTGCACCCCCCAAAAAACACACTACACCCCAATATATAGACTGCATCCCCCAAAAAACACACTACACCCCAATATATAGACTACACCCCCAAAACCACACTACACCCCAATATGTAGACTACACCCCCCAAAACCACACTGCACCCCAATATATAGACTACACCCCCCAAAAAACACACTACACCCCAATATATAGACTACACCCCCAAAACCACACTACACCCCAATATATAGACTGCACCCCCCAAAAACCACACTACACCCCAATATATAGACTACACCCCCAAAACCACACTACACCCCAATATATAGACTACACCCCCCAAAACCACACTACACCCCAATATATAGACTACGCCCCCCTAAACCACACTACACCCCAATATATAGACTACACCCCCCAAAACTACACTACATCCCAATATATAGACTACGCCCCCCTAAACCACACTACACCCCAATATATAGACTACGCCCCCCAAAACTACACTACATCCCAATATATAGACTACGCCCCCCTAAACCACACTACACCCCAATATATAGACTACTCTCCCCAAAACCACACTACACCCCAATATATAGACTGCACCCCCCTAAACCACACTGCACCCCAATATATAGACTACACCCCCCAAAACTACACTACACCCCAATATATAGACTACTCTCCCCAAAACCACACTACACCCCAATATATAGACTGCACCCCCCAAAAACCACACTACACCCCAATATATAGACTCCACCCCCCAAAAACCACACTGCACCCCAATATATAGACTGCACCCCCAAAACCACACTACACCCCAATATATAGACTGCACCCCCCAAGAACCACACTACACCCCAATATATAGACTCCACTCCCTCCCCCATAGTGTGGCCCCCCACACACTCACTGGAAGGGGTGCGCCCCGTCTCCTCTCTTCATGGCATTGAGAAGCGCGGAGTACGTCCTGATAGTCAGAGATCCGCAGAGGAGGATGAGAGCCGCGTAGGAGAGAACGCTGATCACACTGAACTGGATGAGACATAGAAGACTGACCGTCACCCCGGTGAGACACCCCGCCGAGAGCGCCACATCCTTCCAATACAGGAGGTCCATCACTGCGGGGAGAGGGAGCAGAGCACTCAATATACACGCCCATTCTTCTGATTATAATATGAAGACCGGTGGTCTCCGTTCTATCACATAGGAGAATATATGGACTGCTGGGAGGATATCCCGGGACTGTCTCCTGGGACTGGGGGGATCAAACACGCCCCCAAGACCACCACTGCCCTGCTAAAGAAGCTGAGGGTGAAGGGGATGGACTGGCCAAGCATGTCTCCAGACCTAAACCCTATTGATCATCTGTGGGGGGTCCTCAGAGGGAAGGGGGAGGAGCGCAAGGTCTCCAACATCCACCAGCTCTGTGATGTCATCATGGGGGAGGGGAAGAGAACTCCAGTGACAACCTGTGAAGCTCTGGTGACCTCCATGCCCAAAAGGGTTAAGGCAGTGCTGGAAAATAATGGAGGCCACACAAAATATTGTCACTTTGGGCCCAATTTGGACATTTTCACTTAGGGGTGTCCTGACTTTTGTTGTCAGCGGTTTAGACATTAATGGCTGTGTGTTGAGTTATTTTGAGGGGACAGCAAATTTACACCGTTATACAAGCTGTACACTCCTCCCCCCTGTGTACACTCCTCCCCCCTGTGTACACTCCTCCCCCCTGTGTACACTCCACCCCCCTGTGTACACTCCACCCCCCTGTGTACACTCCTCCCCCCTGTGTACACTCCACCCCCCTGTGTACACTCCTCCCCCCTGTGTACACTCCTCCCCCCCTGTGTACACTCCTCCCCCCCTGTGTACACTCCCCCCCTGTGTACACTCCTCCCCCCTGTGTACACTCCTCCCCCCTCCCCCCTTCCCCCTGTGTACACTCCTTCCCCCTGTGTACACTCCTCCCCCCTGTGTACACTCCTCCCCCTGTGTACACTCCTCCCCCCGTGTGTACACTCCTCCCCCCCTGTGTACACTCCTCCCCCTGTGTACACTCACTACTTTACATTGTAGCAAAGTGTCATTTCTTCAGTGTTGTCACATGAATGGGACTGAGGGGTGTACTTACTTTTGTCAGATACTGTCTATGCGGAGCGGTGGTCTCGGTTGTATATAATATACGGAGCGGTGGTCTCGGTTGTATATAATATACGGAGCGGAGGTCTCGGTTGTATATAATATACGGAGAGGTGGTCTCGGTTGTATATAATATAAGGAGCGGTGGTCTCGGTTGTATATAATATACAGAGCGGTGGTCTCGGTTGTATATAATATACAGAGCGGTGGTCTCGGTTGTATATAATATAAGGAGCGGTGGTCTCGGTTGTATATAATATACGGAGCGGTGGTCTCGGTTGTATATAATATACGGAGCGGTGGTCTCGGTTGTATATAATATACAGAGCGGTGGTCTCGGTTGTATATAATATACGGAGCAGTGGTCTCGGCTGTATATAATATACGGAGCAGTGGTCTCGGCTGTATATAATATACGGAGCAGTGGTCTCGGCTGTATATAATATACGGAGCAGTGGTCTCGGTTGTATATAATATATGGAGCGGTGGTCTCGGTTGTATATAATATACGGAGCAGTGGTCTCGGCTGTATATAATATACGGAGCAGTGGTCTCGGCTGTATATAATATACGGAGCGGTGGTCTCGGCTGTATATAATATACGGAGCAGTGGTCTCGGCTGTATATAATATACGGAGCAGTGGTCTCGGCTGTATATAATATACGGAGCAGTGGTCTCGGCTGTATATAATATACGGAGCAGTGGTCTCGGTTATATATAATATACGGAGCGGTGGTCTCGGTTGTATATAATATACGGAGCGGAGGTCTCGGCTGTATATAATATACGGAGCGGTGGTCTCGGCTGTATATAATATACGGAGCGGTGGTCTCGGTTGTATATAATATACGGGGCGGTGGTCTCGGCTGTATATAATATACGGAGCGGTGGTCTCGGTTGTATATAATATACGGAGCGGAGGTCTCGGCTGTATATAATATACGGAGCGGTGGTCTCGGCTGTATATAATATACGGAGCGGTGGTCTCGGTTGTATATAATATACGGGGCGGTGGTCTCGGCTGTATATAATATACGGAGCGGTGGTCTCGGTTGTATATAATATACGGAGCGGAGGTCTCGGCTGTATATAATATACGGAGCGGTGGTCTCGGCTGTATATAATATACGGAGCGGTGGTCTCGGCTGTATATAATATACGGAGCGGTGGTCTCGGTTGTATATAATATACGGGGCGGTGGTCTCGGTTGTATATAATATACGGAGCGGAGGTCTCGGCTGTATATAATATACGGAGCGGAGGTCTCGGCTGTATATAATATACGGAGCGGTGGTCTCGGCTGTATATAATATACGGAGCGGTGGTCTCGGCTGTATATAATATACGGAGCGGTGGTCTCGGCTGTATATAATATACGGAGCGGTGGTCTCGGTTGTATATAATATACGGGGCGGTGGTCTCGGCTGTATATAATATACGGGGCGGTGGTCTCGGCTGTATATAATATACGGAGCGGTGGTCTCGGTTGTATATAATATACGGAGCGGTGGTCTCGGTTGTATATAATATAAGGAGCGGTGGTCTCGGTTGTATATAATATACGGAGCGGTGGTCTCGGTTGTATATAATATAAGGAGCGGTGGTCTCGGTTGTATATAATATACAGGGCGGTGGTCTCGGTTGTATATAATATACGGAGCGGTGGTCTCGGTTGTATATAATATACGGAGCGGTGGTCTCGGTTGTATATAATATACGGAGCGATGGTCTCGGTTGTATATAATATAAGGAGCGGTGGTCTCGGTTGTATATAATATACAGAGCGGTGGTCTCGGTTGTATATAATATAAGGAGCGGTGGTCTCGGTTGTATATAATATACGGAGCGGTGGTCTCGGTTGTATATAATATACGGAGCGGTGGTCTCGGTTGTATATAATATACGGAGCGGTGGTCTCGGTTGTATATAATATACGGAGCGGTGGTCTCGGTTGTATATAATATAAGGAGCGGTGGTCTCGGTTGTATATAATATACGGAGCGGTGGTCTCGGTTGTATATAATATACGGAGCGGTGGTCTCGGTTGTATATAATATACGGAGAGGTGGTCTCGGTTGTATATAATATAAGGAGCGGTGGTCTCGGTTGTATATAATATACGGAGCAGTGGTCTCGGCTGTATATAATATACGGAGCAGTGGTCTCGGTTGTATATAATATACGGAGCGATGGTCTCGGTTGTATATAATATACGGAGCGGTGGTCTCGGGTATATATTACAGAGCGGTGGTCTCGGTTGTATATAATATAAGGAGCGGTGGTCTCGGTTGTATATAATATACGGGGCGGTGATCTCGGTTGTATATAATATACGGAGCAGCGGTCTCAGTTGTATATAATATACGGAGAGGTGGTCTCGGTTGTATATAATATACGGAGAGGTGGTCTCGGTTGTATATAATATACAGAGCGGTGGTCTCGGTTGTATATAATATACAGAGCGGTGGTCTCAGTTGTATATAATATACGGAGCGGTGGTCTCGGTTGTATATAATATACAGAGAGGTGGTCTCGGTTGTATATAATATACGCACCGGTGGTCTCGGTTGTATATAATATACGGAGCGATGGTCTCGGTTGTATATAATATACGGAGCGGAGGTCTCGGCTGTATATAATATACGGAGCGGTGGTCTCGGCTGTATATAATATACGGAGCGGTGGTCTCGGTTGTATATAATATACGGAGCGATGGTCTCGGTTGTATATAATATACAGAGCGGTGGTCTCGGTTGTATATAATATACAGAGCGGTGGTCTCGGTTGTATATAATATACGGAGCGGTGGTCTCGGTTGTATATAATATACGGAGCGGTGGTCTCGGTTGTATATAATATACGGACCGGTGGTCTCGGTTGTATATAATATACGGACCGGTGGTCTCGGTTGTATATAATATACGGACCGGTGGTCTCGGTTGTATATAATATACGGACCGGTGGTCTCGGTTGTATATAATATACGGAGCGATGGTCTCGGTTGTATATAATATACGGAGCGGTGGTCTCGGTTGTATATAATATACGGAGCGATGGTCTCGGTTGTATATAATATACAGAGCGGTGGTCTCGGTTGTATATAATATAAGGAGCGGTGGTCTCAGTTGTATATAATATACGGAGCGGTGGTCTCGGTTGTCTATAATATACGGAGCGGTGGTCTCGGTTGTATATAATATAAGGAGCGGTGGTCTCGGCTGTATATAATATACGGAGCGGTGGTCTCGGTTGTATATAATATACGGAGCGGAGGTCTCGGCTGTATATAATATACGGAGCGGTGGTCTCGGCTGTATATAATATACGGAGCGGTGGTCTCGGTTGTATATAATATACGGAGCGGTGGTCTCGGTTGTATATAATATACGGAGCGGTGGTCTCGGTTGTATATAATATATGGAGCGGTGGTCTCGGTTGTATATAATATAAGGAGCGGTGGTCTCGGTTGTATATAATATACGGAGCGGTGGTCTCGGTTGTATATAATATACGGAGCGATGGTCTCGGTTGTATATAATATACGGAGTGGTAGTCTCGGTTGTATATAATATAAGGAGCGGTGGTCTCGGTTGTATATAATATACGGAGCGGTGGTCTCAGTTGTATATAATATAAGGAGCGGTGGTCTCGGTTGTATATAATATACGGAGCGGTGGTCTCGGTTGTATATAATATACGGAGCAGTGGTCTCGGTTGTATATAATATACGGAGCGGTGGTCTCGGTTGTATATAATATACGGAGCGGTGGTCTCGGTTGTATATAATATACAGAGTGGTGGTCTCGGCTGTATATAATATACAGAGCGGTGGTCTCGGTTGTATATAATATAAGGAGCGGTGGTCTCGGTTGTATATAATATACAGAGCGGTGGTCTCGGTTGTATATAATATACAGAGCGGTGGTCTCAGTTGTATATAATATACGGAGCGGTGGTCTCGGTTGTATATAATATACAGAGAGGTGGTCTCGGTTGTATATAATATACGCACCGGTGGTCTCGGTTGTATATAATATACGGGCGGTGGTCTCGGTTGTATATAATATACGGGCGGTGGTCTCGGTTGTATATAATATACGGAGCGGTGGTCTCGGTTGTATATAATATACGGAGCGGTGGTCTCGGTTGTATATAATATACGGAGCGGTGGTCTCGGTTGTATATAATATACGGGCGGTGGTCTCGGTTGTATATAATATACGGGCGGTGGTCTCGGCTGTATATAATATACGGAGCGGTGGTCTCGGTTGTATATAATATACAGAGTGGTGGTCTCGGCTGTATATAATATACGGAGCGGTGGTCTCGGTTGTATATAATATACGGAGCGGTGGTCTCGGCTGTATATAATATACGGAACGGTTGTCTCGGTTGTATATAAAATACGGAGCGGTGGTCTCGGTTGTATATAATATACAGAGCGGTGGTCTCGGTTGTATATAATATAAGGAGCGGTGGTCTCAGTTGTATATAATATACGGAGCGGTGGTCTCGGTTGTCTATAATATACGGAGCGGTGGTCTCGGTTGTATATAATATAAGGAGCGGTGGTCTCGGCTGTATATAATATACGGAGCGGTGGTCTCGGTTGTATATAATATACGGAGCGGAGGTCTCGGCTGTATATAATATACGGAGCGGTGGTCTCGGCTGTATATAATATACGGAGCGGTGGTCTCGGTTGTATATAATATACGGAGCGGTGGTCTCGGTTGTATATAATATACGGAGCGGTGGTCTCGGTTGTATATAATATATGGAGCGGTGGTCTCGGTTGTATATAATATACGGAGCGGTGGTCTCGGTTGTATATAATATACGGAGCGATGGTCTCGGTTGTATATAATATACGGAGTGGTGGTCTCGGTTGTATATAATATAAGGAGCGGTGGTCTCGGTTGTATATAATATACGGAGCGGTGGTCTCAGTTGTATATAATATAAGGAGCGGTGGTCTCGGTTGTATATAATATACGGAGCGGTGGTCTCGGTTGTATATAATATACGGAGCGGTGGTCTCGGTTGTATATAATATACGGAGCGGTGGTCTCGGTTGTATATAATATACGGAGCGGTGGTCTCGGTTGTATATAATATACAGAGTGGTGGTCTCGGCTGTATATAATATACAGAGCGGTGGTCTCGGTTGTATATAATATAAGGAGCGGTGGTCTCGGTTGTATATAATATAAGGAGCGGTGGTCTCGGTTGTATATAATATACAGAGTGGTGGTCTCGGCTGTATATAATATACGGAGCGGTGGTCTCGGTTGTATATAATATACGGAGCGGTGGTCTCGGTTGTATATAATATACGGAGCGGTGGTCTCGGTTGTATATAATATACGGGCGGTGGTCTCGGTTGTATATAATATACGGGCGGTGGTCTCGGTTGTATATAATATACGGGCGGTGGTCTCGGTTGTATATAATATACAGAGTGGTGGTCTCGGCTGTATATAATATACGGAGCGGTGGTCTCGGTTGTATATAATATACAGAGCGGTGGTCTCGGTTGTATATAATATACAGAGTGGTGGTCTCGGCTGTATATAATATACGGAACGGTTGTCTCGGTTGTATATAAAATACGGAGCGGTGGTCTCGGTTGTATATAATATACAGAGCGGTGGTCTCGGCTGTATATAATATACGGAGCGGTGGTCTCGGCTGTATATAATATACAGAGCGGTGGTCTCGGCTGTATATAATATACGGAGCGGTGGTCTCGGGTGTATATAATATACGGAGCGGTGGTCTCGGTTGTATATAATATACAGAGTGGTGGTCTCGGTTGTATATAATATACGGAGAGGTGGTCTCGGTTGTATATAATATATGGAGAGGTGGTCTCAGTTGTATATAATATACGGAGCGGTGGTCTCGGTTGTATATAATATACGGTGCGGTGGTCTCGGTTGTATATAATATACGGGGCGGTGGTCTCGGTTGTATATAATATACGGTGCGGTGGTCTCGGTTGTATATAATATACGGGGCGGTGGTCTCGGTTGTATATAATATACGGAGCGGTGGTCTCGGGTATATATTACGGAGCGGAGGTCTCGGTTGTATATAATATACGGAGCGGTGGTCTCGGGTATATATTACGGAGCGGAGGTCTCGGTTGTATATAATATACAGAGCGGTGGTCTCGGTTGTATATAATATACGGAGCGGTGGTCTCGGTTGTATATAATATACGGAGCGGTGGTCTCGGTTGTATATAATATACGGAGCGGTGGTCTCGGTTGTATATAATATACGGAGCGGTGGTCTCGGTTGTATATAATATACGGAGCGGTGGTCTCGGTTGTATATAATATACGGAGCGGTGGTCTCGGTTGTATATAATATACGGAGCGGTGGTCTCGGTTGTATAATACGGGGCATTATATATGATATCCGGGGATTTCGGTGGAATTCGGCCCCCGGGGAATGGGGGGATTATTCGCTCTCACACACAGAGGGGTTATTTTAGGTCTGTGAGGAGTGACAGGCACATGTGCAGATCTCTGTCCCCCCTCCCCCTTCCCCCAATCTCCCCCATACTCGGTCTCCCCCTCCCCCCATAGTCTCCCCTCGCCCCGGACCCCCACTCACCCGCTTTCCTCATGGTTGCTGCTCCCCGTGTGATGTGACCGGTCTGTGTGTCGGAGGGACTGTATGTGTGACACCCGAGGGGGGGGGATAATAATAGACACGCAGGGACGGCCTCCCTCTTGAGGTATAATAGGACACCGCAGCCTCTAACAGCCCAAAACACCCCAAAATATGTCCCGAAAATGTCCAAAATAGGGGGGGGGGATCTGCAGATCTATGAGGAGGCAATACTCGGGGCGATTAGTCATCACCCCTCCATCACTGAGGTTGGGGGTGTCTGGTATATTGGGGTGTGTGGTATACTGGGGTGAGGTTGGGGGTGTCTGGTATATTGGGGTGAGGTTGGGGGTGTCTGGTATATTGGGGTGAGACCAGGGTGTCTGATACAATGGGGTGAGGTTGGGGGTGTCTGGTATATTTGGGTGAGGCCGGGGGGCATCTGTTATATTGGGGTGTCTGGTATATTGGGGTGAGGTTGGGGCTGTCTGGTATATTGGGGTGAGGTAGGGGGTGTCTGGTATATTGGGGTGAGGTTGGGGGTGTCTGGTATATTGGGGTGAGGTTGGGGGTGTCTGGTATAATGGGGTGAGGTTGGGGGTGTCTGGTATAATGGGGTGAGGTTGGGGGTGTCTGGTATATTGGGGTGAGGCAGGGGGTGTCTGGTATATTGGGGTGAGGTTGGGGGTGTCTGGTATATTGGGGTGAGACCGGGGTGTCTGGTACAAGGGGGTGAGGTTGGGGGTGTCTGGTATATTGGGGTGAGGCCAGGGGTGTCTGGTATATTGGGGTGTGTGGTATATTGGGGTGAGGTTGGGGGTGTCTGGTATATTGGGGTGTCTGGTATATTGGGGTGTCTGGTATATTGGGGTGTCTGGTATACTGGGGCGAGGCCGGGGGTGTCTGGTATATTGGGGTGAGACCAGGGTGTCTGGTACAAGGGGGTGAGGTTGGGGGTGTGTGGTATATTGGGGTGAGGCCAGGGGGTGTCTGGTATATTGGGATGTCTGGTATATTGGGGTGTCTGGTATACTGGGGTGAGGCCGGGGGTGTCTGGTATATTGGGGTGAGACCAGGGTGTCTGGTACAAGGGGGTGTCTGTTATATTGGGGTGTCTGGTATATTGGGGTGAGGCCGGGGGTGTCTGGTATATTGGGGGTGTCTGGTATATTGGGGTGAGGTTGGGGGTGTCTGGTATATTGGGGTGAGGCCGGGGGTGTCTGGTATATTGGGGTGAGACCAGGGTGTCTGGTACAAGGGGGTGAGGTTGGGGGTGTCTGGTATATTTGGGTGAGGCCGGGGGCATCTGTTATATTGGGGTGTCTGGTATATTGGGGTGAGGTTGGGGGTGTCTGGTATATTGGGGTGAGGTTGGGGGTGTCTGGCATATTGGGGTGTCTGGTCCCCTTCCTTGGTCAGTCTGAAGTTTGCAGTCACATCCTCCATCGTTGGCCTACAGCTGAGTCCGGTGTTCCCGGGAAGGGGGGATGGGTGTCGGCATCGTTCTGTGGATACACCTGTCTTTGGGGGAGGGGAGGAAGTGGGGTGCAGACATACACCTGTCTTTGGGGGAGGGGAGGAAGTGGGGTGCAGACATACACCTGTCTTTGGGGGAGGGGAGGGGGTGGGGTGCAGACATACACCTGTCTTTGGGGGAGGGGGGGGGGAGGTGGGGGCACTTTGTGAGGAATTGGGGGCTGTTTGGGTTGAGAAGCTCTTGGTGTCCATCTGTCTTCACAGATAAAGCTGGAGGAGGAGGACGGGGCAACGACAATGAAGTAGACAGTGGCAGGGGGGGAATCTCTGGAGGGGGGTCAGGGGGGGTGGTAATATGGGGGAGGGGTCAGTGGTACCCCTAGTAATAGAGGACAATAGTGGAGGGCGGAGATTTCTGGAGGGGGCGATGAGGCCAATAACATTTTTGGCATAGTCCTGGCATTGTCCGGAGATCCGCCCGGCTCAGGGGGATATGCGGGGGTGGGGGGGAGATAATCCTTCGCAGAGTCCAGCTAAACCTGTAATCATTATCTGCCATGTCTGAGCGCCAGACTCTGCTCCATGTGATTCTCTGCAACCCCCCAAAACTCCAGATCAAGGGTGGGGGGACTCCTGAGGGTATCTATGGGGGGAATCACCATACACAGACATGTGGGGGGGTGATGTCCAGGTGTGCTCTGTGTAATGTATGGGGGGCTGAGGAGTGTCTACGCTGATTAGGGTCAGGGATCCCGGGGTCATGAAATAACGGTGGTCATGGATCCCGGGGCCATGAAATAACGGTGGTCAGGGATCCCGGGGGCCATGAAATAACGGTGGTCAGGGATCCCGGGGCCATGAAATAACGGTGGTCAGGGATCCCGGGGCCATGAAATAACGGTGGTCAGGGATCCCGGGGCCATGAAATAACGGTGGTCATAGATCCCGGGGCCATGAAATAACGGTGGTCATAGATCCCGGGGCCATGAAATAACGGTGGTCAGGGATCCCGGGGCCATGAAATAACGGTGGTCATGGATCCCGGGGCCATGAAATAACGGTGGTCAGGGATCCCGGGGTCATGAAATAACGGTGGTCAGGGATCCCAGGGTCACAGGATAATGGTGGTCAGGGATCCCGGGGTCACAGGATAACGGTGGTCAGGGATCCCGGGGCCATGAAATAACGATGGTCAGGGGGATCCCGGGGTCATGAAATAATGGTGGTCAGGGAACCCAGGGTCACAGAATAATGGGGGTCAGGGATCCCGGGGTCACAGAATAATGGGGGTCGGGGAACCCGGGGTCACAGAATAATGGGGGTCAGGGATCCCGGGCCATGAAATAACGATGGTCAGGAATCCCGGGGTCACAGGATAACGGTGGTCAGGGATCCCGGGACCATGAAATAACGATGGTCAGGGATCCCGGGGTCATGAAATAACGGTGGTCAGGGATCCCGGGGTCATAAAATAACGGTGGTCAGGGATCCGGGGGTCACAGGATAATGGTGGTCAGGGATCCGGGGGTCACAGAATAATGGGGGTCAGGGATCCCGGGGTCACAGAGTAATGGTGGTCAGGGATCCGGGGGTCACAGAATAATGGGGGTCAGGGATCCCGGGGTCACAGAATAATGGGGATCAGGGATCCCGTGGTCATGAAATAACGGTGGTCAGGAATCCGGGGGTCATTAAATAACGCTGGTCAGGGATCCCGGGGTCATGAAATAACGGTGGTCAGGGATCCCGGGGTCATGAAATAACATTGGCCAGGGATCCCGGAGTCACAGAATAATGGTGGTCAGGAATCCCGGGGTCATGAAATAACGGTGGTCAGGGATCCCGGGGTCATGGAATAACGGTGGTCAGGGATCCCAGGGTCATGAAATAACGATGGTCAGGGATCCCGGGGGCACAGAATAATGGGGGTCAGGGATCCCGGGGTCATGAAATAACGGTGGTCAGGGATCCGGGGGTCACAGAATAATGGGGGTCAGGAGGATCCCGGGGTCATGAAATAACGATGGTCAGGGATCCCGGGGTCACAGAATAATGGGGGTCAGGGATCCCGGGGTTATGAAATAACAATGGTCAGGGATCCCGGGGTCATGAAATAACGGTGGTCAGGGATCCCGGGGTCACAGGATAATGGTGGTCAGGGATCCCGGGGTCATGAAATAAGGGTGGTCAGGGATCCGGGGGTCACAGAATAATGGGGGTCAGGGGGATCCCGGGGTCATGAAATAACGGTGGTCAGGGATCTGGGAGTCACAGAATAATGGGGGTCAGGGATCCGGGGTCATGAAATAATGGTGGTCAGGGATCCGGGGGTCACAGAATAACGGTGGTTGCCCCATTCACGGTTGGAGGACGCAGCTCTGTCAGGGTGAGAATCTTTTTATATTGAAGAATGTGGCAGATCTCCAGATACAAAGCTTAGTAGAGGAACATCTTGAGAATGAATGTGGGAAGGGCATTCAATGATAATGGCCTCTCATAGGAAGTCCAGGGGGGTAAAGAATTTGGGGTAAGGCCCAGTGCCCAAGAAGAGTTTTGGGGCCGGGGAGTGGACAGGGAATGTCGTACCAAACAGTAAAAACCCTATCATCTCATTGTAGTATCACACCAGGACGGACCTAGATAAACCCGAAACCGTTTCCCATAGCAACCCAACAATTTCCCACTTTAAGTAAAGCCCTGATTGGCTGTGACCCTGTCTCGGGTGGGTTGGGCCCGGTAAATTGGATTATCTCAGTCAATACAGAAAGCTGAACCAATATTGTCCATCAATATTTATCCAGGATGAAGATCTGACTCCTCGCCCGGCTCTGTGTCCCCGGATGACACGGCACCTTCAATATTCTCATGTGAAGACGCTCCCAAACTGGCACAGGCCGAGGGGCAATAAACAGCCACTTAACACCGGGAGAGATCAAGACTTCTGTGTGATGACCCCATAGAGGTGGGGGGGGGGGCGGGAGATGGGAGAGATTGTAGTATAGGAGTCAGGTGACTGATAATCTGAGGGAGTAATGATAATCTGGGGGAGCAGAGATAATGTGGGGGAGCAGCGATAATCTGAGGAAGCAGCGAGGGTACCCTACTACACACCCCTTGCACCCCACAACTCTGTCCTAACACCTTCCATCACACTGCATACCTCAGTGCTAACAGTAGCGTAGTGTGGGGGGGGCAGCCAGTGAAGTCGCCCAAGGTGCAACATTTAGAGGGGCGCAGACAGGGCTGCTGTCACCATACAGCAGACCAGGCAGCAGGAAAACTAAAGCCCCCACACTGGGCCCGGCAGGGGAAAGGGTGCTGGTAGGGAAGAGGGTGCCTGGTAGGGGAGAGGGTGCCAGTAGGGGAAGGGTGCCAGTAGGAGAGAGGGTGCCGGTAGGTGAGAGGATGCCCGGTAGGTGAGAGGGTGCCCGGTAGGTGAGAGGGTGCCCGGTAGGTGAGAGGGTGACGGTAGGGGAGAGGGTGCCAGGTAGGGGAGAGGGTGCCAGGTAGGGGAGAGGGTGCCGGTAGGGGAGAGGGTGCCCGGTAGGAGAGAGGGCGGCCGGTAGGAGAGAGGGTGCCCGGTAGAGGAGAGGGTGCCCGGTAGGGGAGAGGGTGCCAGTAGGGGAGAGGGTACCCGGTAGGGGAAAGGGTGCCCGGTAGGGGAAAGGGTGCCCGGTAGGAGAGAGGGCAGCCGGTAGGAGAGAGGGTGTCGGTAGGAGAGAGGGTGCCCGGTAGGAGAGAGGGTGCCCGGTAGGAGAGAGGGTGCCCGGTAGGAGAGAGGGTGCCCGGTAGGGGAGAGGGTGCCCGGTAGGGAAGAGGGTGCCGGTAGGGGAGAGGGTGCCCGGTAGGAGAGAGGGTGCCCAGTAGGAGAGAGGGCAGCCGGTAGGGGAGAGGGCGCCCAGTAGGAGAGAGGGTGCCAGTAGGGGAGAGGGTGCCAGTAGGGGAGAGGGTGCCCGGTAGGGAAGAGGGTGCCGGTAGGGGAGAGGGTGTCTGGTAGGATAGAGGGCGCCCAGTAGGAGAGAGGGCAGCCGGTAGGGGAGAGGGTGTCCGGTAGGAGAGAGGGTGCCTGGTAGGAGAGAGGGTGCCGGTAGGGGAGAGGGTGCCAGTAGGGGAGAGGGTGCCCGGTAGGGAAGAGGGTGCCCGGTAGGGAAGAGGGTGCCGGTAGGAGAGAGGGCAGCCGGTAGGGGAGAGGGTGTCCGGTAGGGGAGAGGGTGTCCGGTAGGAGAGAGGGTGCCGGTAGGGGAGAGGGTGCCCAATAGGAGAGAGAGTGCCCGGTAGGGGAGAGGGTGCCCGGTAGGAGAGAGGGTGCCGGTAGGGGAGAGGGTGCCGGTAGGGGAGAGGGTGCCCGGTAGGAGAGAGGGTGCCCGGTAGGAGAGAGGGCAGCCGGTAGGAGAGAGGGTGCCGGTAGGGGAGAGGGTGCCCGGTAGGAGAGAGGGTGCCCGGTAGGAGAGAGGGTGCCCGGTAGGGGAGAGGGTGCCCGGTAGGGGAGAGGGTGCCCGGTAGGGGAGAGGGTGCCGGTAGGGGAGAGGGTGCCGGAAGGTGAGAGGGTGCCCGGTAGGGGAGAGGGTGCCCGGTAGGGGAGAGGGTGCAGGCAGGGGAGAGGGTGCCCGGTAGGAGAGAGGGCGGCCGGTAGGAGAGAGGGCGGCCGGTAGGAGAGAGGGCGGCCGGTAGGAGAGAGGGCGGCCGGTAGGAGAGAGGGTGCCCGGTAGGGGAGAGAGTGCCCAGTAGGAGAGAGGGCGGCCGGTAGGGGAGAGGGTGCCCGGTAGGAGAGAGGGGTGCCGGTAGGGGAGAGGGTGCCCGGTAAGAGAGAGGGTGCCAGTAGGGGAGAGGGTGCCCGGTAGGGGAGAGGGTGCCGGTAGGGGAGAGGGTGCCGGTAGGGGAAAGGGTGCCGGTAGGGGAAAGGGTGCCGGCAGGGGAGAGGGTGCCAGGTAGGGGAAAGGGTGCCGGTAGGGGAGAGGGTGCCGGTAGGGGAAAGGGTGCCGGTAGGGGAAAGGGTGCCGGTAGGGGAAAGGGTGCCGGCAGGGGAGAGGGTGCCAGGTAGGGGAAAGGGTGCCGGTAGGGGAGAGGGTGCCGGTAGGGGAGAGGGTGGCCGGTAGGAAAGAGGGTGGCCGGTAGGAGAGAGGGTGCCCGGTAGGGGAGAGGGTGCCCGGTAGGGGAGAGGGTGCCCGGTAGTAGGGGAGAGGGTGCCCGGTAGTAGGGGAGAGGGTGCCCGGTAGTAGGGGAGAGGGTGCCCGGTAGGGGAGAGGGTGCCCGGTAGGGGAGAGGGTGCCCGGTAGGGGAGAGGGTGCCCGGTAGGGGAGAGGGTGCCCGGTAGGGGAGAGGGTGCAGGCAGGGGAGAGGGTGCCCGGTAGGAGAGAGGGTGCCGGAAGGGGAGAGGGTGCCGGTAGGGGAGAGGGTGCCCGGTGGGAGAGAGAGTGCCCGGTAGGGGAGAGGGTGCCGGTAGGAGAGAGGGTGCCCGGTAGGAGAGAGGGTGCCCGGTAGGAGAGAGGGTGCCGGTAGGGGAGAGGGTGCCGGTAGGGGAGAGGGTGCCGGTAGGGGAGAGGGTGCCGGTAGGGGAGAGGGCGCCCAGTAGGAGAGAGGGCAGCCGGTAGGGGAGAGGGTGTCCGGTAGGAGAGAGGGTGCCGGTAGGGCAGAGGGTGCCCGGTAGGAGAGAGAGTGCCCGGTAGGGGAGAGGGTGCCCGGTAGGAGAGAGGGTGCCGGTAGGGGAGAGGGTGCCGGTAGGGGAGAGGGTGCCTGGTAGGAGAGAGGGTGCCCGGTAGGAGAGAGGGCAGCCGGTAGGGGAGAGGGTGCCGGTAGGGGAGAGGGTGCACGGTAGGAGAGAGGGTGCCCGGTAGGGGAGAGGGTGCCGGTAGGGGAGAGGGTGCCGGTAGGTGAGAGGGTGCCCGGTAGGGGAGAGGGTGCCCGGTAGGGGAGAGGGTGCAGGCAGGGGAGAGGGTGCCCGGTAGGAGAGAGGGCGGCCGGTAGGAGAGAGGGTGGCCGGTGGGAGAGAGGGTGCCCGGTAGGGGAGAGAGTGCCCAGTAGGAGAGAGGGCGGCCGGTAGGGGAGAGGGTGCCCGGTAGGAGAGAGGGGTGCCGGTAGGGGAGAGGGTGCCCGGTAGGGGAGAGGGTGCCCGGTAGGGGAGAGGGTGCCCGGTAGGAGAGAGGGTGCCCGGTAGGAGAGAGGGTGCCAGTAGGGGAGAGGGTGCCCGGTAGGGGAGAGAGTGCCGGTAGGGGAGAGAGTGCCGGTAGGGGAGAGGGTGCCGGTAGGGGAGAGGGTGCCGGTAGGGGAAAGGGTGCCGGCAGGGGAGAGGGTGCCAGGTAGGGGAAAGGGTGCCGGTAGGGGAGAGGGTGCCCGGTAGGAAAGAGGGTGGCCGGTAGGAGAGAGGGTGCCCGGTAGGGGAGAGGGTGCCTGGTAGGGGAGAGGGTGCCGGTAGGGGAGAGGGTGCCCGGTAGTAGGGGAGAGGGTGCCGGTAGGGGAGAGGGTGCCGGTAGGGGAGAGGGTGCCCGGTAGGATAGAGGGCGGCCGGTAGGAGAGAGGGTGCCCGGTAGGAGAGAGGGTGCCGGTAGGAGAGAGGGTGCCGGTAGGAGAGAGGGTGCCGGTAGGAGAGAGGGTGCCGGTAGGAGAGAGGGTGCCCGGTAGGGGAGAGGGTGCCAGTAGGGGAGAGGGTGCCAGTAGGGGAGAGGGTGCCAGTAGGGGAGAGGGTGCCCGGTAGGGAAGAGGGTGCCAGTAGGGGAGAGGGTGCCAGTAGGGGAGAGGGTGCCTGGTAGGAGAGAGGGCGCCCAGTAGGAGAGAGGGCAGCCGGTAGGGGAGAGGGTGTCCGGTAGGAGAGAGGGTGCCGGTAGGAGAGAGGGTGCCGGTAGGGGAGAGGGTGCCGGTAGGGGAGAGGGTGCCTGGTAGGAGAGAGGGCGCCCAGTAGGAGAGAGGGCAGCCGGTAGGGGAGAGGGTGTCCGGTAGGAGAGAGGGTGCCGGTAGGAGAGAGGGTGCCGGTAGGGGAGAGGGTGCCTGGTAGGAGAGAGGGTGCCCGGTAGGAGAGAGGGTGCCCGGTAGGAGAGAGGGCAGCCGGTAGGAGAGAGGGCGCCCAGTAGGAGAGAGGGTGCCGGTAGGGGAGAGGGTGCCCGGTAGGAGAGAGGGTGCCCGGTAGGGGAGAGGGTGCCGGTAGGGGAGAGGGTGCCGGGTAGGGGAGAGGGTGCAGGCAGGGGAGAGGGTGCCCGGTAGGAGAGAGGGCGGCCGGTAGGAGAGAGGGTGCCCGGTAGGGGAGAGAGTGCCCAGTAAGAGAGAGGGTGGCCGGTAGGGGAGAGGGTGCCCGGTAGGAGAGAGGGGTGCCGGTAGGGGAGAGGGTGCCCGGTAGGAGAGAGGGTGCCAGTAGGGGAGAGGGTGAGAGGGTGCCAGGTAGGGGAAAGAGTGCCGGTAGGGGAGAGGGTGCCAGTAGGGGAGAGGGTGCCCGGTAGGAAAGAGGGTGCCCGGTAGGAAAGAGGGTGCCCGGTAGGAAAGAGGGTGCCCGGTAGGAAAGAGGGTGGCCGGTAGGAAAGAGGGTGGCCGGTAGGAAAGAGGGTGGCCGGTAGGAAAGAGGGTGGCCGGTAGGAGAGAGGGTGCCTGGTAGGGGAGAGGGTGCCTGGTAGGGGAGAGGGTGCCCGGTAGGGGAGAGGGTGCCCGGTAGGGGAGAGGGTGCCCGGTAGGAGAGAGGGCGGCCGGTAGGAGAGAGGGTGCCGGTAGGAGAGAGGGTGCCCGGTAGGAGAGAGGGTGCCCGGTAGGAGAGAGGGTGCCCGGTAGGGGGAGAGGGTGCCCGGTAGGGGAGAGGGTGCCCGGTATAGGAGAGGGTGCCCGGTAGGGGAGAGGGTGCCCGGTAGGGGAGAGGGTTCCGGTAGGGGAGAGGGTGCCTGGTAGGAGAGAGGGTGCCCGGTAGGAGAGAGGGCGCCCAGAAGGAGAGAGGGTGCCGGTAGGAGAGAGGGTGCCCGGTAGGGGAGAGAGTGCCCAGTAAGAGAGAGGGTGGCCGGTAGGGGAGAGGGTGCCCGGTAGGAGAGAGGGGTGCCGGTAGGGGAGAGGGTGCCTGGTAGGAGAGAGGGTGCCAGTAGGGGAGAGGGTGAGAGGGTGCCAGGTAGGGGAAAGCGTGCCGGTAGGGGAGAGGGTGCCAGCAGGGGAGAGGGTGCCCGGTAGAAAAGAGGGTGGCCGGTAGGAGAGAGGGTGGCCGGTAGGGGAGAGGGTGCCCAGTAGGAGAGAGGGCAGCCGGTAGGGGAGAGGGTGTCCGGTAGGAGAGAGGGTGCCGGTAGGAGAGAGGGTGCCGGTAGGAGAGAGGGTGCCGGTAGGAGAGAGGGTGCCGGTAGGAGAGAGGGTGCCGGTAGGGGAGAGGGTGCCTGGTAGGAGAGAGGGTGCCCGGTAGGAGAGAGGGTGCCCGGTAGGAGAGAGGGTGCCCGGTAGGAGAGAGGGCGCCCGGTAGGAGAGAGGGCGCCCAGTAGGAGAGAGGGCGCCCAGTAGGAGAGAGGGTGCCGGTAGGGGAGAGGGTGCCGGTAGGAGAGAGGGCGCCCGGTAGGAGAGAGGGTGCCCGGTAGGAGAGAGGGTGCCGGTAGGTGAGAGGGTGCCCGGTAGGGGAGAGGGTGCCCGGTAGGGGAGAGGGTGCAGGCAGGGGAGAGGGTGCAGGCAGGGGAGAGGGTGCCCGGTAGGAGAGAGGGCGGCCGGTAGGGGAGAGAGTGCCCAGTAAGAGAGAGGGTGGCCGGTAGGGGAGAGGGTGCCCGGTAGGAGAGAGGGGTGCCGGTAGGGGAGAGGGTGCCTGGTAGGAGAGAGGGTGCCAGTAGGGGAGAGGGTGAGAGGGTGCCAGGTAGGGGAAAGAGTGCCGGTAGGGGAGAGGGTGCCAGTAGGGGAGAGGGTGCCCGGTAGGAAAGAGGGTGGCCGGTAGGAAAGAGGGTGGCCGGTAGGAAAGAGGGTGGCCGGTAGGAAAGAGGGTGGCCGGTAGGAAAGAGGGTGGCCGGTAGGGGAGAGGGTGGCCGGTAGGGGAGAGGGTGCCTGGTAGGGGAGAGGGTGCCTGGTAGGGGAGAGGGTGCCGGTAGGGGAGAGGGTGCCCGGTAGGGGAGAGGGTGCCCAGTAGGAGAGAGGGCGGCCGGTAGGAGAGAGGGTGCCCGGTAGGAGAGAGGGTGCCGGTAGGAGAGAGGGTGCCCGGTAGGAGAGAGGGTGCCCGGTAGGAGAGAGGGTGCCCGGTAGGGGAGAGGGTGCCAGTAGGGGAGAGGGTGCCCGGTAGGAGAGAGGGTGCCCGGTAGGAGAGAGGGTGCCGGTAGGAGAGAGGGTGCCCGGTAGGAGAGAGGGTGCCCGGTAGGAGAGAGGGTGCCCGGTAGGGGAGAGGGTGCCAGTAGGGGAGAGGGTGCCCGGTAGGAGAGAGGGTGTCGGTAGGGGAGAGGGTGCCGGTAGGGGAGAGGGTGCCTGGTAGGAGAGAGGGTGCCCGGTAGGAGAGAGGGCGCCCCGAAGGAGAGAGGGTGCCGGTAGGAGAGAGGGTGCCCGGTAGGGGAGAGAGTGCCCAGTAAGAGAGAGGGTGGCCGGTAGGGGAGAGGGTGCCCGGTAGGAGAGAGGGGTGCCGGTAGGGGAGAGGGTGCCTGGTAGGAGAGAGGGTGCCAGTAGGGGAGAGGGTGAGAGGGTGCCAGGTAGGGGAAAGCGTGCTGGTAGGGGAGAGGGTGCCAGCAGGGGAGAGGGTGCCCGGTAGAAAAGAGGGTGGCCGGTAGGAGAGAGGGTGGCCGGTAGGGGAGAGGGTGGCCGGTAGGGGAGAGGGTGGCCGGTAGGGGAGAGGGTGGCCGGTAGGGGAGAGGGTGCCCGGTAGGGGAGAGGGTGCCCGGTAGGGGAGAGGGTGCCGGTAGGGGAGAGGGTGCCCAGTAGGGGAGAGGGTGCCCGGTAGGGGAGAGGGTGCCCGGTAGGGGAGAGGGTGCCGGTAGGGGGGAGGGTGCCGGTAGGGGAGAGGGTGTCCGGTAGGAGGGAGGGCGGCCGGTAGAGGAGAGGGTGCCGGTAGGGAAGAGGGTGCCCGGTAGGGGAGAGGGTGCCCGTAGGAGAGGGGGTGCCTGTAGGAGAGGGGGTGCCAGTAGGGGAGAGGGTGCCTGGTAGGAGAGAGGGCGCCCGGTAGGAGAGAGGGCTTCCCGGTAGGAGAGAGGGCGCCCGGTAGGAGAGATGGTGTCGGTAAGGGAGAGGGTGCCGGTAGGGGAGAGGGTGCCGGTAGGGGAGAGGGTTGCCCGGTAGGAGAGAGGGCGGCCGGTAGGAGAGAGGGCGGCCGGTAGGAGAGAGGGTGCCCGGTAGAGGAGAACGTGTCGGTAGGGGAGAGGGTGCCCGGTAGGGGAGAGGGTGCCGGTAGGAGAGGGGGTGCTGGTAGGAGAGGGGGTGCCGGTAGGGGAGAGGGTGCCGGTAGGGGAGAGGGTGCCCGATAGGGGAGAGGGTGCCCGGTAGGAGAGAGGGTGCCTGGTAGGAGAGAGGGTGGCCGGTAGGAGAGAGGGCAGCCGGTAGGAGAGAGGGTGCCGGTAGGGGAGAGGGTGCTGGTAGGGGAGAGGGTGACCGGTAGGAGAGAGGGTGCCGGTAGGAGAGAGGACGGCCGGTAGGGGAGAGCTCCAACACTCTACATACCTCCTAAGCCCCATACCCCAGCTCCAACACTCTACATACCTCCTACCTGATACCCTACAACACTGATACTCACCCCTAATACCCTACAACACCAATACTCACCCCTGATACCCTACAACACTGATGCTAAGCCCTGATACTCTACAACACCGATGGTCAGTCCCGATGCCCTACAAAACCGATACTCAGCCCTACAACAATGATACTCAGCCCTGATACCCTACAACACCGATACACACCCAGCACCACACCCTACAAGACCAGCACACACCTCCTACACCCACCTCCCCATAACCCTGCCCTGATACTCTACCACCCCACTACATATCTCCGACACCCCATAAACTGGTGTTTCCTCAAGTTAGTCTTCTCTAATCACCCGTCTGGATGTGTTGTGGGGATCTCAGCACCCTATGATTCTTCACAATGTACATTTAATTCTTCTCACCTACAGCGTGAAGATCCAGTCTTGGCTGAGGTTGGTGAAGATCCAGTCTTGGCTGAGGTTGGTGAAGATCCAGTCTTGGCTGAGGTTGGTGAAGATCCAGTCTTGGCTGAGGTCGTTCCATGAAGGTCATCTCCTCGTGGCCCCCGAGTGGTGGGAGGGCTTGGGTCATGTGACGCACCTTCTCTAGAAGAACATAGGACACTATGTCCTCACCTGGTTCTTCTTTCCGAGTACCCTGCCCTCTGCCTAGGCCACGACCCCTGCGGCCCCTAGCTGGGGGGCGGGCTATAGGGATGGAGCTTCCGATAGTGATGTAGGAGAAGGTGGGTTCCTGAGGTGAAGGTAGGGGCCACAGGTCAGCCAGGGTCACCGTGGTGTCATCGACATCATCTGCAATAAATATACAAAGGTGAGATGGCAGTGACGGAGGCAAGTCCCTATTCCCTGCGCTCTGTGAATTGGGGTTACACCTACACTGATCCGTGGGGGCTGGATGGGAGGAGTCTGGCGTATGGACTTCTGATCTCATTGGTTCACACACAGACATGAAGAGCCGGAAGGCCAATGGAGGGAGGACAAGAAACACGACATGAGAGAAAATCACGGGACAGTCTATACCGACATTGACAAACAAGATGGTCGCCAGGCACTGGGTGACCCGAACAGGAAACAGTACAATTCCTGAGCAGGAGCCTCTCAAATCTGTGGGAGGAGATTAACAACCCCCCTCAGGGGTCCCTGGTGAGGGACAAGAATAGAAACTTGTGGAGGGCAAAAACATTCCAAAAACAGTAACAATGAGGAAATACTATACAGACCGGTCACTATACAGTATAATAGAAGATATCCCTACAGGCCGGGCATCATATAATAATATCCTTATATACTGACTGGTCCTCATGAATTAGCATCAATATAATATAAAATCTCTCTACAGACCAGTTATTATATATCGCTGTGACAGGAGTGACTTTGGGTGGGGGGTTGGTGCGGCTCAGCTTGCCCTGGAGAGTTCTGGAGGCTCCTTGTCCAGCTTCCCCGACACCTCTTATGTGTAGATCACCCTGTGTCTCTAATAGGGGCACATGAATGAGAACCCCACTATGATCTGTACTGGTCAGACTCTCTTTGCAGCCACACTAGAACCTTGTAAAATGTATATAATGTGTGCTGTATATATGTATATATAATGTGTGCTGTGCCATGCTGTTGGACTATTTGCTGTGATGTTTTGGGGTGTGACCGTATTCTATTGTCTATTGTGGCTGTCTGCCTAACCTATTATGGGATGTGTAAGTGCGTTTGCTTTGAAGAAAAAAGGGAGGGGGGTTTCTCCAACCCCCCTGCTGATAAGACTGTGTATTGAGAAGTTTGAACATACCTGACCTGTGTGGGCATTGTCATTGGACAGTTTGACCCGCCCTGTTTTCCAAGGGTGGGAGGGCTGTGTTTTGAGGTTTTGTTTTGTGTGAAAATAAAGCAGTTTGTGTTTGCCACTCTACAGTGAGGTGTTGTCTGTTGATTGGGGGCTAAAAGATCTTGGATCGTGTGGTACTGAACAGAGGAAGCATTGACGGCGGACCTGGATCTGTTTGAGGACAGAGGGTTCGTCACAACTGGTGGCAGCAGCGGGATCGTGCTTCCTGGCTGTGAAGACCTCCACCTGGATCCAAGATCGGATAGCAGCCTTCAGCCACCCCAGCGGAGATATGGATCTGGCATCAGAATTCCCGGGGCTGCTGCAGATCGTCCTTTCAGCATACACCAGGTCTGTGTCTGCGGATGAATACCTGGAGTTCAGGCAGCAGATTCGGGTAAGGCACTGGATTAGATGCCTCCAAGTTGCTGGTATGCAACAAGGCAAGTGCTTTCCAACCCCAGAGCAGCAGGCCAGTGAACATCGGGAGTTACGGATGCAATTCCTGGGAGAGCGGCCCCAGGAGCAATGGGTGACTGAGTTGGACAGGCTGGTTCAGCAGGAGATAGAGCTGGACAATCGGTATCGGGCTCTGCAATGGCACGCAGAGGAGGAATATTTAGGAGAGACAACAGAATGCTCTCCAGGGGAAATGACTTTGGTGGCCTTGGATTCCTGTGGGAGAGCCGTACAGATTGTTTTGTGTTTGGCGATGAAGGGGAACCTACCCTTGAGGACCTGCGAGAATACAGAGAGGCTATGCTCGGTTTTGCAGGGGTCTCAGAGCTTAAACCTGATCTAGACTATTTGTTAAGTTAGGAACAGCATCTGGAAAGGGCATACAGGAAACTGCTAGAATGCGTTCAGCAGCATGCCAGAGAATCAGCAGCGGAAACTCCGGAGATTGCCGTCTCCAAGGCTGAAGTGCTGACAACAGGGCAGAGCTCTGCTAACCTCTGCCCAACAGCAGCTTCAGCCTCCGTGAGAGAAGAGGTAGTCGGCCTTTCTCCCACAATACTGACAGAGACATGGGATTTTCTGCCAGAAGCATCTGTGGAGTTACAAGAGACTCCTCCAGCTGAAGCGCTGGCAATCGAACAGAGGGTCCAAGACCTCTGTCCCACACTTTTAGCAATTCCAGAGACTGGGGAATTAATAGACGTTTCTGTGGAGGAGGAACCACCTAGCAAACCCCCAGTAGAAGTGCTGGCAACCGAACAGAGGGTCCAAGACCTCTGTCCCACACTTTTAGCAATTCCAGATATTGGGGATTTAATAGACGTTTCTGTAGAGGAGGAACCACCTAGCAAACCCCCAGTAGAAGTGCTGGCAACCAGACAGAGGGTCCAAGACCTTTGCCCTACACCTGAAGAAATTCTGGAGGCCCAGGGTGAGGAGGTGGCGGCCTGTCCTGAGCTGCAGATCAGGATCCAAGGAGAGAATGCAGTCGTCACCTCACAACTGCAGCTTGATCTGGTGTCGGTGGATGGGCCTGTGGTCGCCACTCACAGCCACCCAGCAGATGTGCTGGCAACAGGGCAGAGTGCTACCAACCTCTGCCTTCCACTAACAAACGATGGATTTCCTGTAAAAGTGGATGGGACTTCATTCTCCACCTGTCTACCCCAGGGATGCTGGGCAGTCAGCCCAGATCCCTAACAGCATGCCGGAGTGAGCCCAGTCACCCTGTCTTCTCTCCAGCGGCTGAAAGGACTCCAGGGAGAAGGGCCAGTCCATGCCTCGAGTCTCCCCAGCGGCGGGTATGTTCTCTGAGAGAGGCAGAGGTTGGCTGGGTGAGTAATGCTCTGTTTGGGACAATTTATTTGGGGTACTGTGTGGATACCGGCATTGGGGGACTGGAACTACTGACTAACTTCGGAGTCAACCCGTCTGGGGGCTCCTCCTGCGTTAGTCTCCTGCCGAAAGGGGAGATGTGTGACAGGAGTGACTTTGGGTGGGGGGTTTGTGCGGCTCAGCTTGCCCTGGAGAGTTCTAGAGGCTCCTTGTCTGGCATCCCCGACGCCTCTTATGTGTAGATCACCCTGTGTCTCTAATAGGGGCACAGGGTGAATGAGAACCCCACTATGATCTGTACTAGTCAGACTCTTTGCAGCCACACTAGAACCTTGTAAAATGTATATATTGTGTGCTGTGTCATGCTGTTGGACTATTTGCTGTGATGTTTTGGGGTGTGACCGTATTCTATTGTCTATTGTGGCTGTCTGCCTAACCTATTATGGGATGTGTAAGTGTGTCTTGCTGTGAGGAAAAAGGGAGGGGGGGTTCCTCCAACCCCCCTGCTGCTAAGACTGTGAACTGAGAAGTTTAAACACACCTGACCTGTGTGGGCATTGTCATTGGACAGTTTGACACGCCCTGTTTTCCAAGGGTGGGAGGGATGTGTTTTGAAGAGAGATATCTGTGTGTCCATGTGTGATAATAAAAAAGTTTGTGTTTGCCACTCTACAGTGAGGTGTGTTGTCTATTGATTGGGGGCTAAAAGATCTTGGATCGAGTGGTACCGAACAGAGGAAGTATTGACGGCAGACCTAGTTCTGTTTAAGGACAGAGGGTTTGTCACAATCGCTATCATATAATATTATCTCTATACAGACCAGTCATTATGTATATAAATATACAGGATCTGACGAAAGTAAGTACACCCCTCAGTCACATTTGTGTAAATCTTTTCATGTGACAACACTGAAGAAATGACACTTTGCTACAATGTAAAGTAGTGAGTGTACAGCTTGTATAATGGTGTAAATTTGCTGTCCCCTCAAAATAACTCAACACACAGCCATTAATGTCTAAACCACTGGCAACAAAAGTGAGGACACCCCTAAGTGAAAATGTCCAAAATGGGCCCAATTAGCCATTTTCCCTCCCCGGTGTCATGTGACTCGTTAGTCTTACAAGGTCTCAGGTGTGAATGGGGAGCAGGTGTGGTAAATTTGGTGTTATCGCTCTCACTCTCATACTGGTCACTGGAAGTACAACATGCACCTCATGGCAAAGAACTCTCTGAGGATCTGAAAAAAAGAATTGTTGCTCTACATAAAGATGGCCGAGGCTATAAGAAGATTTCCAAGACCCTGAACCTGAGCTGCAGCACGGTGGCCAAGACCATACAGCGGTATAACAGGACAGGTTCCCCTCAGAACAGGCCTCGCCATGGTCCACCAAAGAAGTTGAGGTCACGTGCTCAGCGTCATATCCAGAGATTGTCTTTGGGAAATAGACGTATGAGTGCTGCCAGCATTGCTGCAGAGGGTGAAGGGGTGGGGGAGGGGTCAGCCTGTCAGTGCTCAGACCATACGCCGCACACTGCATCAAATTGGTCTGCATGGCTTTCGTCCCAGAAGGAAGCCTCTTCTAAAGATGATGCACAGGAAAGACAAGCAGACTAAGGACATGGAATACTGGAACCATGTCCTGTGGTCTGATGAGACCAAGATAAACGTATTTGGGTCAGATGGTGTCAGGCGTGTGTGGCGACAACCAGGTGAGGAGGACAAAGACAAGCAGAGGCGTATCTAGTGAAAATGGCGCCTATGGCAAGCACTGAAACTTCGCCCCTGTCAAAAAAAAACAAAAAAAAAAAAAAAAACTACAAGTCAAGCTCTTTAATCTTTTAATTAAATTATGGATCGGCAGGATGGCACCACATAAAGAGCCCAAGTGCCCGATGGGTCAGTCCGCTCCTCTTCGGTAAACATTCTACATTCATGTACTGCAAAGTTTGCACTGAATGTGGAATGTTTAATGAGCTTGTTGCACAAATCACTTTATTTATTTCATCCATAATATTGAGCACTGTATTTGATTGGCTGCTGGCTTCTGCTTGGGCCCGGCACACAACGCACAATTAAAACGTTTAAGTCATCATCTTGTGCGATTGTGCGTTCTGTGCCGGGCCCAAGCAGAAGCCAGCAGCCAATCAAATACAGTGCTCAATATTATGGATTAAATAAATCTGCATATCCATAGAAATCATAAATAAAGTGATATGTGCAGTGCAACAGCAGCTACTACTTTTAAGTAGACTGCGGAATGATGTGACTACAGGAGATGAGCAGGGACTGCGAATGCAACTACAGGAGATGAGCAGGGACTGCGAATGCGACTACAGGAGATGAGCAGGGACTGCGAATGCGACTACAGGAGATGACCAGACTGCGAATGCGACTACAGGAGATGACCAGACTGTGAATGCGTCTACAAGAGATGACCAGACTGCGAATGCGACTACAAGAGATGACCAGGGACTGCGAATGCGACTACACGAGATGACCAGACTGCGAATGCGACTACAGGAGATGACCAGACTGCGAATGCGACTACAGGAGATGACCAGACTGCGAATGCGACTACAGGAGGTGACCAGACTGTGAATGCGACTACAGAAGATGACCAGACTGCGAATGCGACTACAGGAGATGACAAGGGACTGTGAATGCGACTACAGGAGATGACCAGACTGCGAATGCGGCTACAGAAGATGACCAGGGACTGCGAATGCGACTACAAGAGATGACCAGGGACTGCGAATGCGACTACAGGAGATGACCAGGGACTGCGAATGCGACTACAGGAGATGACCAGGGACTGCGAATGCGACTACAGGAGATGACCAGACTGCGAATGCGACTACAGGAAATAGCCAGAGACTGCGAATGCATCTACAAGAGATGACCAGACTGCGAATGCGACTACAAGAGATGACCAGACTGCGAATGCGACTACAAGAGATGACCAGACTGCGAATGCGACTACAAGAGATGACCAGACTGCAAATGCGACTACAGGAGATGACCAGACTGCGAATGCGACTACAGGAGATGACCAGACTGCGAATGCGACTACAGGAGGTGACCAGACTGTGAATGCGACTACAAGAGATAACCAGACTGCGAGTGCGACTACAAGAGATGACCAGACTGTGAATGCGATTACAGGAGATGACCAGACTGCGAATGCGACTACAAGAGATGACCAGGGACTGCGAATGCGACTACAGGAGATGACCAGACTGCGAATGCGACTACAGGAGATGAGCAGGGACTGCGAATGCGACTACAGGAGATGACCAGACTGCGAATGCGACTACAGGAGATGACCAGACTGCGAATGCGGCTACAGAAGATGACCAGACTGCGAATGCGACTACAGGAGATGACCAGGGACTGTGAATGCGACTACAGGAGATGACCAGACTGCGAATGCGGCTACAGAAGATGACCAGGGACTGCGAATGCGACTACAAGAGATGACCAGGGACTGCGAATGCGACTACAGGAGATGACCAGGGACTGCGAATGCGACTACAGGAGATGACCAGACTGCGAATGCGACTACAGGAAATAGCCAGAGACTGCGAATGCATCTACAAGAGATGACCAGACTGCGAATGCGACTACAAGAGATGACCAGACTGCGAATGCGACTACAAGAGATGACCAGACTGCGAATGCGACTACAAGAGATGACCAGACTGCAAATGCGACTACAAGAGATGACCAGACTGCGAATGCGACTACAAGAGATGACCAGACTGCGAATGCGACTACAAGAGATGACCAGGCTGCGAATGCGACTACAAGAGATAACCAGACTGCGAGTGCGACTACAAGAGATAACCAGACTGCGAGTGCGACTACAAGAGATAACCAGACTGCGAGTGTGACTACAGGAGATGACCAGACTGCGAATGCGACTACAAGAGATGACCAGACTGCGAATGCGACTACAGGAGATGATCAGGGACTGCGAATGCGACTACAGGAGATGACCAGACTGTGAATGCGACTACAAGAGATGACCAGACTGCGAGTGTGACTACAGGAGGTGACCAGACTGCGAATGCGACTACAGGAGATGAGCAGAGACTGCGAATGCGACTACAAGAGATGACCAGACTGCGAATGCGACTACAGGAGATGACCAGACTGCGAATGCGACTACAAGAGATGACCAGACTGCGAATGCGACTACAGGAGATGACCAGGGACTGCGAATGCGACTACAAGAGATAACCAGACTGCGAGTGCGACTACAGGAGGTGACCAGACTGCGAATGTGACTACAGGAGGTGGCCAGACTGTGAATGCGACTACAAGAGATGACCAGACTGCGAGTGCGACTACAAGAGATGATCAGACTGCAAATGCGACTACAGGAGAGGACCAGACTGCGAATGCGACTACAGGAGATGACCAGACTGCGAATGCGACTACAAGAGATGACCAGACTGCGAATGCGACTACAAGAGATGACCAGACTGCGAGTGCGACTACAAGAGATAACCAGACTGCGAATGCGACTACAAGAGATGATCAGACTGCAAATGCGACTACAGGAGAGGACCAGACTGCGAATGTGACTACAGGAGATGACCAGGGACTGCGAATGCGACTACAGGAGATGACCAGGGACTGCGAATGCGACTACAGGAGATGACCAGGGACTGCGAATGCGACTACAGGAGATGACCAGACTGCGAATGCGACTACAGGAAATAGCCAGAGACTGCGAATGCATCTACAAGAGATGACCAGACTGCGAATGCGACTACAAGAGATGACCAGACTGCGAATGCGACTACAAGAGATGATCAGACTGCAAATGCGACTACAGGAGAGGACCAGACTGCGAATGTGACTACAGGAGATGACCAGGGACTGCGAATGCGACTACAGGAGATGACCAGGGACTGCGAATGCGACTACAGGAGATGACCAGGGACTGCGAATGCGACTACAGGAGATGACCAGACTGCGAATGCGACTACAGGAAATAGCCAGAGACTGCGAATGCATCTACAAGAGATGACCAGACTGCGAATGCGACTACAAGAGATGACCAGACTGCGAATGCGACTACAAGAGATGACCAGACTGCGAATGCGACTACAAGAGATGACCAGACTGCAAATGCGACTACAGGAGATGACCAGACTGCGAATGCGACTACAGGAGATGACCAGACTGCGAATGCGACTACAGGAGGTGACCAGACTGTGAATGCGACTACAAGAGATAACCAGACTGCGAGTGCGACTACAAGAGATGACCAGACTGTGAATGCGATTACAGGAGATGACCAGACTGCGAATGCGACTACAAGAGATGACCAGGGACTGCGAATGCGACTACAGGAGATGACCAGACTGCGAATGCGACTACAGGAGATGAGCAGGGACTGCGAATGCGACTACAGGAGATGACCAGACTGCGAATGCGACTACAGGAGATGACCAGACTGCGAATGCGGCTACAGAAGATGACCAGACTGCGAATGCGACTACAGGAGATGACCAGGGACTGTGAATGCGACTACAGGAGATGACCAGACTGCGAATGCGGCTACAGAAGATGACCAGGGACTGCGAATGCGACTACAAGAGATGACCAGGGACTGCGAATGCGACTACAGGAGATGACCAGGGACTGCGAATGCGACTACAGGAGATGACCAGACTGCGAATGCGACTACAGGAAATAGCCAGAGACTGCGAATGCATCTACAAGAGATGACCAGACTGCGAATGCGACTACAAGAGATGACCAGACTGCGAATGCGACTACAAGAGATGACCAGACTGCGAATGCGACTACAAGAGATGACCAGACTGCAAATGCGACTACAAGAGATGACCAGACTGCGAATGCGACTACAAGAGATGACCAGACTGCGAATGCGACTACAAGAGATGACCAGGCTGCGAATGCGACTACAAGAGATAACCAGACTGCGAGTGCGACTACAAGAGATAACCAGACTGCGAGTGCGACTACAAGAGATAACCAGACTGCGAGTGTGACTACAGGAGATGACCAGACTGCGAATGCGACTACAAGAGATGACCAGACTGCGAATGCGACTACAGGAGATGATCAGGGACTGCGAATGCGACTACAGGAGATGACCAGACTGTGAATGCGACTACAAGAGATGACCAGACTGCGAGTGTGACTACAGGAGGTGACCAGACTGCGAATGCGACTACAGGAGATGAGCAGAGACTGCGAATGCGACTACAAGAGATGACCAGACTGCGAATGCGACTACAGGAGATGACCAGACTGCGAATGCGACTACAAGAGATGACCAGACTGCGAATGCGACTACAGGAGATGACCAGGGACTGCGAATGCGACTACAAGAGATAACCAGACTGCGAGTGCGACTACAGGAGGTGACCAGACTGCGAATGTGACTACAGGAGGTGGCCAGACTGTGAATGCGACTACAAGAGATGACCAGACTGCGAGTGCGACTACAAGAGATGATCAGACTGCAAATGCGACTACAGGAGAGGACCAGACTGCGAATGCGACTACAGGAGATGACCAGACTGCGAATGCGACTACAAGAGATGACCAGACTGCGAATGCGACTACAAGAGATGACCAGACTGCGAGTGCGACTACAAGAGATAACCAGACTGCGAATGCGACTACAAGAGATGATCAGACTGCAAATGCGACTACAGGAGAGGACCAGACTGCGAATGTGACTACAGGAGATGACCAGGGACTGCGAATGCGACTACAGGAGATGATCAGACTGTGAATGCGACTACAAGAGATGACCAGACTGCGAATGTGACTACAAGAGATGACCAGACTGCGAGTGTGACTACAGGAGGTGACCAGACTGCGAATGCGACTACAGGAGATGAGCAGAGACTGCGAATGCGACTACAAGAGATGACCAGACTGCGAATGCGACTACAAGAGATGACCAGACTGCGAATGCGACTACAGGAGATGACCAGGGACTGCGAATGCGACTACAGGAGATGACCAGACTGCGAGTGCGACTACAGGAGATGACCAGACTGCGAATGCGACTACAAGAGATGACCAGACTGCGAGTGCGACTACAGGAGGTGACCAGACTGCGAATGCGACTACAGGAGATGACCAGAGACTGCGAATGCGACTACAAGAGATGACCAGACTGCGAATGTGACTACAAGAGATGACCAGACTGCGAATGCGACTACAGGAGATGACCAGGGACTGCGAATGCGACTACAAGAGATAACCAGACTGCGAGTGCGACTACAGGAGGTGACCAGACTGCGAATGCGACTACAGGAGATGACCAGACTGCGAATGCGACTACAAGAGATGACCAGACTGCGAATGTGACTGCAGGAGGTGACCAGACTGTGAATGCGACTACAAGAGATGACCAGACTGCGAGTGCGACTACAAGAGATGACCAGACTGCGAATGCGACTACAAGAGATGATCAGACTGCAAATGCGACTACAGGAGAGGACCAGACTGCGAATGCGACTACAGGAGATGACCAGACTGCGAATGCGACTGCAAGAGATGACCAGACTGCGAGTGCGACTACAAGAGATAACCAGACTGCGAATGCGACTACAAGAGATGATCAGACTGCAAATGCGACTACAGGAGAGGACCAGACTGCGAATGCGACTACAGGAGATGACCAGGGACTGGGAATGCGACTACAGGAGGTGACCAGACTGCGAATGCGACTACAAGAGATGACCAGACTGCGATTGCGACTACAAGAGATAACCAGACTGCGAGTGCGACTACAAGAGATGACCAGACTGCGAATGCGACTACAGGAGATGACCAGACTGCGAATGCGACTACAAGAGATGATCAGACTGCAAATGCGACTACAGGAGAGGACCAGACTGCGAATGCGACTACAGGAGATGACCAGGGACTGTGAATGCGACTACAAGAGATGATCAGACTGCAAATGCGACTACAGGAGAGGACCAGACTGTGAATGCGACTACAGGAGGTGACCAGACTGTGAATGTGACTACAAGAGATGACCAGAGTGCGAGTGCAACTACAGGAGATGACCAGGGACTGCGAATGCGACTACAGGAGGTGACCAGACTGTGAATGTGACTACAAGAGATGACCAGACTGCGAATGCGACTACAAGAGATAACCAGACTGCGAGTGCGACTACAAGAGATAACCAGACTGCGAATGCGACTAAAAGAGATGATCAGACTGCAAATGCGACTACAGGAGATGACCAGACTGCGAATGCGACTACAGGAGATGACCAGACTGCGAATGCGACTACAGGAGAGGACCAGACTGCGAATGCGACTACAGGAGAGGACCAGACTGCGAATGCGACTACAAGAGATGATCAGACTGCAAATGCGACTACAGGAGAGGACCAGACTGCGAAGGCGACTACAGGAGATGACCAGACTGCGAATGCGACTACAGGAGATGACCAGACTGCGAATGCGACTACAGGAGAGGACCAGACTGCGAATGCGACTACAGGAGAGGACCAGACTGCGAATGCGACTACAGGAGAGGACCAGACTGCGAATGCGACTACAGGAGAGGACCAGAAACTGCAAATGCGACTACAGAAGGTGACCAGGGACTGCAAATGCGACTACAGAAGGTGACCAGGGACTGCAAATGCGACTACAAGAGATGACCAGGGACTGCGACTACAGGAAATAACCAGAGACCGTGAATGCGACTACAGGAGATGACCAGACTGCGAATGCGACTACAGGAGAGGACCAGAGACTGCAAATGCGACTACAGGAAATAACCAGAGACTGTGAATGCGACTACATAGGAGACTACAGGAGATGATCAGACTGCGAATGCGACTACAAGAGATAACCAGACTGCGAATGCGACTACAGAAGATGATCAAGTCAAGTAGCCATTTTTAAAATTCTAACTTTCATCAGAGGGGGGGAAACAACACTGCCAGGAAGGCTTTAGTCTAACAGTGAGTCTACAGGCAGTGTATATTTGCAGAAAGACCTAACTGGCCGGCCGGGATCACCTCCCGCTCTCAGAGGTCCGGGGCGGAGCTTTCGTTGGTAGGGGGCGGGGCTTTCGGCGGTAGGGGCGGGGATTTTCGCGGTCCAGGAGAGCCAATCTCCGCGCTCCCACTCTGCTCTGAGCACATAGACTACATGTTCCTGCTGACAGAGCTTCCTTTAGCCTAAGCCGAGCCCAACAGCCTGGGCGGCTATCTGAACGTGACAGAACACGCGGCGCCACGCTCCAGTAGGCCGGCTGTGGCGCTGGGGGCTATATTAGTCCAGGAGGCGGCCGCGGGAGGACGGGTGGAGTTTTTTTTCGTGCGTGGCACTTGCCATGGCTGCCATACCCTAGATACACCACTGAAGACAAGTGTGTCTTGCCTACAGTCAGGCATGGTGGTGGGAGTGTCATGGTCTGGGGCTGCATGAGTGCTGCCGGCACTGGGGGGGCTACAGATCATTGAGGGGACCATGAATGCCGACATGTACTGTGACATACTGAAGCAGAGCATGATCCCCTCCCTTCAGAGACTGGACCGCAGGGTAGTATTCCAACATGATAACCACCCCAAACACCTCCAAGACCACCACTGCCTTGCTAAAGAAGCTGAGGGTAAAGGTGATGGACTGGCCAAGCATGTCTCCAGACCTAAACCCTATTGATCATCTGTGGGGGATCCTCAAACGGAAGGTGGAGGAGCGCAAGGTCTCCAACATCCACCAGCTCCGTGATGTCGTCATGGGGGAGGGGAAGAGGACTCCAGTGACAACCTGTGAAGCTCTGGTGACCTCCATGCCCAAGAGGGTTAAGGCCGTGCTGGAAAATAATGACAATATGGAACCAATGTGGACATTTTCACTTAGGGGTGTCCTGACTTTTGTTGCCAGAGGTTTAGACATTAATGGCTGTGTGTTGAGTTATTTTGAGGGGAGAGGAAATTTACACCGTTATACAAGCTGTACACTCCTCCCCCCTGTGTACACTCCTCCCCCCTGTGTACACTCCTCCCCCCTGTGTACACTCACTACTTTACATTGTAGCAAAGTGTCATTTCTTCAGTGTTGTCACATGAATGGGACTGAGGGGTGTACTTACTTTTGTCACATCCTGTGTGTATAGATCAGGTATTGTTGTATAACAAGATCTCTCCCTATAGACCAGTCATTATATATCTGTATCATATAATAAGATCCGGTTATTATATATAATGTATACAGAGCTCATACCATCCGGGGGGCAGGAGTCCGGGGTGCTAGAGGTAGTAGATGGAGCGTCCTCTGCAGGAAGAGCAGACACATCATTATTACCAATGTACACTGAGGGGGGTATACAGAGTGTGATTATATGGGGGAGGGGATGGTAGTGTAAGGACAATATATGAAGAGATATTCCTCTATATAATGACTGTGTACCCCAATATATGCTCCTCTTTATGTGTACCCCAATATATGATCCTCTGTATGTGTACCCCCATATATGATCCTCTGTATGTGTACCCCCATATATGCTCCTCTGTATGTGTACCCCCATATATGCTCCTCTGTATGTGTACCCCCATATATGCTCCTCTATATGTGTACCCCCATATATGATCCTCTATATGTGTACCCCCATATATGATCCTCTGTATGTGTACCCCAATATATGATCCTCTGTATGTGTACCCCAATATATGATCCTCTGTATGTGTACCCCCATATATAATCTTCTGTATGTGTACCCCAATATATGATCCGCTGTATGTGTACCCCCATATATGATCCGCTGTATGTGTACCCCCATATATGATCCGCTGTATGTGTACCCCCATATATGATCCGCTGTATGTGTACCCCCATATATGATCTGATGTATGTGTACCCCAATATATGATCCGCTGTATGTGTACCCCAATATATGATCCCCTGTATGTGTACCCCCATATATGATCCCCTGTATGTGTACCCCCATATATGATCCTCTGTATGTGTACCCCCATATATGATCTTCTGTATGTGTACCCCCATATATGATCCTCTGTATGTGTACCCCCATATATGATCCTCTGTATGTGTACCCCCATATATGATCCCCTCTGTGTACCCCCATATATGATCCTCTGTATGTGTACCCCCATATATGATCCTCTGTATGTGTAGCCCCATATATGATCCTCTGTATGTGTAGCCCCATATATGATCCTCTGTATGTGTAGCCCCATATATGATCCTCTGTATGTGTAGCCCCATATATGATCCTCTGTATGTGTAGCCCCATATATGATCCTCTGTATGTGTAGCCCCATATATGATCCTCTGTATGTGTAGCCCCATATATGATCCTCTGTATGTGTACCCCCATATATAATTATCTGTATGTGTACCCCCATATATGATCATATGTATGTGTACCCCATATATAATTCTCTGTATGTGTACCTCCATATATGATCATATGTATGTGTACCCCATATATGATCCTCTGTATGTGTACCCCCATATATGATCCTCTGTATGTGTACCCCCATATATGATCCTTTGAATGTGTACCTCCATATATGATCCTCTGTATGTGTACCCCCATATATGATCCTCTGTATGTGTACCTCCATATATGATCCTCTGTATGTGTACCCCATATATGATCCTCTGTATGTGTACCCCCATATATGATCCTCTGTATGTGTACCCCCATATATGATCCCCTCTGTGTACCCCCATATATGATCCTCTGTATGTGTAGCCCCATATATGATCCTCTGTATGTGTAGCCCCATATATGATCCTCTGTATGTGTAGCCCCATATATGATCCTCTGTATGTGTACCCCCATATATAATTATCTGTATGTGTACCCCCATATATGATCATATGTATGTGTACCCCATATATAATTCTCTGTATGTGTACCTCCATATATGATCATATGTATGTGTACCCCATATATGATCCTCTGTATGTGTACCCCCATATATGATCCTCTGTATGTGTACCCCCATATATGATCCTTTGAATGTGTACCTCCATATATGATCCTCTGTATGTGTACCTCCATATATGATCCTCTGTATGTGTACCCCCATATATGATCCTCTGTATGTGTACCTCCATATATGATCCTCTGTATGTGTACCTCCATATATGATCCTCTGTATGTGTACCCCCATATATGATCCTCTGTATGTGTACCCCCATATATGATCCCCTCTGTGTACCCCCATATATGATCCTCTGTATGTGTACCCCCATATATGATCCTCTGTATGTGTACCCCCATATATGATCCTCTGTATGTGTAGCCCCATATATGATCCTCTGTATGTGTAGCCCCATATATGATCCTCTGTATGTGTACCCCCATATATGATCCTCTGTATGTGTAGCCCCATATATGATCCTCTGTATGTGTAGCCCCATATATGATCCTCTGTATGTGTACCCCCATATATAATTATCTGTATGTGTACCCCCATATATGATCATATGTATGTGTACCCCATATATAATTCTCTGTATGTGTACCTCCATATATGATCATATGTATGTGTACCCCATATATGATCCTCTGTATGTGTACCCCCATATATGATCCTCTGTATGTGTACCCCATATATGATCCTCTGTATGTGTACCCCCATATATGATCCTCTGTATGTGTACCCCCATATATGATCCTCTGTATGTGTACCCCCATATATGATCCTCTGTATGTGTACCCCCATGTATGATCCTCTGTATGTGTACCCCCATATATGATCCTCTGTATGTGTACCCCCATATATGATCCTCTGTATGTGTACCCCCATATATGATCCTCTGTATGTGTACCCCCATATATTATCCTCTGTATGTGTACCCCCATATATGATCCTCTGTATGTATACCTTCATGCACGTGAGATGAGCCCCAGACACAGATACAGAGATATTCCATATGGTACACAATCCCACCCGGGAAATACACACATGGAGAACAGATGATGGACATGACACATGTATACAGCTGGTTGTGTACATATATATGTGTGTGTGAGGCCTGTGTGTGTATATAGCTGTGTGTGGGTATATGTGAGTATACATGTGTGTGTCAGGCCTGTGTGTGTATACATGTGTATATGTGAGTATACATGTGTATGTGTGTATATAGCTGTGTGTGTATATATACATGCGTGTGTGTATATGTGAGTATACATGTGTGTGTCAGGCCTGTGTGTGTATATGTGAGTATGCATGTGTGTGTCAGGCCTGTGTGTGTATATGTGAGTATGCATGTGTGTGTGTATATACATGTGTGTGTCAGGCCTGTGTGTGTATATGTGAGTATACATGTGTGTGTCAGGCCTGTGTGTGTATATGTGAGTATGCATGTGTGTGTGTATATACATGTGTGTGTCAGGCCTGTGTGTGTATATGTGAGTATACATGTGTGTGTGTCAGGCCTGTGTGTGTACATGTTTATATAGCTGTGAGTGTATATGTGAGTATACATGTGTGTATATATACATGTGTCAGGCCTGTGTGTGTGTACATGTGTATATATACATGTGTGTGTGTATATGTGAGTATACATGTGTATATAGCTGTGTGAGTATACATGTGTATATAGCTGTGTATATATACATGTGTCAGGCCTGTGTGTGTGTACATGTGTATATAGCTGTGTGTATATAGCTGTGTGTATATAGCTGTGTGTATATAGCTGTGTGTATATAGTGGTGTGTATATAGCTGTGTGTATATAGCTGTGTGTGTACATGTGTATATAGCTGTGTGTGTATATATAGCTGTGTGTATATAGCTGTGTGTATATAGCTGTGTGTATATAGCTGTGTGTACATGTGTATATAGCTGTGTGTGTGTATATAGCTGTGTGTATATAGCTGTGTGTATATAGCTGTGTGTATATAGCTGTGTGTATATAGCTGTGTGTATATAGCTGTGTGTATATAGCTGTGTGTATATAGCTGTGTGTACATGTGTATATAGCTGTGTGTGTATATAGCTGTGTGTATATAGCTGTGTGTATATAGCTGTGTGTATATAGCTGTGTGTATATAGCTGTGTGTATATACATGTGTCAGGCCTGCGGCGGGTGGCTCCCAATCAGACACAATGGACGGAGAGGAGAAGAAGGACAGAATGACACAGCAGGACAGACTTACTGCAATGTGTGAACGACAGGACGTGTCCCATATCCTCCGATCGCCTGTGACACCCATACAGCCCCGGCACAGCACACCGTACTCACCATATACACCATCACACAGACTGGAGCATCTGGGAGGGGCCCCTCACAGACAAAGGACCACAGAGGAGGAGGGGGCCACAACCACCACCGCTACCATGACAGCAAGCCGATACATTGTATAGAATGATGATCGAGGAGATCACACACTGATACATTGTATAGAATGATGATCGAGGAGATCACACACTGATACATTGTATAGAATGATGATCGAGGGGATCACACACTGATACATTGTATAGAATGATGATCGAGGAGATCACACACTGATACATTGTATAGAATGATGATCGAGGGGATCACACACTGATACATTGTATAGAATGATGATCGAGGAGATCACACGCTGATACATTGTATAGAATGATGATCGAGGAGATCACACGCTGATACATTGTATAGAATGAAGATCGAGGAGATCACACGCTGATACAATGTATAGAATGATGATCGAGGAGATCACACGCTGATACATTGTATAGAATGATGATCGAGGAGATCACACGCTGATACAATGTATAGAATGATGATCGAGGAGATCACAGGCTGATACAATGTATAGAATGATGATCAAGGAGATCACACACTGATACAATGTATAGAATGATGATCGAGGAGATCACACGCTGATACAATGTATAGAATGATGATCGGGGAGATCACACGCTGATACATTGTATAGAATGATGATCGAGGAGATCACACGCTGATACAATGTAAAGAATGATGATCGAGGAGATCACACGCTGATACATTGTATAGAATGATGATCGAGGAGATCACACGCTGATACATTGTATAGAATGATGATCGAGGAGATCACACGCTGATACAATGTATAGAATGATGATCGAGGAGATCATAGGCTGATACAATGTATAGAATGATGATCGAGGAGATCACACACTGATACAATGTATAGAATGATGATCGAGGAGATCACACGCTGATACAATGTATAGGATGATGATCGAGGAGATCACACGCTGATACAATGTATAGAATGATGATCGAGGAGATCACACGCTGATACATTGTATAGAATGATGATCGAGGAGATCACACGCTGATACATTGTATAGAATGATGATCGAGGAGATCACACACTGATACAATGTATAGAATGATGATCGAGGGGATCACACACTGATACAATGTATAGAATGATGATCGAGGAGATCACACACTGATACATTGTATAGAATGATGATCGAGGGGATCACACACTGATACATTGTATAGAATGATGATCGAGGAGATCACACGCTGATACATTGTATAGAATGATGATCGAGGAGATCACACGCTGATACATTGTATAGAATGAAGATCGAGGAGATCACACGCTGATACAATGTATAGAATGATGATCGAGGAGATCACACGCTGATACATTGTATAGAATGATGATCGAGGAGATCACACGCTGATACAATGTATAGAATGATGATCGAGGAGATCACAGGCTGATACAATGTATAGAATGATGATCAAGGAGATCACACACTGATACAATGTATAGAATGATGATCGAGGAGATCACACGCTGATACAATGTATAGAATGATGATCGGGGAGATCACACGCTGATACATTGTATAGAATGATGATCGAGGAGATCACACGCTGATACAATGTAAAGAATGATGATCGAGGAGATCACACGCTGATACATTGTATAGAATGATGATCGAGGAGATCACACGCTGATACATTGTATAGAATGATGATCGAGGAGATCACACGCTGATACAATGTATAGAATGATGATCGAGGAGATCATAGGCTGATACAATGTATAGAATGATGATCGAGGAGATCACACACTGATACAATGTATAGAATGATGATCGAGGAGATCACACGCTGATACAATGTATAGGATGATGATCGAGGAGATCACACGCTGATACAATGTATAGAATGATGATCGAGGAGATCACACGCTGATACATTGTATAGAATGATGATCGAGGAGATCACACGCTGATACATTGTATAGAATGATGATCGAGGAGATCACACACTGATACAATGTATAGAATGATGATCGAGGGGATCACACACTGATACAATGTATAGAATGATGATCGAGGAGATCACACGCTGATACATTGTATAGAATGATGATCGAGGGGATCACACACTGATACAATGTATAGAATGATGATCGAGGAGATCACACGCTGATACAATGTATAGAATGATGATCGAGGAGATCACACGCTGATACAATGTATAGAATGATGATCGAGGGGATCACACGCTGATACATTGTATAGAATGATGATCGAGGAGATCACACGCTGATACATTGTATAGAATGATGATCGAGGAGATCACACGCTGATACAATGTATAGAATGATGATCGAGGAGATCACACGCTGATACATTGTATAGAATGATGATCGAGGAGATCACACGCTGATACAATGTATAGAATGATGATCGAGGAGATCACAGGCTGATACAATGTATAGAATGATGATCGAGGAGATCACACGCTGATACATTGTATAGAATGATGATCGAGGAGATCACAGGCTGATACATTGTATAGAATGATGATCTAGGAGATCACACGCTGATACATTGTATAGAATGATGATCGAGGAGATCACACACTGATACAATGTATAGAATGATGATCGAGGAGATCACACGCTGATACATTGTATAGAATGATGATCGAGGAGATCACACACTGATACATTGTATAGAATGATGATCGAGGAGATCACACGCTGATACATTGTATAGAATGATGATCGAGGAGATCACAGGCTGATACAATGTATAGAATGATGATCGAGGAGATCACACACTGATACATTGTATAGAATGATGATCGAGGAGATCACACGCTGATACATTGTATAGAATGATGATCGAGGAGATCACACGCTGATACAATGTATAGAATGATGATCGAGGAGATCACACACTGATACATTGTATAGAATGATGATCGAGAAGATCACACGCTGATACATTGTATAGAATGATGATCGAGGAGATCACACGCTGATACATTGTATAGAATGATGATCGAGGAGATCACACGCTGATACATTGTATAGAATGATGATCGAGGAGATCACACGCTGATACATTGTATAGAATGATGATCGAGGAGATCACACACTGATACATTGTATAGAATGATGATCGAGGAGATCACACACTGATACAATGTATAGAATGATGATCGAGGAGATCACACGCTGATACATTGTATAGAATGATGATCGAGGAGATCACACGCTGATACATTGTATAGAATGATGATCGAGGAGATCACACACTGATACAATGTATAGAATGATGATCGAGGAGATCACACGCTGATACATTGTATAGAATGATGATCGAGAAGATCACACGCTGATACATTGTATAGAATGATGATCGAGGAGATCACACGCTGATACAATGTATAGAATGATGATCGAGGAGATCACACACTGATACAATGTATAGAATGATGATCGAGGAGATCACAGGCTGATACATTGTATAGAATGATGATCGAGGAGATCACACGCTGATACATTGTATAGAATGATGATCGAGGAGATCACACGCTGATACATTGTATAGAATGATGATCGAGGAGATCACACACTGATACAATGTATAGAATGATGATCGAGGAGATCACAGGCTGATACAATGTATAGAATGATGATCGAGGAGATCACACACTGATACATTGTATAGAATGATGATCGAGGAGATCACACGCTGATACATTGTATAGAATGATGATCGAGGAGATCACAGGCTGATACAATGTAAAGAATGATGATCGAGGAGATCACACACTGATACATTGTATAGAATGATGATCTAGGAGATCACACGCTGATACATTGTATAGAATGATGATCGAGGAGATCACACACTGATACAATGTATAGAATGATGATCGAGGAGATCACACGCTGATACATTGTATAGAATGATGATCGAGGAGATCACAGGCTGATACATTGTATACAATGATGATCGAGAAGATCACACGCTGATACATTGTATAGAATGATGATCGAGGAGATCACACGCTGATACATTGTATAGAATGATGATCGAGGAGATCACACGCTGATACATTGTATAGAATGATGATCGGGGAGATCACACGCTGATACATTGTATAGAATGATGATCGGGGAGATCACACGCTGATACATTGTATAGAATGATGATCGAGGAGATCACACGCTGATACATTGTATAGAATGATGATCGAGGAGATCACACACTGATACATTGTATAGAATGATGATCGAGGAGATCACACACTGATACATTGTATAGAATGATGATCGAGGAGATCACAGGCTGATACAATGTATAGAATGATGATCGAGGAGATCACACACTGATACATTGTATAGAATGATGATCGAGGAGATCACACGCTGATACATTGTATAGAATGATGATCGAGGAGATCACACGCTGATACATTGTATAGAATGATGATCGAGGAGATCACACGCTGATACAATGTATAGAATGATGATCGAGGAGATCACACACTGATACATTGTATAGAATGATGATCGAGAAGATCACACGCTGATACATTGTATAGAATGATGATCGAGGAGATCACACGCTGATACATTGTATAGAATGATGATCGAGGAGATCACAGGCTGATACATTGTATAGAATGATGATCTAGGAGATCACACGCTGATACATTGTATAGAATGATGATCGAGGAGATCACACACTGATACAATGTATAGAATGATGATCGAGGAGATCACACGCTGATACATTGTATAGAATGATGATCGAGGAGATCACACACTGATACAATGTATAGAATGATGATCGAGGAGATCACACGCTGATACATTGTATAGAATGATGATCGAGGAGATCACAGGCTGATACATTGTATACAATGATGATCGAGAAGATCACACGCTGATACATTGTATAGAATGATGATCGAGGAGATCACACGCTGATACATTGTATAGAATGATGATCGAGGAGATCACACGCTGATACATTGTATAGAATGATGATCGAGGAGATCACACGCTGATACATTGTATAGAATGATGATCGAGGAGATCACACACTGATACATTGTATAGAATGATGATCGAGGAGATCACATGCTGATACATTGCATAGAATGATGATCGAGGAGATCACAGGCTGATACAATGTAAAGAATGATGATCGAGGAGATCACACACTGATACATTGTATAGAATGATGATCTAGGAGATCACACGCTGATACATTGTATAGAATGATGATCGAGGAGATCACACGCTGATACATTGTATAGAATGATGATCGAGGAGATCACACGCTGATACATTGTATAGAATGATGATCAAGGAGATCACACACTGATACATTGTATAGAATGATGATCAAGGAGATCACATGCTGATACATTGTATAGAATGATGATCGAGGAGATCACAGGCTGATACAATGTAAAGAATGATGATCGAGGAGATCACACACTGATACATTGTATAGAATGATGATCTAGGAGATCACACGCTGATACATTGTATAGAATGATGATCGAGGAGATCACACACTGATACAATGTATAGAATGATGATCGAGGAGATCACACGCTGATACATTGTATAGAATGATGATCGAGGAGATCACAGGCTGATACATTGTATAGAATGATGATCGAGGAGATCACACGCTGATACATTGTATAGAATGATGATCGAGGAGATCACACGCTGATACATTGTATAGAATGATGATCGAGGAGATCACACGCTGATACATTGTATAGAATGATGATCTAGGAGATCACACGCTGATACATTGTATAGAATGATGATCGAGGAGATCACACACTGATACATTGTATAGAATGATGATCGAGGAGATCACCCACTGATACATTGTATAGAATGATGATCGAGGAGATCACACGCTGATACATTGTATAGAATGATGATCGAGGAGATCACACACTGATACATTGTATAGAATGATGATCGAGGAGATCACACACTGATACATTGTATAGAATGATGATCGAGGAGATCACACGCTGATACAATGTATAGAATGATGATCTAGGAGATCACACACTGATACATTGTATAGAATGATGATCTAGGAGATCACACGCTGATACATTGTATAGAATGATGATCGAGGAGATCACACACTGATACATTGTATAGAATGATGATCGAGGAGATCACACGCTGATACATTGTATAGAATGATGATCGAGGAGATCACACGCTGATACATTGTATAGAATGATGATCGAGGAGATCACAGGCTGATACATTGTATAGAATGATGATCGAGGAGATCACAGGCTGATACATTGTATAGAATGATGATCTAGGAGATCACACACTGATACATTGTATAGAATGATGATCTAGGAGATCACACGCTGATACAATGTATAGAATGATGATCGAGGAGATCACACACTGATACATTGTATAGAATGATGATCGAGGAGATCACACGCTGATACAATGTATAGAATGATGATCGGGGAGATCACACGCTGATACATTGTATAGAATGATGATCGAGGAGATCACAGGCTGATACAATGTATAGAATGATGATCGAGGAGATCACACGCTGATACAATGTATAGAATGATGATCGAGGAGATCACACGCTGATACATTGTATAGAATGATGATCGAGGAGATCACACACTGATACAATGTATAGAATGATGATCGAGGAGATCACACGCTGATACAATGTATAGAATGATGATCTAGGAGATCACACGCTGATACATTGTATAGAATGATGATCGAGGAGATCACACGCTGATACATTGTATAGAATGATGATCGAGGAGATCACACACTGATACATTGTATAGAATGATGATCGAGGAGATCACACACTGATACAATGTATAGAATGATGATCGAGGAGATCACACGCTGATACATTGTATAGAATGATGATCGAGGAGATCACACGCTGATACATTGTATAGAATGATGATCGAGGAGATCACACACTGATACAATGTATAGAATGATGATCGAGGAGATCACACGCTGATACATTGTATAGAATGATGATCGAGAAGATCACACGCTGATACATTGTATAGAATGATGATCGAGGAGATCACACGCTGATACAATGTATAGAATGATGATCGAGGAGATCACACACTGATACAATGTATAGAATGATGATCGAGGAGATCAAAGGCTGATACATTGTATAGAATGATGATCGAGGAGATCACACGCTGATACATTGTATAGAATGATGATCGAGGAGATCACACGCTGATACATTGTATAGAATGATGATCGAGGAGATCACACACTGATACAATGTATAGAATGATGATCGAGGAGATCACAGGCTGATACAATGTATAGAATGATGATCGAGGAGATCACACACTGATACATTGTATAGAATGATGATCGAGGAGATCACACGCTGATACATTGTATAGAATGATGATCGAGGAGATCACAGGCTGATACAATGTAAAGAATGATGATCGAGGAGATCACACACTGATACATTGTATAGAATGATGATCGAGGAGATCACACGCTGATACATTGTATAGAATGATGATCGAGGAGATCACACACTGATACAATGTATAGAATGATGATCGAGGAGATCACACGCTGATACATTGTATAGAATGATGATCTAGGAGATCACACGCTGATACATTGTATAGAATGATGATCGAGGAGATCACACACTGATACAATGTATAGAATGATGATCGAGGAGATCACACGCTGATACATTGTATAGAATGATGATCGAGGAGATCACAGGCTGATACATTGTATACAATGATGATCGAGAAGATCACACGCTGATACATTGTATAGAATGATGATCGAGGAGATCACACGCTGATACATTGTATAGAATGATGATCGAGGAGATCACACGCTGATACATTGTATAGAATGATGATCGAGGAGATCACACGCTGATACATTGTATAGAATGATGATCGAGGAGATCACACGCTGATACATTGTATAGAATGATGATCGAGGAGATCACACACTGATACATTGTATAGAATGATGATCGAGGAGATCACACACTGATACAATGTATAGAATGATGATCGAGGAGATCACAGGCTGATACAATGTATAGAATGATGATCGAGGAGATCACACACTGATACATTGTATAGAATGATGATCGAGGAGATCACACGCTGATACATTGTATAGAATGATGATCGAGGAGATCACACGCTGATACATTGTATAGAATGATGATCGAGGAGATCACACGCTGATACAATGTATAGAATGATGATCGAGGAGATCACACACTGATACATTGTATAGAATGATGATCGAGAAGATCACACGCTGATACATTGTATAGAATGATGATCGAGGAGATCACACGCTGATACATTGTATAGAATGATGATCGAGGAGATCACAGGCTGATACATTGTATAGAATGATGATCTAGGAGATCACACGCTGATACATTGTATAGAATGATGATCGAGGAGATCACACACTGATACAATGTATAGAATGATGATCGAGGAGATCACACGCTGATACATTGTATAGAATGATGATCGAGGAGATCACACACTGATACAATGTATAGAATGATGATCGAGGAGATCACATGCTGATACATTGTATAGAATGATGATCGAGGAGATCACAGGCTGATACAATGTAAAGAATGATGATCGAGGAGATCACACACTGATACATTGTATAGAATGATGATCTAGGAGATCACACGCTGATACATTGTATAGAATGATGATCGAGGAGATCACACACTGATACAATGTATAGAATGATGATCGAGGAGATCACACGCTGATACATTGTATAGAATGATGATCGAGGAGATCACAGGCTGATACATTGTATAGAATGATGATCGAGGAGATCACACGCTGATACATTGTATAGAATGATGATCGAGGAGATCACACGCTGATACATTGTATAGAATGATGATCGAGGAGATCACACGCTGATACATTGTATAGAATGATGATCGAGGAGATCACACGCTGATACATTGTATAGAATGATGATCGGGGAGATCACACGCTGATACATTGTATAGAATGATGATCGAGGAGATCACACGCTGATACATTGTATAGAATGATGATCGAGGAGATCACACACTGATACATTGTATAGAATGATGATCGAGGAGATCACCCACTGATACATTGTATAGAATGATGATCGAGGAGATCACACGCTGATACATTGTATAGAATGATGATCGAGGAGATCACACACTGATACATTGTATAGAATGATGATCGAGGAGATCACACACTGATACATTGTATAGAATGATGATCGAGGAGATCACACGCTGATACAATGTATAGAATGATGATCTAGGAGATCACACACTGATACATTGTATAGAATGATGATCTAGGAGATCACACGCTGATACATTGTATAGAATGATGATCGAGGAGATCACACGCTGATACATTGTATAGAATGATGATCGAGGAGATCACACGCTGATACAATGTATAGAATGATGATCGAGGAGATCACACACTGATACATTGTATAGAATGATGATCGAGGAGATCACACACTGATACATTGTATAGAATGATGATCGAGGAGATCACACGCTGATACATTGTATAGAATGATGATCGAGGAGATCACACGCTGATACATTGTATAGAATGATGATCGAGGAGATCACAGGCTGATACATTGTATACAATGATGATCGAAAAGATCACACGCTGATACATTGTATAGAATGATGATCGAGGAGATCACACGCTGATACAATGTATAGAATGATGATCGAGGAGATCACACACTGATACAATGTATAGAATGATGATCGAGGAGATCACAGGCTGATACAATGTATAGAATGATGATCGAGGAGATCACACACTGATACATTGTATAGAATGATGATCGAGGAGATCACACGCTGATACATTGTATAGAATGATGATCGAGGAGATCACACGCTGATACAATGTATAGAATGATGATCGAGGAGATCACACACTGATACATTGTATAGAATGATGATCGAGAAGATCACATGCTGATACATTGTATAGAATGATGATCGAGGAGATCACACGCTGATACATTGTATAGAATGATGATCGAGGAGATCACAGGCTGATACATTGTATAGAATGATGATCTAGGAGATCACACGCTGATACATTGTATAGAATGATGATCGAGGAGATCACACACTGATACAATGTATAGAATGATGATCGAGGAGATCACACGCTGATACATTGTATAGAATGATGATCGAGGAGATCACACACTGATACATTGTATAGAATGATGATCGAGGAGATCACACGCTGATACATTGTATAGAATGATGATCGAGGAGATCACAGGCTGATACAATGTATAGAATGATGATCGAGGAGATCACACACTGATACATTGTATAGAATGATGATCGAGGAGATCACACGCTGATACATTGTATAGAATGATGATCGAGGAGATCACACGCTGATACAATGTATAGAATGATGATCGAGGAGATCACACACTGATACATTGTATAGAATGATGATCGAGAAGATCACACGCTGATACATTGTATAGAATGATGATCGAGGAGATCACACGCTGATACATTGTATAGAATGATGATCGAGGAGATCACAGGCTGATACATTGTATAGAATGATGATCTAGGAGATCACACGCTGATACATTGTATAGAATGATGATCGAGGAGATCACACACTGATACAATGTATAGAATGATGATCGAGGAGATCACACGCTGATACATTGTATAGAATGATGATCGAGGAGATCACACGCTGATACATTGTATAGAATGATGATCAAGGAGATCACACACTGATACATTGTATAGAATGATGATCGAGGAGATCACACACTGATACATTGTATAGAATGATGATCGAGGAGATCACACGCTGATACAATGTATAGAATGATGATCGAGGAGATCACACGCTGATGCATTGCATAGAATAATGATCGGGGAGATCACACGCTGATACAATGTATAGAATGATGATCGAGGAGATCACACACTGATACATTGTATAGAATGATGATCGAGAAGATCACACGCTGATACATTGTATAGAATGATGATCGAGGAGATCACACGCTGATACAATGTATAGAATGATGATCGAGGAGATCACAGGCTGATACAATGTATAGAATGATGATCGAGGAGATCACACACTGATACAATGTATAGAATGATGATCGAGGAGATCACACGCTGATACAATGTATAGAATGATGATAGAGGAGATCACACGCTGATACAATGTATAGAATGATGATCGAGGAGATCACACGCTGATACAATGTATAGAATGATGATCGAGGAGATCACACGCTGATACATTGTATAGAATGATGATCGAGGAGATCACACGCTGATACAATGTATAGAATGATGATCGAGGAGATCACACGCTGATACAATGTATAGAATGATGATCGAGGAGATCACACGCTGATACAATGTATAGAATGATGATCGAGGAGATCACACGCTGATAAAATGTATAGAATGATGATCGAGGAGATCACACGCTGATACAATGTATAGAATGATGATCGAGGAGATCACACGCTGATACAATGTATAGAATGATGATCGAGGAGATCACACGCTGATACATTGTATAGAATGATGATCGAGGAGATCACACGCTGATACATTGTATAGAATGATGATCGAGGAGATCACACGCTGATACAATGTATAGAATGATGATCGAGGAGATCACACGCTGATACATTGTATAGAATGATGATCGAGGAGATCACACACTGATACATTGTATAGAATGATGATCGAGGAGATCACACGCTGATACAATGTATAGAATGATGATCGAGGAGATCACACGCTGATACATTGTATAGAATGATGATCGAGGAGATCACACGCTGGTACAATGTATAGAATGATGATCGAGGAGATCACACGCTGATACAATGTATAGAATGATGATCGAGGAGATCACACGCTGATACAATGTATAGAATGATGATCGAGGAGATCACACACTGATACATTGTATAGAATGATGATCGAGGAGATCACACACTGATACATTGTATAGAATGATGATCGAGGAGATCACACGCTGATACAATGTATAGAATGATGATCGAGGGGATCACACGCTGATACATTGTATAGAATGATGATCGAGGAGATCACACGCTGATACATTGTATAGAATGATGATCGAGGAGATCACACGCTGATACAATGTATAGAATGATGATCGAGGAGATCACACGCTGATACATTGTATAGAATGATGATCGAGGAGATCACACGCTGATACATTGTATAGAATGATGATCGAGGAGATCACACGCTGATACAATATATAGAATGATGATCGAGGAGATCACACGCTGATACAATGTATAGAATGATGATCGAGGAGATCACACGCTGATACATTGTATAGAATGATGATCGAGGAGATCACACGCTGATACATTGTATAGAATGATGATCGAGGAGATCACACACTGATACAATGTATAGAATGATGATCGAGGAGATCACACGCTGATACATTGTATAGAATGATGATCGAGGAGATCACACGCTGATACAATGTATAGAATGATGATCGAGGAGATTACACACTGATACATTGTATAGAATGATGATCGAGAAGATCACACGCTGATACATTGTATAGAATGATGATCGAGGAGATCACACGCTGATACAATGTATAGAATGATGATCGAGGAGATCACAGGCTGATACATTGTATAGAATGATGATCGAGGAGATCACACACTGATACAATGTATAGAATGATGATCGAGGAGATCACACGCTGTTACATTGTATAGAATGATGATCGAGGAGATCACACGCTGATACATTGTATAGAATGATGATCGAGAAGATCACACGCTGATACATTGTATAGAATGATGATCGAGGAGATCACACGCTGATACATTGTATAGAATGATGATCGAGGAGATCACACGCTGATACATTGTATAGAATGATGATCGAGGAGATCACACACTGATACAATGTATAGAATGATGATCGAGGAGATCACACGCTGATACATTGTATAGAATGATGATCAAGGAGATCACACACTGATACAATGTATAGAATGATGATCGAGGAGATCACACACTGATACATTGTATAGAATGATGATCGAGAAGATCACACGCTGATACATTGTATAGAATGATGATCGAGGAGATCACACGCTGATACAATGTATAGAATGATGATCGAGGAGATCACACGCTGATACAATGTATAGAATGATGATCGAGGAGATCACACACTGATACAATGTATAGAATGATGATCGAGGAGATCACACACTGATACATTGTATAGAATGATGATCGAGAAGATCACACGCTGATACATTGTATAGAATGATGATCGAGGGGATCACACACTGATACAATGTATAGAATGATGATCGAGGAGATCACACACTGATACAATGTATAGAATGATGATCGAGGAGATCACACGCTGATACAATGTATAGAATGATGATCGAGGAGATCACAGGCTGATACATTGTATAGAATGATGATCGAGGAGATCACACACTGATACAATGTATAGAATGATGATCGAGGAGATCACACGCTGATACAATGTATAGAAAGATGATCGAGGAGATCACACGCTGATACAAATGTATAGAATGATGATCGAGGAGATCACACACTGATACATTGTATAGAATGATGATCGAGGAGATCACACGCTGATACATTGTATAGAATGATGATCGAGGAGATCACACACTGATACAATGTATAGAATGATGATCGAGGAGATCACACGCTGATACATTGTATAGAATGATGATCGAGGAGATCACACGCTGATACAATGTATAGAATGATGATCGAGGAGATCACACACTGATACATTGTATAGAATGATGATCGAGGAGATCACACGCTGATACATTGTATAGAATGATGATCGAGGAGATCACACGCTGATACAATGTATAGAATGATGATCGAGGAGATCACACACTGATACATTGTATAGAATGATGATCGAGGGGATCACACACTGATACATTGTATAGAATGATGATCGAGGAAATCACACGCTGATACAATGTATAGAATGATGATCGAGGAGATCACAGGCTGATACATTGTATAGAATGATGATCTAGGAGATCACACGCTGATACATTGTATAGAATGATGATCGAGGAGATCACACGCTGATACATTGTATAGAATGATGATCGAGGAGATCACACACTGATACATTGTATAGAATGATGATCGAGGAAATCACACGCTGATACAATGTATAGAATGATGATCGAGGAGATCACAGGCTGATACAATGTATAGAATGATGATCTAGGAGATCACACGCTGATACATTGTATAGAATGATGATCGAGGAGATCACACGCTGATACATTGTATAGAATGATGATCGAGGAGATCACACACTGATACATTGTATAGAATGATGATCGAGGAGATCACAGGCTGATACATTGTATACAATGATGATCGAGAAGATCACACGCTGATACATTGTATAGAATGATGATCGAGGAGATCACACGCTGATACATTGTATAGAATGATGATCGAGGAGATCACACGCTGATACAATGTATAGAATGATGATCGAGGAGATCACACGCTGATACATTGTATAGAATGATGATCGAGGAGATCACACGCTGATACATTGTATAGAATGATGATCGAGGAGATCACAGGCTGATACATTGTATAGAATGATGATCTAGGAGATCACACGCTGATACATTGTATAGAATGATGATCGAGGAGATCACAGGCTGATACATTGTATACAATGATGATCGAGAAGATCACACGCTGATACATTGTATAGAATGATGATCGAGGAGATCACACGCTGATACATTGTATAGAATGATGATCGAGGAGATCACACGCTGATACATTGTATAGAATGATGATCGGGGAGATCACACGCTGATACATTGTATAGAATGATGATCGAGGAGATCACACGCTGATACATTGTATAGAATGATGATCGAGGAGATCACACGCTGATACATTGTATAGAATGATGAGCGAGGAGATCACACACTGATACATTGTATAGAATGATGATCGAGGAGATCACACGCTGATACATTGTATAGAATGATGATCGAGGAGATCACACGCTGATACATTGTATAGAATGATGATCGAGGAGATCACACGCTGATACATTGTATAGAATGATGATCGAGGAGATCACACGCTGATACATTGTATAGAATGATGATCGAGGAGATCACACGCTGATACATTGTATAGAATGATGATCGGGGAGATCACACGCTGATACAATGTATAGAATGATGATCGAGGAGATCACACGCTGATACAATGTATAGAATGATGATCGAGGAGATCACACGCTGATACATTGTATAGAATGATGATCGAGGAGATCACACGCTGATACATTGTATAGAATGATGATCGAGGAGATCACAGGCTGATACAATGTATAGAATGATGATCGAGGAGATCACACACTGATACAATGTATAGAATGATGATCGAGGAGATCACACGCTGATACATTGTATAGAATGATGATCGAGGAGATCACACGCTGATACATTGTATAGAATGATGATCGGGGAGATCACACGCTGATACAATGTATAGAATGATGATCGAGGAGATCACACGCTGATACATTGTATAGAATGATGATCGAGGAGATCACACGCTGATACATTGTATAGAATGATGATCGGGGAGATCACACGCTGATACATTGTATAGAATGATGATCGAGGAGATCACACACTGATACAATGTATAGAATGATGATCGAGGAGATCACACGCTGATACATTGTATAGAATGATGATCGAGGAGATCACACGCTGATACATTGTATAGAATGATGATCGAGGAGATCACAGGCTGATACATTGTATAGAATGATGATCTAGGAGATCACACGCTGATACAATGTATAGAATGATGATCGAGGAGATCACAGGCTGATACATTGTATAGAATGATGATCTAGGAGATCACACGCTGATACATTGTATAGAATGATGATCGAGGAGATCACACACTGATACATTGTATAGAATGATGATCGAGGAGATCACAGGCTGATACATTGTATACAATGATGATCGAGAAGATCACACGCTGATACATTGTATAGAATGATGATCGAGGAGATCACACGCTGATACATTGTATAGAATGATGATCGAGGAGATCACACGCTGATACATTGTATAGAATGATGATCGAGGAGATCACACGCTGATACATTGTATAGAATGATGATCGGGGAGATCACACGCTGATACATTGTATAGAATGATGATCGAGGAGATCACACGCTGATACATTGTATAGAATGATGATCGAGGAGATCACACGCTGATACATTGTATAGAATGATGATCGAGGAGATCACACACTGATACATTGTATAGAATGATGATTGAGGAGATCACACGCTGATACATTGTATAGAATGATGATCGAGGAGATCACACGCTGATACATTGTATAGAATGATGATCGAGGAGATCACACGCTGATACATTGTATAGAATGATGATCGGGGAGATCACACGCTGATACAATGTATAGAATGATGATCGAGGAGATCACACGCTGATACATTGTATAGAATGATGATCGAGGAGATCACAGGCTGATACAATGTATAGAATGATGATCGAGGAGATCACACACTGATACAATGTATAGAATGATGATCGAGGAGATCACACGCTGATACATTGTATAGAATGATGATCGAGGAGATCACACGCTGATACATTGTATAGAATGATGATCGGGGAGATCACACGCTGATACAATGTATAGAATGATGATTGAGGAGATCACACACTGATACATTGTATAAAATGATGATCGAGGAGATCACAGGCTGATACATTGTATAGAATGATGATCGGGGAGATCACACGCTGATACATTGTATAGAATGATGATCTAGGAGATCACACGCTGATACATTGTATAGAATGATGATCGGGGAGATCACACGCTGATACATTGTATAGAATGATGATCTAGGAGATCACACGCTGATACAATGTATAGAATGATGATCGAGGAGATCACAGGCTGATACATTGTATAGAATGATGATCTAGGAGATCACACGCTGATACATTGTATAGAATGATGATCGAGGAGATCACACACTGATACATTGTATAGAATGATGATCGAGGAGATCACAGGCTGATACATTGTATAGAATGATGATCTAGGAGATCACACGCTGATACAATGTATAGAATGATGATCGAGGAGATCACAGGCTGATACATTGTATAGAATGATGATCTAGGAGATCACACGCTGATACATTGTATAGAATGATGATCGAGGAGATCACACACTGATACATTGTATAGAATGATGATCGAGGAGATCACAGGCTGATACATTGTATACAATGATGATCGAGAAGATCACACGCTGATACATTGTATAGAATGATGATCGAGGAGATCACACGCTGATACATTGTATAGAATGATGATCGAGGAGATCACACGCTGATACATTGTATAGAATGATGATCGGGGAGATCACACGCTGATACATTGTATAGAATGATGATCGGGGAGATCACACGCTGATACATTGTATAGAATGATGATCGAGGAGATCACACGCTGATACATTGTATAGAATGATGATCGAGGAGATCACACGCTGATACATTGTATAGAATGATGATCGAGGAGATCACACACTGATACATTGTATAGAATGATGATCGAGGAGATCACACGCTGATACATTGTATAGAATGATGATCGAGGAGATCACACGCTGATACATTGTATAGAATGATGATCGAGGAGATCACACGCTGATACATTGTATAGAATGATGATCGGGGAGATCACACGCTGATACATTGTATAGAATGATGATCGAGGAGATCACACGCTGATACATTGTATAGAATGATGATCGAGGAGATCACAGGCTGATACAATGTATAGAATGATGATCGAGGAGATCACACACTGATACAATGTATAGAATGATGATCGAGGAGATCACACGCTGATACATTGTATAGAATGATGATCGAGGAGATCACAGGCTGATACAATGTATAGAATGATGATCGAGGAGATCACACACTGATACATTTATAGAATGATGATCGAGGAGATCACACGCTGATACATTGTATAGAATGATGATCTAGGAGATCACACGCTGATACAATGTATAGAATGATGATCGAGGAGATCACACGCTGATACATTGTATAGAATGATGATCGAGGAGATCACAGGCTGATACAATGTATAGAATGATGATCGAGGAGATCACACGCTGATACATTGTATAGAATGATGATCGAGGAGATCACACGCTGATACATTGTATAGAATGATGATCGAGGAGATCACAGGCTGATACAATGTATAGAATGATGATCGAGGAGATCACACGCTGATACATTGTATAGAATGATGATCGAGGAGATCACACGCTGATACATTGTATAGAATGATGATCGAGGAGATCACACGCTGATACATTGTATAGAATGATGATCTAGGAGATCACACGCTGATACATTGTATAGAATGATGATCGGGGAGATCACACGCTGATACATTGTATAGAATGATGATCGAGGAGATCACACGCTGATACATTGTATAGAATGATGATCGAGGAGATCACACGCTGATACATTGTATAGAATGATGATCGAGGAGATCACACGCTGATACATTGTATAGAATGATGATCGGGGAGATCACACGCTGATACATTGTATAGAATGATGATCGGGGAGATCACACGCTGATACAATGTATAGAATGATGATCGAGGAGATCACACACTGATACATTGTATAGAATGATGATCGAGGAGATCACACGCTGATACAATGTATAGAATGATGATCGAGGAGATCACACGCTGATACATTGTATAGAATGATGATCGAGGAGATCACACGCTGATACATTGTATAGAATGATGATTGGGGAGATCACACGCTGATACATTGTATAGAATGATGATCGAGGAGATCACACACTGATACAATGTATAGAATGATGATCGAGGAGATCACACGCTGATACATTGTATAGAATGATGATCGAGGAGATCACACGCTGATACATTGTATAGAATGATGATCGAGGAGATCACACACTGATACAATGTATAGAATGATGATCGGGGAGATCACACGCTGATACATTGTATAGAATGATGATCGAGGAGATCACACGCTGATACATTGTATAGAATGATGATCGAGGAGATCACACGCTGATACAATGTATAGAATGATGATCGGGGAGATCACACGCTGATACATTGTATAGAATGATGATCGAGGAGATCACACGCTGATACATTGTATAGAATGATGATCGAGGAGATCACACGCTGATACAATGTATAGAATGATGATCGGGGAGATCACACGCTGATACATTGTATAGAATGATGATCGAGGAGATCACACACTGATACATTGTATAGAATGATGATCTAGGAGATCACACGCTGATACAATGTATAGAATGATGATCGAGGAGATCACACACTGATACATTGTATAGAATGATGATCGAGGAGATCACACGCTGATACAATGTATAGAATGATGATCGAGGAGATCACACGCTGATACATTGTATAGAATGATGATCGAGGAGATCACACACTGATACAATGTATAGAATGATGATCGAGGAGATCACACGCTGATACATTGTATAGAATGATGATCGAGGAGATCACACGCTGATACATTGTATAGAATGATGATCGGGGAGATCACACGCTGATACATTGTATAGAATGATGATCGAGGAGATCACACACTGATACATTGTATAGAATGATGATCGGGGAGATCACACGCTGATACATTGTATAGAATGATGATCGAGGAGATCACACACTGATACAATGTATAGAATGATGATCGAGGAGATCACACGCTGATACATTGTATAGAATGATGATCGAGGAGATCACACGCTGATACATTGTATAGAATGATGATCGAGGAGATCACACACTGATACAATGTATAGAATGATGATCGAGGAGATCACACACTGATACAATGTATAGAATGATGATCGGGGAGATCACAGGCTGATACAATGTATAGAATGATGATCGAGGAGATCACACACTGATACATTGTATAGAATGATGATCGAGGAGATCACACGCTGATACATTGTATAGAATGATGATCGAGGAGATCACACGCTGATACAATGTATAGAATGATGATCGAGGAGATCACACACTGATACATTGTATAGAATGATGATCGAGAAGATCACACGCTGATACATTGTATAGAATGATGATCGAGGAGATCACACGCTGATACATTGTATAGAATGATGATCGAGGAGATCACACACTGATACAATGTATAGAATGATGATCGGGGAGATCACACACTGATACATTGTATAGAATGATGATCGAGAAGATCACACGCTGATACATTGTATAGAATGATGATCGAGGAGATCACACGCTGATACATTGTATAGAATGATGATCGAGGAGATCACACGCTGATACATTGTATAGAATGATGATCGAGGAGATCACACACTGATACAATGTATAGAATGATGATCGAGGAGATCACAGGCTGATACAATGTATAGAATGATGATCGAGGAGATCACACACTGATACATTGTATAGAATGATGATCGAGGAGATCACACGCTGATACATTGTATAGAATGATGATCGAGGAGATCACACGCTGATACAATGTATAGAATGATGATCGAGGAGATCACACACTGATACATTGTATAGAATGATGATCGAGAAGATCACACGCTGATACATTGTATAGAATGATGATCGAGGAGATCACACGCTGATACATTGTATAGAATGATGATCGAGGAGATCACAGGCTGATACATTGTATAGAATGATGATCTAGGAGATCACACGCTGATACATTGTATAGAATGATGATCGAGGAGATCACACACTGATACAATGTATAGAATGATGATCGAGGAGATCACACGCTGATACATTGTATAGAATGATGATCGAGGAGATCACACACTGATACATTGTATAGAATGATGATCGAGGAGATCACACGCTGATACATTGTATAGAATGATGATCGAGGAGATCACAGGCTGATACAATGTATAGAATGATGATCGAGGAGATCACACACTGATACATTGTATAGAATGATGATCGAGGAGATCACACGCTGATACATTGTATAGAATGATGATCGAGGAGATCACACGCTGATACAATGTATAGAATGATGATCGAGGAGATCACACACTGATACATTGTATAGAATGATGATCGAGAAGATCACACGCTGATACATTGTATAGAATGATGATCGAGGAGATCACACGCTGATACATTGTATAGAATGATGATCGAGGAGATCACAGGCTGATACATTGTATAGAATGATGATCTAGGAGATCACACGCTGATACATTGTATAGAATGATGATCGAGGAGATCACACACTGATACAATGTATAGAATGATGATCGAGGAGATCACACGCTGATACATTGTATAGAATGATGATCGAGGAGATCACACGCTGATACAATGTATAGAATGATGATCGAGGAGATCACACGCTGATACAATCTATAGAATGATGATCGAGGAGATCACACGCTGATACATTGTATAGAATGATGATCGAGGAGATCACACGCTGATACATTGTATAGAATGATAATCGAGGAGATCACACGCTGATACAATGTATAGAATGATGATCGAGGAGATCACACGCTGATACATTGTATAGAATGATGATCGAGGAGATCACACACTGATACATTGTATAGAATGATGATCGAGGAGATCACACGCTGATACAATGTATAGAATGATGATCGAGGAGATCACACGCTGATACATTGTATAGAATGATGATCGAGGAGATCACACGCTGATACAATGTATAGAATGATGATCGAGGAGATCACACGCTGATACAATGTATAGAATGATGATCGAGGAGATCACACAGTGATACAATGTATAGAATGATGATCGAGGAGATCACACACTGATACATTGTATAGAATGATGATCGAGGAGATCACACACTGATACATTGTATAGAATGATGATCGAGGAGATCACACACTGATACAATGTATAGAATGATGATCGAGGGGATCACACGCTGATACATTGTATAGAATGATGATCGAGGAGATCACACGCTGATACATTGTATAGAATGATGATCGAGGAGATCACACGCTGATACAATGTATAGAATGATGATCGAGGAGATCACACGCTGATACATTGTATAGAATGATGATCGAGGAGATCACACGCTGATACATTGTATAGAATGATGATCGAGGAGATCACACGCTGATACAATGTATAGAATGATGATCGAGGAGATCACACGCTGATACATTGTATAGAATGATGATCGAGAAGATCACACGCTGATACATTGTATAGAATGATGATCGAGGAGATCACACGCTGATACATTGTATAGAATGATGATCGAGGAGATCACACGCTGATACATTGTATAGAATGATGATCGAGGAGATCACACGCTGATAAATTGTATAGAATGATGATCGAGGAGATCACACGCTGATACATTGTATAGAATGATGATCGAGGAGATCACACGCTGATACATTGTATAGAATGATGATCGAGGAGATCACACGCTGATACATTGTATAGAATGATGATCGAGGAGATCACACGCTGATACATTGTATAGAATGATGATCGAGGAGATCACACGCTGATACATTGTATAGAATGATGATCGAGGAGATCACACGCTGATACAATGTATAGAATGATGATCGAGGAGATCACAGGCTGATACATTGTATAGAATGATGATCTAGGAGATCACACGCTGATACATTGTATAGAATGATGATCGAGGAGATCACACACTGATACAATGTATAGAATGATGATCGAGGAGATCACACGCTGATACATTGTATAGAATGATGATCGAGGAGATCACAGGCTGATACATTGTATACAATGATGATCGAGAAGATCACACGCTGATACATTGTATAGAATGATGATCGAGGAGATCACACGCTGATACATTGTATAGAATGATGATCGAGGAGATCACACGCTGATACATTGTATAGAATGATGATCGAGGAGATCACACACTGATACATTGTATAGAATGATGATCGAGGAGATCACACACTGATACATTGTATAGAATGATGATCGAGGAGATCACACGCTGATACATTGTATAGAATGATGATCGAGGAGATCACACACTGATACATTGTATAGAATGATGATCGAGGAGATCACACACTGATACATTGTATAGAATGATGATCGAGGAGATCACACGCTGATACAATGTATAGAATGATGATCTAGGAGATCACACACTGATACATTGTATAGAATGATGATCTAGGAGATCACACACTGATACAATGTATAGAATGATGATCGAGGAGATCACACACTGATACAATGTATAGAATGATGATCGAGGAGATCACACGCTGATACATTGTATAGAATGATGATCGAGGAGATCACACGCTGATACATTGTATAGAATGATGATCGAGGAGATCACACGCTGATACATTGTATAGAATGATGATCTAGGAGATCACACGCTGATACATTGTATAGAATGATGATCGAGGAGATCACACACTGATACATTGTATAGAATGATGATCGAGGAGATCACACGCTGATACATTGTATAGAATGATGATCGAGGAGATCACACACTGATACAATGTATAGAATGATGATCGAGGGGATCACACGCTGATACATTGTATAGAATGATGATCGAGGAGATCACACGCTGATACATTGTATAGAATGATGATCGAGGAGATCACACGCTGATACAATGTATAGAATGATGATCGAGGAGATCACACGCTGATACATTGTATAGAATGATGATCGAGGAGATCACACGCTGATACATTGTATAGAATGATGATCGAGGAGATCACACGCTGATACAATGTATAGAATGATGATCGAGGAGATCACACGCTGATACATTGTATAGAATGATGATCGAGAAGATCACACGCTGATACATTGTATAGAATGATGATCGAGGAGATCACACGCTGATACATTGTATAGAATGATGATCGAGGAGATCACACACTGATACATTGTATAGAATGATGATCGAGGAGATCACACGCTGATACAATGTATAGAATGATGATCGAGGAGATCACAGGCTGATACATTGTATAGAATGATGATCTAGGAGATCACACACTGATACATTGTATAGAATGATGATCGAGGAGATCACACGCTGATAAATTGTATAGAATGATGATCGAGGAGATCACACGCTGATACATTGTATAGAATGATGATCGAGGAGATCACACGCTGATACATTGTATAGAATGATGATCGAGGAGATCACACGCTGATACATTGTATAGAATGATGATCGAGGAGATCACACGCTGATACATTGTATAGAATGATGATCGAGGAGATCACACGCTGATACATTGTATAGAATGATGATCGAGGAGATCACACGCTGATACAATGTATAGAATGATGATCGAGGAGATCACAGGCTGATACATTGTATAGAATGATGATCTAGGAGATCACACGCTGATACATTGTATAGAATGATGATCGAGGAGATCACACACTGATACAATGTATAGAATGATGATCGAGGAGATCACACGCTGATACATTGTATAGAATGATGATCGAGGAGATCACAGGCTGATACATTGTATACAATGATGATCGAGAAGATCACACGCTGATACATTGTATAGAATGATGATCGAGGAGATCACACGCTGATACATTGTATAGAATGATGATCGAGGAGATCACACGCTGATACATTGTATAGAATGATGATCGAGGAGATCACACACTGATACATTGTATAGAATGATGATCGAGGAGATCACACACTGATACATTGTATAGAATGATGATCGAGGAGATCACACGCTGATACATTGTATAGAATGATGATCGAGGAGATCACACACTGATACATTGTATAGAATGATGATCGAGGAGATCACACACTGATACATTGTATAGAATGATGATCGAGGAGATCACACGCTGATACAATGTATAGAATGATGATCTAGGAGATCACACACTGATACATTGTATAGAATGATGATCTAGGAGATCACACGCTGATACAATGTATAGAATGATGATCGAGGAGATCACACACTGATACAATGTATAGAATGATGATCGAGGAGATCACACGCTGATACATTGTATAGAATGATGATCGAGGAGATCACACGCTGATACATTGTATAGAATGATGATCGAGGAGATCACACGCTGATACATTGTATAGAATGATGATCTAGGAGATCACACGCTGATACATTGTATAGAATGATGATCGAGGAGATCACACACTGATACATTGTATAGAATGATGATCGAGGAGATCACACGCTGATACATTGTATAGAATGATGATCGAGGAGATCACACGCTGATACATTGTATAGAATGATGATCGAGGAGATCACAGGCTGATACATTGTATACAATGATGATCGAAAAGATCACACGCTGATACATTGTATAGAATGATGATCGAGGAGATCACACGCTGATACAATGTATAGAATGATGATCGAGAAGATCACACGCTGATACATTGTATAGAATGATGATCGGGGAGATCACACGCTGATACATTGTATAGAATGATGATCGAGGAGATCACACGCTGATACATTGTATAGAATGATGATCGAGGAGATCACACACTGATACAATGTATAGAATGATGATCGAGGAGATCACACGCTGATACATTGTATAGAATGATGATCGAGGAGATCACACGCTGATACAATGTATAGAATGATGATCGAGGAGATCACAGGCTGATACATTGTATAGAATGATGATCGGGGAGATCACACGCTGATACAATGTATAGAATGATGATCGAGGAGATCACACGCTGATACAATGTATAGAATGATGATCGAGGAGATCACACGCTGATACATTGTATAGAATGATGATCGAGGAGATCACACGCTGATACATTGTATAGAATGATGATCGAGGAGATCACACACTGATACATTGTATAGAATGATGATCGAGGAGATCACACGCTGATACAATGTATAGAATGATGATCGAGGAGATCACACACTGATACAATGTATAGAATGATGATCGAGGAGATCACACGCTGATACATTGTATAGAATGATGATCGAGGAGATCACACGCTGATACATTGTATAGAATGATGATCGAGGAGATCACACGCTGATACATTGTATAGAATGATGATTGGGGAGATCACACGCTGATACAATGTATAGAATGATGATCGAGGAGATCACACGCTGATACATTGTATAGAATGATGATCGAGGAGATCACACGCTGATACATTGTATAGAATGATGATCGAGGAGATCACAGGCTGATACAATGTATAGAATGATGATCGAGGAGATCACACACTGATACAATGTATAGAATGATGATCGAGGAGATCACACGCTGATACATTGTATAGAATGATGATCGAGGAGATCACACGCTGATACATTGTATAGAATGATGATCGGGGAGATCACACGCTGATACAATGTATAGAATGATGATCGAGGAGATCACACACTGATACAATGTATAGAATGATGATCGAGGAGATCACACGCTGATACATTGTATAGAATGATGATCGAGGAGATCACACGCTGATACATTGTATAGAATGATGATCGAGGAGATCACACACTGATACAATGTATAGAATGATGATCGAGGAGATCACACGCTGATACATTGTATAGAATGATGATCGAGGAGATCACACGCTGATACAATGTATAGAATGATGATCGAGGAGATCACACGCTGATACATTGTATAGAATGATGATCGAGGAGATCACACGCTGATACATTGTATAGAATGATGATCGAGGAGATCACACACTGATACATTGTATAGAATGATGATCGAGGAGATCACACGCTGATACAATGTATAGAATGATGATCGAGGAGATCACAGGCTGATACATTGTATAGAATGATGATCGGGGAGATCACACGCTGATACAATGTATAGAATGATGATCGAGGAGATCACACGCTGATACATTGTATAGAATGATGATCTAGGAGATCACACGCTGATACATTGTATAGAATGATGATCGGGGAGATCACACGCTGATACATTGTATAGAATGATGATCGAGGAGATCACACACTGATACATTGTATAGAATGATGATCGGGGAGATCACACGCTGATACATTGTATAGAATGATGATCGAGGAGATCACACACTGATACAATGTATAGAATGATGATCTAGGAGATCACACACTGATACATTGTATAGAATGATGATCGAGGAGATCACACGCTGATACATTGTATAGAATGATGATCGAGGAGATCACACGCTGATACATTGTATAGAATGATGATCGAGGAGATCACACGCTGATACATTGTATAGAATGATGATCGAGGAGATCACACGCTGATACATTGTATAGAATGATGATCGAGGAGATCACACGCTGATACATTGTATAGAATGATGATCGAGGAGATCACACGCTGATACATTGTATAGAATGATGATCTAGGAGATCACACACTGATACATTGTATAGAATGATGATCGAGGAGATCACACGCTGATACATTGTATAGAATGATGATCGAGGAGATCACACGCTGATACATTGTATAGAATGATGATCGAGGAGATCACACACTGATACAATGTATAGAATGATGATCGGGGAGATCACACGCTGATACATTGTATAGAATGATGATCGAGGAGATCACACGCTAATACATTGTATAGAATGATGATCGAGGAGATCACACGCTGATACAATGTATAGAATGATGATCGGGGAGATCACACGCTGATACATTGTATAGAATGATGATCGAGGAGATCACACACTGATACATTGTATAGAATGATGATCGAGGAGATCACACGCTGATACAATGTATAGAATGATGATCGAGGAGATCACACGCTGATACAATGTATAGAATGATGATCGAGGAGATCACACACTGATACATTGTATAGAATGATGATCGAGAAGATCACACGCTGATACATTGTATAGAATGATGATCGGGGAGATCACACGCTGATACATTGTATAGAATGATGATCGAGGAGATCACACACTGATACATTGTATAGAATGATGATCTAGGAGATCACACACTGATACATTGTATAGAATGATGATCTAGGAGATCACACGCTGATACATTGTATAGAATGATGATCGAGGAGATCACACACTGATACAATGTATAGAATGATGATCGAGGAGATCACACGCTGATACATTGTATAGAATGATGATCGAGGAGATCACACGCTGATACATTGTATAGAATGATGATCGGGGAGATCACACACTGATACAATGTATAGAATGATGATCGAGGAGATCACACGCTGATACATTGTATAGAATGATGATCGGGGAGATCACACGCTGATACATTGTATAGAATGATGATCGAGGAGATCACACACTGATACATTGTATAGAATGATGATCGGGGAGATCACACGCTGATACATTGTATAGAATGATGATCGAGGAGATCACACACTGATACAATGTATAGAATGATGATCGGGGAGATCACACGCTGATACATTGTATAGAATGATGATCGAGGAGATCACACACTGATACATTGTATAGAATGATGATCGAGGAGATCACACGCTGATACAATGTATAGAATGATGATCGGGGAGATCACACGCTGATACATTGTATAGAATGATGATCGAGGAGATCACACACTGATACATTGTATAGAATGATGATCTAGGAGATCACACGCTGATACATTGTATAGAATGATGATCGAGGAGATCACACACTGATACAATGTATAGAATGATGATCGAGGAGATCACACGCTGATACATTGTATAGAATGATGATCGAGGAGATCACACGCTGATACATTGTATAGAATGATGATCGGGGAGATCACACACTGATACAATGTATAGAATGATGATCGAGGAGATCACACGCTGATACATTGTATAGAATGATGATCGGGGAGATCACACGCTGATACATTGTATAGAATGATGATCGAGGAGATCACACACTGATACATTGTATAGAATGATGATCGGGGAGATCACACGCTGATACATTGTATAGAATGATGATCGAGGAGATCACACACTGATACAATGTATAGAATGATGATCGAGGAGATCACACGCTGATACATTGTATAGAATGATGATCGAGGAGATCACACGCTGATACATTGTATAGAATGATGATCGAGGAGATCACACACTGATACAATGTATAGAATGATGATCGAGGAGATCACACACTGATACAATGTATAGAATGATGATCGGGGAGATCACAGGCTGATACAATGTATAGAATGATGATCGAGGAGATCACACACTGATACATTGTATAGAATGATGATCGAGGAGATCACACGCTGATACATTGTATAGAATGATGATCGAGGAGATCACACGCTGATACAATGTATAGAATGATGATCGAGGAGATCACACACTGATACATTGTATAGAATGATGATCGAGAAGATCACACGCTGATACATTGTATAGAATGATGATCGAGGAGATCACACGCTGATACATTGTATAGAATGATGATCGAGGAGATCACACACTGATACAATGTATAGAATGATGATCGGGGAGATCACACACTGATACATTGTATAGAATGATGATCGAGAAGATCACACGCTGATACATTGTATAGAATGATGATCGAGGAGATCACACGCTGATACATTGTATAGAATGATGATCGAGGAGATCACACGCTGATACATTGTATAGAATGATGATCGAGGAGATCACACACTGATACAATGTATAGAATGATGATCGAGGAGATCACAGGCTGATACAATGTATAGAATGATGATCGAGGAGATCACACACTGATGCATTGTATAGAATGATGATCGAGGAGATCACACGCTGATACATTGTATAGAATGATGATCGAGGAGATCACACGCTGATACAATGTATAGAATGATGATCGAGGAGATCACACACTGATACATTGTATAGAATGATGATCGAGAAGATCACACGCTGATACATTGTATAGAATGATGATCGAGGAGATCACACGCTGATACATTGTATAGAATGATGATCGAGGAGATCACAGGCTGATACATTGTATAGAATGATGATCTAGGAGATCACACGCTGATACATTGTATAGAATGATGATCGAGGAGATCACACACTGATACAATGTATAGAATGATGATCGAGGAGATCACACGCTGATACATTGTATAGAATGATGATCGAGGAGATCACACACTGATACATTGTATAGAATGATGATCGAGGAGATCACACGCTGATACATTGTATAGAATGATGATCGAGGAGATCACAGGCTGATACAATGTATAGAATGATGATCGAGGAGATCACACACTGATACATTGTATAGAATGATGATCGAGGAGATCACACGCTGATACATTGTATAGAATGATGATCGAGGAGATCACACGCTGATACAATGTATAGAATGATGATCGAGGAGATCACACACTGATACATTGTATAGAATGATGATCGAGAAGATCACACGCTGATACATTGTATAGAATGATGATCGAGGAGATCACACGCTGATACATTGTATAGAATGATGATCGAGGAGATCACACGCTGATACATTGTATAGAATGATGATCGAGGAGATCACACGCTGATACATTGTATAGAATGATGATCGAGGAGATCACACACTGATACATTGTATAGAATGATGATCGAGGAGATCACACACTGATACAATGTATAGAATGATGATCGAGGAGATCACACGCTGATACATTGTATAGAATGATGATCGAGGAGATCACACGCTGATACATTGTATAGAATGATGATCGAGGAGATCACACACTGATACAATGTATAGAATGATGATCGAGGAGATCACACGCTGATACATTGTATAGAATGAAGATCGAGGAGATCACACGCTGATACAATGTATAGAATGATGATCGAGGAGATCACACGCTGATACAATGTATAGAATGATGATCGAGGAGATCACACGCTGATACATTGTATAGAATGATGATCGAGGAGATCACACGCTGATACATTGTATAGAATGAAGATCGAGGAGATCACACGCTGATACAATGTATAGAATGATGATCGAGGAGATCACACGCTGATACATTGTATAGAATGATGATCGAGAAGATCACACGCTGATACATTGTATAGAATGATGATCGAGGAGATCACACGCTGATACATTGTATAGAATGATGATCGAGGAGATCACACGCTGATACATTGTATAGAATGATGATCGAGGAGATCACACGCTGATACAATGTATAGAATGATGATCGAGGAGATCACACGCTGATACAATGTATAGAATGATGATCGAGGAGATCACACGCTGATACATTGTATAGAATGATGATCGAGGAGATCACACGCTGATACAATGTATAGAATGATGATCGAGGAGATCACACGCTGATACATTGTATAGAATGATGATCGAGGAGATCACACGCTGATACAATGTATAGAATGATGATCGAGGAGATCACACGCTGATACAATGTATAGAATGATGATCGAGGAGATCACACAGTGATACAATGTATAGAATGATGATCGAGGAGATCACACACTGATACATTGTATAGAATGATGATCGAGGAGATCACACACTGATACATTGTATAGAATGATGATCGAGGAGATCACACACTGATACAATGTATAGAATGATGATCGAGGGGATCACACGCTGATACATTGTATAGAATGATGATCGAGGAGATCACACGCTGATACATTGTATAGAATGATGATCGAGGAGATCACACGCTGATACAATGTATAGAATGATGATCGAGGAGATCACACGCTGATACAATGTATAGAATGATGATCGAGGAGATCACACACTGATACATTGTATAGAATGATGATCGAGAAGATCACACGCTGATACATTGTATAGAATGATGATCGAGGAGATCACACGCTGATACATTGTATAGAATGATGATCGAGGAGATCACACGCTGATACATTGTATAGAATGATGATCGAGGAGATCACACGCTGATACATTGTATAGAATGATGATCGAGGAGATCACACACTGATACATTGTATAGAATGATGATCGAGGAGATCACACACTGATACAATGTATAGAATGATGATCGAGGAGATCACACGCTGATACATTGTATAGAATGATGATCGAGGAGATCACACGCTGATACATTGTATAGAATGATGATCGAGGAGATCACACACTGATACAATGTATAGAATGATGATCGAGGAGATCACACGCTGATACATTGTATAGAATGAAGATCGAGGAGATCACACGCTGATACAATGTATAGAATGATGATCGAGGAGATCACACGCTGATACAATGTATAGAATGATGATCGAGGAGATCACACGCTGATACATTGTATAGAATGATGATCGAGGAGATCACACGCTGATACATTGTATAGAATGAAGATCGAGGAGATCACACGCTGATACAATGTATAGAATGATGATCGAGGAGATCACACGCTGATACATTGTATAGAATGATGATCGAGAAGATCACACGCTGATACATTGTATAGAATGATGATCGAGGAGATCACACGCTGATACATTGTATAGAATGATGATCGAGGAGATCACACGCTGATACATTGTATAGAATGATGATCGAGGAGATCACACGCTGATACAATGTATAGAATGATGATCGAGGAGATCACACGCTGATACAATGTATAGAATGATGATCGAGGAGATCACACGCTGATACATTGTATAGAATGATGATCGAGGAGATCACACGCTGATACAATGTATAGAATGATGATCGAGGAGATCACACGCTGATACATTGTATAGAATGATGATCGAGGAGATCACACGCTGATACAATGTATAGAATGATGATCGAGGAGATCACACGCTGATACAATGTATAGAATGATGATCGAGGAGATCACACAGTGATACAATGTATAGAATGATGATCGAGGAGATCACACACTGATACATTGTATAGAATGATGATCGAGGAGATCACACACTGATACATTGTATAGAATGATGATCGAGGAGATCACACGCTGATACATTGTATAGAATGATGATCGAGGAGATCACACGCTGATACAATGTATAGAATGATGATCGAGGAGATCACACGCTGATACATTGTATAGAATGATGATCGAGAAGATCACACGCTGATACATTGTATAGAATGATGATCGAGGAGATCACACGCTGATACATTGTATAGAATGATGATCGAGGAGATCACACGCTGATACATTGTATAGAATGATGATCGAGGAGATCACACGCTGATACAATGTATAGAATGATGATCGAGGAGATCACAGGCTGATACATTGTATAGAATGATGATCTAGGAGATCACACGCTGATACATTGTATAGAATGATGATCGAGGAGATCACACGCTGATACATTGTATAGAATGATGATCGAGGAGATCACACGCTGATAAATTGTATAGAATGATGATCGAGGAGATCACACGCTGATACATTGTATAGAATGATGATCGAGGAGATCACACGCTGATACATTGTATAGAATGATGATCGAGGAGATCACACGCTGATACATTGTATAGAATGATGATCGAGGAGATCACACGCTGATACATTGTATAGAATGATGATCGAGGAGATCACACGCTGATACATTGTATAGAATGATGATCGAGGAGATCACACGCTGATACAATGTATAGAATGATGATCGAGGAGATCACAGGCTGATACATTGTATAGAATGATGATCTAGGAGATCACACGCTGATACATTGTATAGAATGATGATCGAGGAGATCACACACTGATACATTGTATAGAATGATGATCGAGGAGATCACACGCTGATACATTGTATAGAATGATGATCGAGGAGATCACACGCTGATAAATTGTATAGAATGATGATCGAGGAGATCACACGCTGATACATTGTATAGAATGATGATCGAGGAGATCACACGCTGATACATTGTATAGAATGATGATCGAGGAGATCACACGCTGATACATTGTATAGAATGATGATCGAGGAGATCACACACTGATACATTGTATAGAATGATGATCGAGGAGATCACACACTAATACATTGTATAGAATGATGATCGAGGAGATCACACGCTGATACATTGTATAGAATGATGATCGAGGAGATCACACGCTGATACATTGTATAGAATGATGATCTAGGAGATCACACGCTGATACATTGTATAGAATGATGATCGAGGAGATCACACACTGATACAATGTATAGAATGATGATCGAGGAGATCACACGCTGATACATTGTATAGAATGATGATCGAGGAGATCACAGGCTGATACATTGTATACAATGATGATCGAGAAGATCACACGCTGATACATTGTATAGAATGATGATCGAGGAGATCACACGCTGATACATTGTATAGAATGATGATCGAGGAGATCACACGCTGATACATTGTATAGAATGATGATCGAGGAGATCACACACTGATACATTGTATAGAATGATGATCGAGGAGATCACACACTGATACATTGTATAGAATGATGATCGAGGAGATCACACGCTGATACATTGTATAGAATGATGATCGAGGAGATCACACACTGATACATTGTATAGAATGATGATCGAGGAGATCACACACTGATACATTGCATAGAATGATGATCGAGGAGATCACACGCTGATACAATGTATAGAATGATGATCTAGGAGATCACACACTGATACATTGTATAGAATGATGATCTAGGAGATCACACGCTGATACAATGTATAGAATGATGATCGAGGAGATCACACACTGATACAATGTATAGAATGATGATCGAGGAGATCACACGCTGATACATTGTATAGAATGATGATCGAGGAGATCACACGCTGATACATTGTATAGAATGATGATCGAGGAGATCACACGCTGATACATTGTATAGAATGATGATCTAGGAGATCACACGCTGATACATTGTATAGAATGATGATCGAGGAGATCACACACTGATACAATGTATAGAATGATGATCGAGGAGATCACACGCTGATACAATGTATAGAATGATGATCGAGGAGATCACACGCTGATACAATGTATAGAATGATGATCGAGGAGATCACACGCTGATACATTGTATAGAATGATGATCGAGGAGATCACACACTGATACATTGTATAGAATGATGATCGAGGAGATCACACGCTGATACAATGTATAGAATGATGATCGAGGAGATCACACGCTGATACATTGTATAGAATGATGATCGAGGAGATCACACACTGATACATTGTATAGAATGATGATCGAGGAGATCACACGCTGATACATTGTATAGAATGATGATCGAGGAGATCACACGCTGATACATTGTATAGAATGATGATCGAGGAGATCACAGGCTGATACATTGTATACAATGATGATCGAAAAGATCACACGCTGATACATTGTATAGAATGATGATCGAGGAGATCACACGCTGATACAATGTATAGAATGATGATCGAGAAGATCACACGCTGATACATTGTATAGAATGATGATCGGGGAGATCACACGCTGATACATTGTATAGAATGATGATCGAGGAGATCACACGCTGATACATTGTATAGAATGATGATCGAGGAGATCACACACTGATACAATGTATAGAATGATGATCGAGGAGATCACACGCTGATACATTGTATAGAATGATGATCGAGGAGATCACACACTGATACAATGTATAGAATGATGATCGAGGAGATCACAGGCTGATACATTGTATAGAATGATGATCGGGGAGATCACACGCTGATACAATGTATAGAATGATGATCGAGGAGATCACACGCTGATACAATGTATAGAATGATGATCGAGGAGATCACACGCTGATACATTGTATAGAATGATGATCGAGGAGATCACACGCTGATACATTGTATAGAATGATGATCGAGGAGATCACACACTGATACATTGTATAGAATGATGATCGAGGAGATCACACGCTGATACAATGTATAGAATGATGATCGAGGAGATCACACACTGATACAATGTATAGAATGATGATCGAGGAGATCACACGCTGATACATTGTATAGAATGATGATCGAGGAGATCACACGCTGATACATTGTATAGAATGATGATTGGGGAGATCACACGCTGATACAATGTATAGAATGATGATCGAGGAGATCACACGCTGATACATTGTATAGAATGATGATCGAGGAGATCACACGCTGATACATTGTATAGAATGATGATCGAGGAGATCACAGGCTGATACAATGTATAGAATGATGATCGAGGAGATCACACACTGATACAATGTATAGAATGATGATCGAGGAGATCACACGCTGATACATTGTATAGAATGATGATCGAGGAGATCACACGCTGATACATTGTATAGAATGATGATCGGGGAGATCACACGCTGATACAATGTATAGAATGATGATCGAGGAGATCACACACTGATACAATGTATAGAATGATGATCGAGGAGATCACACGCTGATACATTGTATAGAATGATGATCGAGGAGATCACACGCTGATACATTGTATAGAATGATGATCGAGGAGATCACACACTGATACAATGTATAGAATGATGATCGAGGAGATCACACGCTGATACATTGTATAGAATGATGATCGAGGAGATCACACGCTGATACAATGTATAGAATGATGATCGAGGAGATCACACGCTGATACATTGTATAGAATGATGATCGAGGAGATCACACGCTGATACATTGTATAGAATGATGATCGAGGAGATCAAACACTGATACATTGTATAGAATGATGATCGAGGAGATCACACGCTGATACAATGTATAGAATGATGATCGAGGAGATCACAGGCTGATACATTGTATAGAATGATGATCGGGGAGATCACACGCTGATACAATGTATAGAATGATGATCGAGGAGATCACACGCTGATACATTGTATAGAATGATGATCTAGGAGATCACACGCTGATACATTGTATAGAATGATGATCGGGGAGATCACACGCTGATACATTGTATAGAATGATGATCGAGGAGATCACACACTGATACATTGTATAGAATGATGATCGGGGAGATCACACGCTGATACATTGTATAGAATGATGATCGAGGAGATCACACACTGATACAATGTATAGAATGATGATCGAGGAGATCACACGCTGATACATTGTATAGAATGATGATCGAGGAGATCACACACTGATACAATGTATAGAATGATGATCTAGGAGATCACACACTGATACATTGTATAGAATGATGATCGAGGAGATCACACGCTGATACATTGTATAGAATGATGATCTAGGAGATCACACACTGATACATTGTATAGAATGATGATCGAGGAGATCACACGCTGATACATTGTATAGAATGATGATCTAGGAGATCACACGCTGATACATTGTATAGAATGATGATCGAGGAGATCACACGCTGATACATTGTATAGAATGATGATCGAGGAGATCACACGCTGATACATTGTATAGAATGATGATCTAGGAGATCACACACTGATACATTGTATAGAATGATGATCGAGGAGATCACACGCTGATACATTGTATAGAATGATGATCGAGGAGATCACACGCTGATACATTGTATAGAATGATGATCGAGGAGATCACACGCTGATACATTGTATAGAATGATGATCGAGGAGATCACACGCTGATACATTGTATAGAATGATGATCTAGGAGATCACACACTGATACATTGTATAGAATGATGATCGAGGAGATCACACGCTGATACATTGTATAGAATGATGATCGAGGAGATCACACGCTGATACATTGTATAGAATGATGATCGAGGAGATCACACACTGATACAATGTATAGAATGATGATCGGGGAGATCACACGCTGATACATTGTATAGAATGATGATCGAGGAGATCACACGCTGATACATTGTATAGAATGATGATCGAGGAGATCACACACTGATACAATGTATAGAATGATGATCGGGGAGATCACACGCTGATACATTGTATAGAATGATGATCGAGGAGATCACACACTGATACATTGTATAGAATGATGATCGAGGAGATCACACGCTGATACAATGTATAGAATGATGATCGGGGAGATCACACGCTGATACATTGTATAGAATGATGATCGAGGAGATCACACACTGATACATTGTATAGAATGATGATCGAGGAGATCACACGCTGATACAATGTATAGAATGATGATCTAGGAGATCACACACTGATACATTGTATAGAATGATGATCGGGGAGATCACACGCTGATACATTGTATAGAATGATGATCTAGGAGATCACACACTGATACATTGTATAGAATGATGATCTAGGAGATCACACGCTGATACAATGTATAGAATGATGATCGAGGAGATCACACACTGATACAATGTATAGAATGATGATCGAGGAGATCACACGCTGATACATTGTATAGAATGATGATCGAGGAGATCACACGCTGATACATTGTATAGAATGATGATCGAGGAGATCACACGCTGATACATTGTATAGAATGATGATCTAGGAGATCACACGCTGATACATTGTATAGAATGATGATCGAGGAGATCACACACTGATACATTGTATAGAATGATGATCGAGGAGATCACACGCTGATACATTGTATAGAATGATGATCGAGGAGATCACACGCTGATACATTGTATAGAATGATGATCGAGGAGATCACAGGCTGATACATTGTATACAATGATGATCGAAAAGATCACACGCTGATACATTGTATAGAATGATGATCGAGGAGATCACACGCTGATACAATGTATAGAATGATGATCGAGAAGATCACACGCTGATACATTGTATAGAATGATGATCGGGGAGATCACACGCTGATACATTGTATAGAATGATGATCGAGGAGATCACACGCTGATACATTGTATAGAATGATGATCGAGGAGATCACACACTGATACAATGTATAGAATGATGATCGAGGAGATCACACGCTGATACATTGTATAGAATGATGATCGAGGAGATCACACGCTGATACATTGTATAGAATGATGATCGAGGAGATCACACGCTGATACATTGTATAGAATGATGATCGAGGAGATCACACGCTGATACATTGTATAGAATGATGATTGGGGAGATCACACGCTGATACAATGTATAGAATGATGATCGAGGAGATCACACGCTGATACATTGTATAGAATGATGATCGAGGAGATCACACGCTGATACATTGTATAGAATGATGATCGAGGAGATCACAGGCTGATACAATGTATAGAATGATGATCGAGGAGATCACACACTGATACAATGTATAGAATGATGATCGAGGAGATCACACGCTGATACATTGTATAGAATGATGATCGAGGAGATCACACGCTGATACATTGTATAGAATGATGATCGGGGAGATCACACGCTGATACAATGTATAGAATGATGATCGAGGAGATCACACACTGATACAATGTATAGAATGATGATCGAGGAGATCACACGCTGATACATTGTATAGAATGATGATCGAGGAGATCACACGCTGATACATTGTATAGAATGATGATCGAGGAGATCACACACTGATACAATGTATAGAATGATGATCGAGGAGATCACACGCTGATACATTGTATAGAATGATGATCGAGGAGATCACACGCTGATACAATGTATAGAATGATGATCGAGGAGATCACACGCTGATACATTGTATAGAATGATGATCGAGGAGATCACACGCTGATACATTGTATAGAATGATGATCGAGGAGATCACACACTGATACATTGTATAGAATGATGATCGAGGAGATCACACGCTGATACAATGTATAGAATGATGATCGAGGAGATCACAGGCTGATACATTGTATAGAATGATGATCGGGGAGATCACACGCTGATACAATGTATAGAATGATGATCGAGGAGATCACACGCTGATACATTGTATAGAATGATGATCTAGGAGATCACACGCTGATACATTGTATAGAATGATGATCGGGGAGATCACACGCTGATACATTGTATAGAATGATGATCGAGGAGATCACACACTGATACATTGTATAGAATGATGATCGGGGAGATCACACGCTGATACATTGTATAGAATGATGATCGAGGAGATCACACACTGATACAATGTATAGAATGATGATCGAGGAGATCACACGCTGATACATTGTATAGAATGATGATCTAGGAGATCACACGCTGATACATTGTATAGAATGATGATCGAGGAGATCACACGCTGATACATTGTATAGAATGATGATCGAGGAGATCACACGCTGATACATTGTATAGAATGATGATCGAGGAGATCACACGCTGATACATTGTATAGAATGATGATCTAGGAGATCACACACTGATACATTGTATAGAATGATGATCGAGGAGATCACACGCTGATACATTGTATAGAATGATGATCGAGGAGATCACACGCTGATACATTGTATAGAATGATGATCGAGGAGATCACACGCTGATACATTGTATAGAATGATGATCTAGGAGATCACACACTGATACATTGTATAGAATGATGATCGAGGAGATCACACGCTGATACATTGTATAGAATGATGATCGAGGAGATCACACGCTGATACATTGTATAGAATGATGATCGAGGAGATCACACACTGATACAATGTATAGAATGATGATCGGGGAGATCACACGCTGATACATTGTATAGAATGATGATCGAGGAGATCACACGCTGATACAATGTATAGAATGATGATCGGGGAGATCACACGCTGATACATTGTATAGAATGATGATCGAGGAGATCACACACTGATACATTGTATAGAATGATGATCGAGGAGATCACACGCTGATACAATGTATAGAATGATGATCGAGGAGATCACACGCTGATACAATGTATAGAATGATGATCGAGGAGATCACACACTGATACATTGTATAGAATGATGATCGAGAAGATCACACGCTGATACATTGTATAGAATGATGATCGGGGAGATCACACGCTGATACATTGTATAGAATGATGATCGAGGAGATCACACGCTGATACATTGTATAGAATGATGATCGAGGAGATCACACACTGATACAATGTATAGAATGATGATCGGGGAGATCACACGCTGATACATTGTATAGAATGATGATCGAGGAGATCACACACTGATACATTGTATAGAATGATGATCGAGGAGATCACACGCTGATACAATGTATAGAATGATGATCGAGGAGATCACACGCTGATACATTGTATAGAATGATGATCGAGGAGATCACACGCTGATACATTGTATAGAATGATGATCGAGGAGATCACACACTGATACAATGTATAGAATGATGATCGAGGAGATCACACGCTGATACATTGTATAGAATGATGATCGAGGAGATCACACGCTGATACAATGTATAGAATGATGATCGAGGAGATCACACGCTGATACATTGTATAGAATGATGATCGAGGAGATCACACGCTGATACATTGTATAGAATGATGATCGAGGAGATCACACACTGATACATTGTATAGAATGATGATCGAGGAGATCACACGCTGATACAATGTATAGAATGATGATCGAGGAGATCACAGGCTGATACATTGTATAGAATGATGATCGGGGAGATCACACGCTGATACAATGTATAGAATGATGATCGAGGAGATCACACGCTGATACATTGTATAGAATGATGATCTAGGAGATCACACACTGATACATTGTATAGAATGATGATCTAGGAGATCACACGCTGATACATTGTATAGAATGATGATCGAGGAGATCACACGCTGATACATTGTATAGAATGATGATCGGGGAGATCACACGCTGATACATTGTATAGAATGATGATCGAGGAGATCACACGCTGATACATTGTATAGAATGATGATCGAGGAGATCACACGCTGATACATTGTATAGAATGATGATCGAGGAGATCACACGCTGATACATTGTATAGAATGATGATCTAGGAGATCACACACTGATACATTGTATAGAATGATGATCGAGGAGATCACACGCTGATACATTGTATAGAATGATGATCGAGGAGATCACACGCTGATACATTGTATAGAATGATGATCGAGGAGATCACACACTGATACAATGTATAGAATGATGATCGGGGAGATCACACGCTGATACATTGTATAGAATGATGATCGAGGAGATCACACGCTGATACATTGTATAGAATGATGATCGAGGAGATCACACACTGATACAATGTATAGAATGATGATCGAGGAGATCACAGGCTGATACATTGTATAGAATGATGATCGGGGAGATCACACGCTGATACAATGTATAGAATGATGATCGAGGAGATCACACGCTGATACAATGTATAGAATGATGATCGAGGAGATCACACGCTGATACATTGTATAGAATGATGATCGAGGAGATCACACGCTGATACATTGTATAGAATGATGATCGAGGAGATCACACGCTGATACATTGTATAGAATGATGATCTAGGAGATCACACGCTGATACATTGTATAGAATGATGATCGAGGAGATCACACACTGATACATTGTATAGAATGATGATCGAGGAGATCACACGCTGATACATTGTATAGAATGATGATCGAGGAGATCACACGCTGATACATTGTATAGAATGATGATCGAGGAGATCACAGGCTGATACATTGTATACAATGATGATCAAAAAGATCACACGCTGATACATTGTATAGAATGATGATCGAGGAGATCACACGCTGATACAATGTATAGAATGATGATCGAGAAGATCACACGCTGATACATTGTATAGAATGATGATCGGGGAGATCACACGCTGATACATTGTATAGAATGATGATCGAGGAGATCACACGCTGATACATTGTATAGAATGATGATCGAGGAGATCACACACTGATACAATGTATAGAATGATGATCGAGGAGATCACACGCTGATACATTGTATAGAATGATGATCGAGGAGATCACACACTGATACAATGTATAGAATGATGATCGAGGAGATCACAGGCTGATACATTGTATAGAATGATGATCGGGGAGATCACACGCTGATACAATGTATAGAATGATGATCGAGGAGATCACACGCTGATACAATGTATAGAATGATGATCGAGGAGATCACACGCTGATACATTGTATAGAATGATGATCGAGGAGATCACACGCTGATACATTGTATAGAATGATGATCGAGGAGATCACACACTGATACATTGTATAGAATGATGATCGAGGAGATCACACGCTGATACAATGTATAGAATGATGATCGAGGAGATCACACACTGATACAATGTATAGAATGATGATCGAGGAGATCACACGCTGATACATTGTATAGAATGATGATCGAGGAGATCACACGCTGATACATTGTATAGAATGATGATCGAGGAGATCACACGCTGATACATTGTATAGAATGATGATTGGGGAGATCACACGCTGATACAATGTATAGAATGATGATCGAGGAGATCACACGCTGATACATTGTATAGAATGATGATCGAGGAGATCACACGCTGATACATTGTATAGAATGATGATCGAGGAGATCACAGGCTGATACAATGTATAGAATGATGATCGAGGAGATCACACACTGATACAATGTATAGAATGATGATCGAGGAGATCACACGCTGATACATTGTATAGAATGATGATCGAGGAGATCACACGCTGATACATTGTATAGAATGATGATCGGGGAGATCACACGCTGATACAATGTATAGAATGATGATCGAGGAGATCACACACTGATACAATGTATAGAATGATGATCGAGGAGATCACACGCTGATACATTGTATAGAATGATGATCGAGGAGATCACACGCTGATACATTGTATAGAATGATGATCGAGGAGATCACACACTGATACAATGTATAGAATGATGATCGAGGAGATCACACGCTGATACATTGTATAGAATGATGATCGAGGAGATCACACGCTGATACAATGTATAGAATGATGATCGAGGAGATCACACGCTGATACATTGTATAGAATGATGATCGAGGAGATCACACGCTGATACATTGTATAGAATGATGATCGAGGAGATCACACACTGATACATTGTATAGAATGATGATCGAGGAGATCACACGCTGATACAATGTATAGAATGATGATCGAGGAGATCACAGGCTGATACATTGTATAGAATGATGATCGGGGAGATCACACGCTGATACAATGTATAGAATGATGATCGAGGAGATCACACGCTGATACATTGTATAGAATGATGATCTAGGAGATCACACGCTGATACATTGTATAGAATGATGATCGGGGAGATCACACGCTGATACATTGTATAGAATGATGATCGAGGAGATCACACACTGATACATTGTATAGAATGATGATCGGGGAGATCACACGCTGATACATTGTATAGAATGATGATCGAGGAGATCACACACTGATACAATGTATAGAATGATGATCGAGGAGATCACACGCTGATACATTGTATAGAATGATGATCGAGGAGATCACACACTGATACAATGTATAGAATGATGATCTAGGAGATCACACGCTGATACATTGTATAGAATGATGATCTAGGAGATCACACGCTGATACATTGTATAGAATGATGATCGGGGAGATCACACGCTGATACATTGTATAGAATGATGATCGAGGAGATCACACGCTGATACATTGTATAGAATGATGATCTAGGAGATCACACGCTGATACATTGTATAGAATGATGATCGAGGAGATCACACACTGATACAATGTATAGAATGATGATCGAGGAGATCACACGCTGATACATTGTATAGAATGATGATCGAGGAGATCACACACTGATACAATGTATAGAATGATGATCTAGGAGATCACACACTGATACATTGTATAGAATGATGATCGAGGAGATCACACGCTGATACATTGTATAGAATGATGATCTAGGAGATCACACACTGATACATTGTATAGAATGATGATCGAGGAGATCACACGCTGATACATTGTATAGAATGATGATCTAGGAGATCACACGCTGATACATTGTATAGAATGATGATCGAGGAGATCACACGCTGATACATTGTATAGAATGATGATCGAGGAGATCACACGCTGATACATTGTATAGAATGATGATCGAGGAGATCACACGCTGATACATTGTATAGAATGATGATCTAGGAGATCACACACTGATACATTGTATAGAATGATGATCGAGGAGATCACACGCTGATACATTGTATAGAATGATGATCGAGGAGATCACACGCTGATACATTGTATAGAATGATGATCGAGGAGATCACACGCTGATACATTGTATAGAATGATGATCGAGGAGATCACACGCTGATACATTGTATAGAATGATGATCTAGGAGATCACACACTGATACATTGTATAGAATGATGATCTAGGAGATCACACGCTGATACATTGTATAGAATGATGATCGAGGAGATCACACACTGATACAATGTATAGAATGATGATCGAGGAGATCACACGCTGATACATTGTATAGAATGATGATCGAGGAGATCACACACTGATACAATGTATAGAATGATGATCTAGGAGATCACACACTGATACATTGTATAGAATGATGATCGAGGAGATCACACGCTGATACATTGTATAGAATGATGATCTAGGAGATCACACACTGATACATTGTATAGAATGATGATCGAGGAGATCACACGCTGATACATTGTATAGAATGATGATCTAGGAGATCACACGCTGATACATTGTATAGAATGATGATCGAGGAGATCACACGCTGATACATTGTATAGAATGATGATCGAGGAGATCACACGCTGATACATTGTATAGAATGATGATCGAGGAGATCACACGCTGATACATTGTATAGAATGATGATCTAGGAGATCACACACTGATACATTGTATAGAATGATGATCGAGGAGATCACACGCTGATACATTGTATAGAATGATGATCGAGGAGATCACACGCTGATACATTGTATAGAATGATGATCGAGGAGATCACACGCTGATACATTGTATAGAATGATGATCGAGGAGATCACACGCTGATACATTGTATAGAATGATGATCTAGGAGATCACACACTGATACATTGTATAGAATGATGATCGAGGAGATCACACGCTGATACATTGTATAGAATGATGATCGAGGAGATCACACGCTGATACATTGTATAGAATGATGATCGAGGAGATCACACACTGATACAATGTATAGAATGATGATCGGGGAGATCACACGCTGATACATTGTATAGAATGATGATCGAGGAGATCACACGCTGATACATTGTATAGAATGATGATCGAGGAGATCACACGCTGATACAATGTATAGAATGATGATCGGGGAGATCACACGCTGATACATTGTATAGAATGATGATCGAGGAGATCACACACTGATACATTGTATAGAATGATGATCGAGGAGATCACACGCTGATACAATGTATAGAATGATGATCGAGGAGATCACACGCTGATACAATGTATAGAATGATGATCGAGGAGATCACACACTGATACATTGTATAGAATGATGATCGAGAAGATCACACGCTGATACATTGTATAGAATGATGATCGGGGAGATCACACGCTGATACATTGTATAGAATGATGATCGAGGAGATCACACGCTGATACATTGTATAGAATGATGATCGAGGAGATCACACACTGATACAATGTATAGAATGATGATCGGGGAGATCACATGCTGATACATTGTATAGAATGATGATCGAGGAGATCACACACTGATACATTGTATAGAATGATGATCGAGGAGATCACACGCTGATACAATGTATAGAATGATGATCGGGGAGATCACACGCTGATACATTGTATAGAATGATGATCGAGGAGATCACACACTGATACATTGTATAGAATGATGATCTAGGAGATCACACGCTGATACATTGTATAGAATGATGATCGAGGAGATCACACACTGATACAATGTATAGAATGATGATCGAGGAGATCACACGCTGATACATTGTATAGAATGATGATCGAGGAGATCACACGCTGATACATTGTATAGAATGATGATTGGGGAGATCACACACTGATACAATGTATAGAATGATGATCGAGGAGATCACACGCTGATACATTGTATAGAATGATGATCGGGGAGATCACACGCTGATACATTGTATAGAATGATGATCGAGGAGATCACACACTGATACATTGTATAGAATGATGATCGGGGAGATCACACGCTGATACATTGTATAGAATGATGATCGAGGAGATCACACACTGATACAATGTATAGAATGATGATCGAGGAGATCACACGCTGATACATTGTATAGAATGATGATCGAGGAGATCACACGCTGATACATTGTATAGAATGATGATCGAGGAGATCACACACTGATACAATGTATAGAATGATGATCGAGGAGATCACACACTGATACAATGTATAGAATGATGATCGGGGAGATCACAGGCTGATACAATGTATAGAATGATGATCGAGGAGATCACACACTGATACATTGTATAGAATGATGATCGAGGAGATCACACGCTGATACATTGTATAGAATGATGATCGAGGAGATCACACGCTGATACAATGTATAGAATGATGATCGAGGAGATCACACACTGATACATTGTATAGAATGATGATCGAGAAGATCACACGCTGATACATTGTATAGAATGATGATCGAGGAGATCACACGCTGATACATTGTATAGAATGATGATCGAGGAGATCACACACTGATACAATGTATAGAATGATGATCGGGGAGATCACACACTGATACATTGTATAGAATGATGATCGAGAAGATCACACGCTGATACATTGTATAGAATGATGATCGAGGAGATCACACGCTGATACATTGTATAGAATGATGATCGAGGAGATCACACGCTGATACATTGTATAGAATGATGATCGAGGAGATCACACACTGATACAATGTATAGAATGATGATCGAGGAGATCACAGGCTGATACAATGTATAGAATGATGATCGAGGAGATCACACACTGATACATTGTATAGAATGATGATCGAGGAGATCACACGCTGATACATTGTATAGAATGATGATCGAGGAGATCACACGCTGATACAATGTATAGAATGATGATCGAGGAGATCACACACTGATACATTGTATAGAATGATGATCGAGAAGATCACACGCTGATACATTGTATAGAATGATGATCGAGGAGATCACACGCTGATACATTGTATAGAATGATGATCGAGGAGATCACAGGCTGATACATTGTATAGAATGATGATCTAGGAGATCACACGCTGATACATTGTATAGAATGATGATCGAGGAGATCACACACTGATACAATGTATAGAATGATGATCGAGGAGATCACACGCTGATACATTGTATAGAATGATGATCGAGGAGATCACACACTGATACATTGTATAGAATGATGATCGAGGAGATCACACGCTGATACATTGTATAGAATGATGATCGAGGAGATCACAGGCTGATACAATGTATAGAATGATGATCGAGGAGATCACACACTGATACATTGTATAGAATGATGATCGAGGAGATCACACGCTGATACATTGTATAGAATGATGATCGAGGAGATCACACGCTGATACAATGTATAGAATGATGATCGAGGAGATCACACGCTGATACATTGTATAGAATGATGATCGAGAAGATCACACGCTGATACATTGTATAGAATGATGATCGAGGAGATCACACGCTGATACATTGTATAGAATGATGATCGAGGAGATCACACGCTGATACATTGTATAGAATGATGATCGAGGAGATCACACGCTGATACATTGTATAGAATGATGATCGAGGAGATCACACACTGATACATTGTATAGAATGATGATCGAGGAGATCACACACTGATACAATGTATAGAATGATGATCGAGGAGATCACACGCTGATACATTGTATAGAATGATGATCGAGGAGATCACACGCTGATACATTGTATAGAATGATGATCGAGGAGATCACACACTGATACAATGTATAGAATGATGATCGAGGAGATCACACGCTGATACATTGTATAGAATGAAGATCGAGGAGATCACACGCTGATACAATGTATAGAATGATGATCGAGGAGATCACACGCTGATACAATGTATAGAATGATGATCGAGGAGATCACACGCTGATACATTGTATAGAATGATGATCGAGGAGATCACACGCTGATACATTGTATAGAATGAAGATCGAGGAGATCACACGCTGATACAATGTATAGAATGATGATCGAGGAGATCACACGCTGATACATTGTATAGAATGATGATCGAGAAGATCACACGCTGATACATTGTATAGAATGATGATCGAGGAGATCACACGCTGATACATTGTATAGAATGATGATCGAGGAGATCACACGCTGATACATTGTATAGAATGATGATCGAGGAGATCACACGCTGATACAATGTATAGAATGATGATCGAGGAGATCACACGCTGATACATTGTATAGAATGATGATCGAGAAGATCACACGCTGATACATTGTATAGAATGATGATCGAGGAGATCACACGCTGATACATTGTATAGAATGATGATCGAGGAGATCACACGCTGATACATTGTATAGAATGATGATCGAGGAGATCACACGCTGATACAATGTATAGAATGATGATCGAGGAGATCACAGGCTGATACATTGTATAGAATGATGATCTAGGAGATCACACACTGATACATTGTATAGAATGATGATCGAGGAGATCACACGCTGATAAATTGTATAGAATGATGATCGAGGAGATCACACGCTGATACATTGTATAGAATGATGATCGAGGAGATCACACGCTGATACAATGTATAGAATGATGATCGAGGAGATCACACACTGATACATTGTATAGAATGATGATCGAGGAGATCACACGCTGATACATTGTATAGAATGATGATCGAGGAGATCACACGCTGATACATTGTATAGAATGATGATCGAGGAGATCACACGCTGATACATTGTATAGAATGATGATCGAGGAGATCACACGCTGATACATTGTATAGAATGATGATCGAGGAGATCACACGCTGATACAATGTATAGAATGATGATCGAGGAGATCACAGGCTGATACATTGTATAGAATGATGATCTAGGAGATCACACGCTGATACATTGTATAGAATGATGATCGAGGAGATCACACACTGATACAATGTATAGAATGATGATCGAGGAGATCACACGCTGATACATTGTATAGAATGATGATCGAGGAGATCACAGGCTGATACATTGTATACAATGATGATCGAGAAGATCACACGCTGATACATTGTATAGAATGATGATCGAGGAGATCACACGCTGATACATTGTATAGAATGATGATCGAGGAGATCACACGCTGATACATTGTATAGAATGATGATCGAGGAGATCACACACTGATACATTGTATAGAATGATGATCGAGGAGATCACACACTGATACATTGTATAGAATGATGATCGAGGAGATCACACGCTGATACATTGTATAGAATGATGATCGAGGAGATCACACACTGATACATTGTATAGAATGATGATCGAGGAGATCACACACTGATACATTGTATAGAATGATGATCGAGGAGATCACACGCTGATACAATGTATAGAATGATGATCTAGGAGATCACACGCTGATACAATGTATAGAATGATGATCGAGGAGATCACACGCTGATACATTGTATAGAATGATGATCGAGGAGATCACACGCTGATACAATGTATAGAATGATGATCGAGGAGATCACACGCTGATACATTGTATAGAATGATGATCGAGGAGATCACACGCTGATACATTGTATAGAATGATGATCGGGGAGATCACACACTGATACATTGTATAGAATGATGATCGAGGAGATCACACACTGATACAATGTATAGAATGATGATCGAGGAGATCACACACTGATACAATGTATAGAATGATGATCGAGGAGATCACACGCTGATACATTGTATAGAATGATGATCGAGGAGATCACACGCTGATACATTGTATAGAATGATGATCGAGGAGATCACACGCTGATACATTGTATAGAATGATGATCTAGGAGATCACACGCTGATACATTGTATAGAATGATGATCGAGGAGATCACACACTGATACATTGTATAGAATGATGATCGAGGAGATCACACGCTGATACATTGTATAGAATGATGATCGAGGAGATCACACGCTGATACATTGTATAGAATGATGATCGAGGAGATCACAGGCTGATACATTGTATACAATGATGATCGAAAAGATCACACGCTGATACATTGTATAGAATGATGATCGAGGAGATCACACGCTGATACAATGTATAGAATGATGATCGAGAAGATCACACGCTGATACATTGTATAGAATGATGATCGGGGAGATCACACGCTGATACATTGTATAGAATGATGATCGAGGAGATCACACGCTGATACATTGTATAGAATGATGATCGAGGAGATCACACACTGATACAATGTATAGAATGATGATCGAGGAGATCACACGCTGATACATTGTATAGAATGATGATCGAGGAGATCACACACTGATACAATGTATAGAATGATGATCGAGGAGATCACAGGCTGATACATTGTATAGAATGATGATCGGGGAGATCACACGCTGATACAATGTATAGAATGATGATCGAGGAGATCACACGCTGATACAATGTATAGAATGATGATCGAGGAGATCACACGCTGATACATTGTATAGAATGATGATCGAGGAGATCACACGCTGATACATTGTATAGAATGATGATCGAGGAGATCACACACTGATACATTGTATAGAATGATGATCGAGGAGATCACACGCTGATACAATGTATAGAATGATGATCGAGGAGATCACACACTGATACAATGTATAGAATGATGATCGAGGAGATCACACGCTGATACATTGTATAGAATGATGATCGAGGAGATCACACGCTGATACAATGTATAGAATGATGATCGAGGAGATCACACGCTGATACATTGTATAGAATGATGATCGAGGAGATCACACGCTGATACATTGTATAGAATGATGATCGAGGAGATCACAGGCTGATACAATGTATAGAATGATGATCGAGGAGATCACACACTGATACAATGTATAGAATGATGATCGAGGAGATCACACGCTGATACATTGTATAGAATGATGATCGAGGAGATCACACGCTGATACATTGTATAGAATGATGATCGGGGAGATCACACGCTGATACAATGTATAGAATGATGATCGAGGAGATCACACACTGATACAATGTATAGAATGATGATCGAGGAGATCACACGCTGATACATTGTATAGAATGATGATCGAGGAGATCACACGCTGATACATTGTATAGAATGATGATCGAGGAGATCACACACTGATACAATGTATAGAATGATGATCGAGGAGATCACACGCTGATACATTGTATAGAATGATGATCGAGGAGATCACACGCTGATACAATGTATAGAATGATGATCGAGGAGATCACACGCTGATACATTGTATAGAATGATGATCGAGGAGATCACACGCTGATACATTGTATAGAATGATGATCGAGGAGATCACACACTGATACATTGTATAGAATGATGATCGAGGAGATCACACGCTGATACAATGTATAGAATGATGATCGAGGAGATCACAGGCTGATACATTGTATAGAATGATGATCGGGGAGATCACACGCTGATACAATGTATAGAATGATGATCGAGGAGATCACACGCTGATACATTGTATAGAATGATGATCTAGGAGATCACACGCTGATACATTGTATAGAATGATGATCGGGGAGATCACACGCTGATACATTGTATAGAATGATGATCGAGGAGATCACACACTGATACATTGTATAGAATGATGATCGGGGAGATCACACGCTGATACATTGTATAGAATGATGATCGAGGAGATCACACACTGATACAATGTATAGAATGATGATCGAGGAGATCACACGCTGATACATTGTATAGAATGATGATCGAGGAGATCACACACTGATACAATGTATAGAATGATGATCTAGGAGATCACACACTGATACATTGTATAGAATGATGATCGAGGAGATCACACGCTGATACATTGTATAGAATGATGATCTAGGAGATCACACACTGATACATTGTATAGAATGATGATCGAGGAGATCACACGCTGATACATTGTATAGAATGATGATCTAGGAGATCACACGCTGATACATTGTATAGAATGATGATCGAGGAGATCACACGCTGATACATTGTATAGAATGATGATCGAGGAGATCACACGCTGATACATTGTATAGAATGATGATCGAGGAGATCACACGCTGATACATTGTATAGAATGATGATCGAGGAGATCACACGCTGATACATTGTATAGAATGATGATCGAGGAGATCACACGCTGATACATTGTATAGAATGATGATCGAGGAGATCACACGCTGATACATTGTATAGAATGATGATCTAGGAGATCACACACTGATACATTGTATAGAATGATGATCGAGGAGATCACACGCTGATACATTGTATAGAATGATGATCGAGGAGATCACACGCTGATACATTGTATAGAATGATGATCGAGGAGATCACACACTGATACAATGTATAGAATGATGATCGGGGAGATCACACGCTGATACATTGTATAGAATGATGATCGAGGAGATCACACGCTGATACATTGTATAGAATGATGATCGAGGAGATCACACGCTGATACAATGTATAGAATGATGATCGGGGAGATCACACGCTGATACATTGTATAGAATGATGATCGAGGAGATCACACACTGATACATTGTATAGAATGATGATCGAGGAGATCACACGCTGATACAATGTATAGAATGATGATCGAGGAGATCACACGCTGATACAATGTATAGAATGATGATCGAGGAGATCACACACTGATACATTGTATAGAATGATGATCGAGAAGATCACACGCTGATACATTGTATAGAATGATGATCGGGGAGATCACACGCTGATACATTGTATAGAATGATGATCGAGGAGATCACACACTGATACATTGTATAGAATGATGATCTAGGAGATCACACACTGATACATTGTATAGAATGATGATCTAGGAGATCACACGCTGATACATTGTATAGAATGATGATCGAGGAGATCACACACTGATACAATGTATAGAATGATGATCGAGGAGATCACACGCTGATACATTGTATAGAATGATGATCGAGGAGATCACACGCTGATACATTGTATAGAATGATGATCGGGGAGATCACACACTGATACAATGTATAGAATGATGATCGAGGAGATCACACGCTGATACATTGTATAGAATGATGATCGGGGAGATCACACGCTGATACATTGTATAGAATGATGATCGAGGAGATCACACACTGATACATTGTATAGAATGATGATCGAGGAGATCACACACTGATACATTGTATAGAATGATGATCGAGGAGATCACACGCTGATACAATGTATAGAATGATGATCGGGGAGATCACACGCTGATACATTGTATAGAATGATGATCGAGGAGATCACACACTGATACATTGTATAGAATGATGATCGAGGAGATCACACGCTGATACAATGTATAGAATGATGATCGGGGAGATCACACGCTGATACATTGTATAGAATGATGATCGAGGAGATCACACACTGATACATTGTATAGAATGATGATCTAGGAGATCACACGCTGATACATTGTATAGAATGATGATCGAGGAGATCACACGCTGATACAATGTATAGAATGATGATCGAGGAGATCACACACTGATACATTGTATAGAATGATGATCGAGAAGATCACACGCTGATACATTGTATAGAATGATGATCGAGGAGATCACACGCTGATACATTGTATAGAATGATGATCGAGGAGATCACACACTGATACAATGTATAGAATGATGATCGGGGAGATCACACACTGATACATTGTATAGAATGATGATCGAGAAGATCACACGCTGATACATTGTATAGAATGATGATCGAGGAGATCACACGCTGATACATTGTATAGAATGATGATCGAGGAGATCACACGCTGATACATTGTATAGAATGATGATCGAGGAGATCACACACTGATACAATGTATAGAATGATGATCGAGGAGATCACAGGCTGATACAATGTATAGAATGATGATCGAGGAGATCACACACTGATACATTGTATAGAATGATGATCGAGGAGATCACACGCTGATACATTGTATAGAATGATGATCGAGGAGATCACACGCTGATACAATGTATAGAATGATGATCGAGGAGATCACACACTGATACATTGTATAGAATGATGATCGAGAAGATCACACGCTGATACATTGTATAGAATGATGATCGAGGAGATCACACGCTGATACATTGTATAGAATGATGATCGAGGAGATCACAGGCTGATACATTGTATAGAATGATGATCTAGGAGATCACACGCTGATACATTGTATAGAATGATGATCGAGGAGATCACACACTGATACAATGTATAGAATGATGATCGAGGAGATCACACGCTGATACATTGTATAGAATGATGATCGAGGAGATCACACACTGATACATTGTATAGAATGATGATCGAGGAGATCACACGCTGATACATTGTATAGAATGATGATCGAGGAGATCACAGGCTGATACAATGTATAGAATGATGATCGAGGAGATCACACACTGATACAATGTATAGAATGATGATCGAGGAGATCACACGCTGATACATTGTATAGAATGATGATCGAGGAGATCACACGCTGATACATTGTATAGAATGATGATCGAGGAGATCACACACTGATACAATGTATAGAATGATGATCGAGGAGATCACACGCTGATACATTGTATAGAATGAAGATCGAGGAGATCACACGCTGATACAATGTATAGAATGATGATCGAGGAGATCACACGCTGATACATTGTATAGAATGATGATCGAGAAGATCACACGCTGATACATTGTATAGAATGATGATCGAGGAGATCACACGCTGATACAATGTATAGAATGATGATCGAGGAGATCACACACTGATACAATGTATAGAATGATGATCGAGGAGATCACAGGCTGATACATTGTATAGAATGATGATCGAGGAGATCACACGCTGATACATTGTATAGAATGATGATCGAGGAGATCACACGCTGATACATTGTATAGAATGATGATCGAGGAGATCACACGCTGATACATTGTATAGAATGATGATCGAGGAGATCACACGCTGATACATTGTATAGAATGATGATCGAGGAGATCACACGCTGATACAATGTATAGAATGATGATCGAGGAGATCACACACTGATACATTGTATAGAATGATGATCGAGAAGATCACACGCTGATACATTGTATAGAATGATGATCGAGGAGATCACACGCTGATACATTGTATAGAATGATGATCGAGGAGATCACAGGCTGATACATTGTATAGAATGATGATCTAGGAGATCACACGCTGATACATTGTATAGAATGATGATCGAGGAGATCACACACTGATACAATGTATAGAATGATGATCGAGGAGATCACACGCTGATACATTGTATAGAATGATGATCGAGGAGATCACACGCTGATACATTGTATAGAATGATGATCAAGGAGATCACACACTGATACATTGTATAGAATGATGATCGAGGAGATCACACACTGATACATTGTATAGAATGATGATCGAGGAGATCACACACTGATACATTGTATAGAATGATGATCGAGGAGATCACACGCTGATACATTGTATAGAATGATGATCGAGGAGATCACACGCTGATACATTGTATAGAATGATGATCTAGGAGATCACACGCTGATACATTGTATAGAATGATGATCGAGGAGATCACACACTGATACATTGTATAGAATGATGATCGAGGAGATCACACACTGATACATTGTATAGAATGATGATCGAGGAGATCACACGCTGATACAATGTATAGAATGATGATCTAGGAGATCACACACTGATACATTGTATAGAATGATGATCTAGGAGATCACACGCTGATACATTGTATAGAATGATGATCGAGGAGATCACACGCTGATACATTGTATAGAATGATGATCGAGGAGATCACACACTGATACATTGTATAGAATGATGATCGAGGAGATCACACGCTGATACAATGTATAGAATGATGATCGAGGAGATCACACACTGATACAATGTATAGAATGATGATCGAGGAGATCACACGCTGATACATTGTATAGAATGATGATCGAGGAGATCACACGCTGATACATTGTATAGAATGATGATCGAGGAGATCACACGCTGATACATTGTATAGAATGATGATCGGGGAGATCACACGCTGATACAATGTATAGAATGATGATCGAGGAGATCACACGCTGATACATTGTATAGAATGATGATCGAGGAGATCACACGCTGATACATTGTATAGAATGATGATCGAGGAGATCACAGGCTGATACAATGTATAGAATGATGATCGAGGAGATCACACACTGATACAATGTATAGAATGATGATCGAGGAGATCACACGCTGATACATTGTATAGAATGATGATCGAGGAGATCACACGCTGATACAATGTATAGAATGATGATCGAGGAGATCACACGCTGATACATTGTATAGAATGATGATCGAGGAGATCACACGCTGATACATTGTATAGAATGATGATCGAGGAGATCACACACTGATACAATGTATAGAATGATGATCGAGGAGATCACACGCTGATACATTGTATAGAATGATGATCGAGGAGATCACACGCTGATACAATGTATAGAATGATGATCGAGGAGATCACACGCTGATACATTGTATAGAATGATGATCGAGGAGATCACACGCTGATACATTGTATAGAATGATGATCGAGGAGATCACACACTGATACATTGTATAGAATGATGATCGAGGAGATCACACGCTGATACAATGTATAGAATGATGATCGAGGAGATCTCAGGCTGATACATTGTATAGAATGATGATCGGGGAGATCACACGCTGATACAATGTATAGAATGATGATCGAGGAGATCACACGCTGATACATTGTATAGAATGATGATCTAGGAGATCACACGCTGATACATTGTATAGAATGATGATCGGGGAGATCACACGCTGATACATTGTATAGAATGATGATCGAGGAGATCACACACTGATACATTGTATAGAATGATGATCGGGGAGATCACACGCTGATACATTGTATAGAATGATGATCGAGGAGATCACACACTGATACAATGTATAGAATGATGATCGAGGAGATCACACGCTGATACATTGTATAGAATGATGATCGAGGAGATCACAGGCTGATACATTGTATACAATGATGATCGAGAAGATCACACACTGATACATTGTATAGAATGATGATCGAGGAGATCACACGCTGATACATTGTATAGAATGATGATCGAGGAGATCACACGCTGATACATTGTATAGAATGATGATCTAGGAGATCACACGCTGATACATTGTATAGAATGATGATCGAGGAGATCACACGCTGATACATTGTATAGAATGATGATCGAGGAGATCACACGCTGATACATTGTATAGAATGATGATCGAGGAGATCACACGCTGATACATTGTATAGAATGATGATCTAGGAGATCACACGCTGATACATTGTATAGAATGATGATCGAGGAGATCACACGCTGATACATTGTATAGAATGATGATCGAGGAGATCACACGCTGATACATTGTATAGAATGATGATCTAGGAGATCACACACTGATACATTGTATAGAATGATGATCGAGGAGATCACACGCTGATACATTGTATAGAATGATGATCGAGGAGATCACACGCTGATACATTGTATAGAATGATGATCGGGGAGATCACACGCTGATACATTGTATAGAATGATGATCGGGGAGATCACACGCTGATACAATGTATAGAATGATGATCGAGGAGATCACACGCTGATACATTGTATAGAATGATGATCGAGGAGATCACACGCTGATACATTGTATAGAATGATGATCTAGGAGATCACACGCTGATACATTGTATAGAATGATGATCTAGGAGATCACACACTGATACATTGTATAGAATGCTGATCGAGGAGATCACACGCTGATACATTGTATAGAATGATGATCGAGGAGATCACACACTGATACATTGTATAGAATGATGATCGAGGAGATCACACGCTGATACATTGTATAGAATGATGATCGGGGAGATCACACGCTGATACATTGTATAGAATGATGATCGAGGAGATCACACACTGATACAATGTATAGAATGATGATCGAGGAGATCACACGCTGATACATTGTATAGAATGATGATCGAGGAGATCACACGCTGATACATTGTATAGAATGATGATCGAGGAGATCACACACTGATACAATGTATAGAATGATGATCGGGGAGATCACACGCTGATACATTGTATAGAATGATGATCGAGGAGATCACACGCTGATACATTGTATAGAATGATGATCGAGGAGATCACACGCTGATACAATGTATAGAATGATGATCGGGGAGATCACACGCTGATACATTGTATAGAATGATGATCGAGGAGATCACACACTGATACATTGTATAGAATGATGATCGAGGAGATCACACGCTGATACAATGTATAGAATGATGATCGGGGAGATCACACACTGATACATTGTATAGAATGATGATCGAGGAGATCACAGGCTGATACAATGTATAGAATGATGATCGAGGAGATCACACGCTGATACATTGTATAGAATGATGATCGAGAAGATCACACGCTGATACATTGTATAGAATGATGATCGAGGAGATCACACGCTGATACATTGTATAGAATGATGATCGAGTAGATCACACGCTGATACATTGTATAGAATGATGATCGAGGAGATCACACACTGATACATTGTATAGAATGATGATCTAGGAGATCACACGCTGATACATTGTATAGAATGATGATCGAGGAGATCACACACTGATACAATGTATAGAATGATGATCGAGGAGATCACACGCTGATACATTGTATAGAATGATGATCGAGGAGATCACACACTGATACAATGTATAGAATGATGATCGAGGAGATCACACGCTGATACATTGTATAGAATGATGATCGAGGAGATCACACGCTGATACAATGTATAGAATGATGATCGAGGAGATCACACGCTGATACATTGTATAGAATGATGATCGAGGAGATCACACGCTGATACATTGTATAGAATGATGATCGAGGAGATCACACACTGATACAATGTATAGAATGATGATCGAGGAGATCACACACTGATACAATGTATAGAATGATGATCGGGGAGATCACAGGCTGATACAATGTATAGAATGATGATCGAGGAGATCACACACTGATACATTGTATAGAATGATGATCGAGGAGATCACACGCTGATACATTGTATAGAATGATGATCGAGGAGATCACACGCTGATACAATGTATAGAATGATGATCGAGGAGATCACACACTGATACATTGTATAGAATGATGATCGAGAAGATCACACGCTGATACATTGTATAGAATGATGATCGAGGAGATCACACGCTGATACATTGTATAGAATGATGATCGAGGAGATCACACGCTGATACAATGTATAGAATGATGATCGGGGAGATCACACACTGATACATTGTATAGAATGATGATCGAGGAGATCACACGCTGATACATTGTATAGAATGATGATCGAGAAGATCACACGCTGATACATTGTATAGAATGATGATCGAGGAGATCACACGCTGATACATTGTATAGAATGATGATCGAGGAGATCACACACTGATACAATGTATAGAATGATGATCGAGGAGATCACAGGCTGATACAATGTATAGAATGATGATCGAGGAGATCACACACTGATACATTGTATAGAATGATGATCGAGGAGATCACACGCTGATACATTGTATAGAATGATGATCGAGGAGATCACACACTGATACAATGTATAGAATGATGATCGAGGAGATCACACGCTGATACAATGTATAGAATGATGATCGAGGAGATCACACGCTGATACAATGTATAGAATGATGATCGAGGAGATCACACGCTGATACAATGTATAGAATGATGATCGAGGAGATCACAGGCTGATACATTGTATAGAATGATGATCGGGGAGATCACACGCTGATACAATGTATAGAATGATGATCGAGGAGATCACACGCTGATACATTGTATAGAATGATGATCTAGGAGATCACACGCTGATACATTGTATAGAATGATGATCGAGGAGATCACACACTGATACAATGTATAGAATGATGATCGAGGAGATCACACGCTGATACATTGTATAGAATGATGATCGAGGAGATCACAGGCTGATACATTGTATACAATGATGATCGAGAAGATCACACACTGATACATTGTATAGAATGATGATCGAGGAGATCACACGCTGATACATTGTATAGAATGATGATCGAGGAGATCACACGCTGATACATTGTATAGAATGATGATCTAGGAGATCACACGCTGATACATTGTATAGAATGATGATCGAGGAGATCACACGCTGATACATTGTATAGAATGATGATCGAGGAGATCACACGCTGATACATTGTATAGAATGATGATCGAGGAGATCACACGCTGATACATTGTATAGAATGATGATCGAGGAGATCACACGCTGATACATTGTATAGAATGATGATCTAGGAGATCACACGCTGATACATTGTATAGAATGATGATCGAGGAGATCACACGCTGATACATTGTATAGAATGATGATCGAGGAGATCACACGCTGATACATTGTATAGAATGATGATCGAGGAGATCACACACTGATACATTGTATAGAATGATGATCGAGGAGATCACACGCTGATACATTGTATAGAATGATGATCGAGGAGATCACACACTGATACATTGTATAGAATGATGATCGAGGAGATCACACGCTGATACATTGTATAGAATGATGATCGAGGAGATCACACGCTGATACATTGTATAGAATGATGATCGGGGAGATCACACGCTGATACATTGTATAGAATGATGATCGGGGAGATCACACGCTGATACAATGTATAGAATGATGATCGAGGAGATCACACGCTGATACATTGTATAGAATGATGATCGAGGAGATCACACGCTGATACATTGTATAGAATGATGATCTAGGAGATCACACGCTGATACATTGTATAGAATGATGATCGAGGAGATCACACGCTGATACATTGTATAGAATGATGATCGAGGAGATCACACGCTGATACATTGTATAGAATGATGATCGGGGAGATCACACGCTGATACATTGTATAGAATGATGATCGGGGAGATCACACGCTGATACAATGTATAGAATGATGATCGAGGAGATCACACGCTGATACATTGTATAGAATGATGATCGAGGAGATCACACGCTGATACAATGTATAGAATGATGATCGAGGAGATCACACGCTGATACATTGTATAGAATGATGATCGAGGAGATCACACACTGATACATTGTATAGAATGATGATCGAGGAGATCACACGCTGATACATTGTATAGAATGATGATAGGGGAGATCACACGCTGATACATTGTATAGAATGATGATCGAGGAGATCACACGCTGATACAATGTATAGAATGATGATCGAGGAGATCACACGCTGATACATTGTATAGAATGATGATCGAGGAGATCACACGCTGATACATTGTATAGAATGATGATCGAGGAGATCACACACTGATACAATGTATAGAATGATGATCGGGGAGATCACACGCTGATACATTGTATAGAATGATGATCGAGGAGATCACACGCTGATACATTGTATAGAATGATGATCGAGGAGATCACACGCTGATACAATGTATAGAATGATGATCGGGGAGATCACACGCTGATACATTGTATAGAATGATGATCGAGGAGATCACACACTGATACATTGTATAGAATGATGATCGAGGAGATCACACGCTGATACAATGTATAGAATGATGATCGGGGAGATCACACACTGATACATTGTATAGAATGATGATCGAGGAGATCACAGGCTGATACAATGTATAGAATGATGATCGAGGAGATCACACGCTGATACAATGTATAGAATGATGATCGAGGAGATCACAGGCTGATACATTGTATAGAATGATGATCTAGGAGATCACACACTGATACATTGTATAGAATGATGATCGAGAAGATCACACGCTGATACATTGTATAGAATGATGATCGAGGAGATCACACGCTGATACATTGTATAGAATGATGATCGAGGAGATCACACACTGATACAATGTATAGAATGATGATCGAGGAGATCACACGCTGATACATTGTATAGAATGATGATCGAGGAGATCACACGCTGATACATTGTATAGAATGATGATCGAGGAGATCACAGGCTGATACATTGTATACAATGATGATCGAGGAGATCACAGGCTGATACAATGTATAGAATGATGATCGAGGAGATCACACGCTGATACATTGTATAGAATGATGATCGAGGAGATCACACACTGATACAATGTATAGAATGATGATCGGGGAGATCACACGCTGATACAATGTATAGAATGATGATCGAGAAGATCACACGCTGATACATTGTATAGAATGATGATCGAGGAGATCACACGCTGATACATTGTATAGAATGATGATCGAGGAGATCACACGCTGATACAATGTATAGAATGATGATCGAGGAGATCACACGCTGATACAATGTATAGAATGATGATCGAGAAGATCACACGCTGATACATTGTATAGAATGATGATCGAGGAGATCACACGCTGATACATTGTATAGAATGATGATCGAGGAGATCACACGCTGATACATTGTATAGAATGATGATCGAGGAGATCACACACTGATACAATGTATAGAATGATGATCGAGGAGATCACAGGCTGATACAATGTATAGAATGATGATCGAGGAGATCACACACTGATACATTGTATAGAATGATGATCGAGGAGATCACACGCTGATACATTGTATAGAATGATGATCGAGGAGATCACACACTGATACAATGTATAGAATGATGATCGAGGAGATCACACGCTGATACAATGTATAGAATGATGATCGAGGAGATCACACGCTGATACAATGTATAGAATGATGATCGAGGAGATCACACACTGATACATTGTATAGAATGATGATCGAGAAGATCACACGCTGATACATTGTATAGAATGATGATCGAGGAGATCACACGCTGATACATTGTATAGAATGATGATCGAGGAGATCACAGGCTGATACATTGTATAGAATGATGATCTAGGAGATCACACGCTGATACATTGTATAGAATGATGATCGAGGAGATCACACACTGATACAATGTATAGAATGATGATCGAGGAGATCACACGCTGATACATTGTATAGAATGATGATCGAGGAGATCACACACTGATACATTGTATAGAATGATGATCGAGGAGATCACACGCTGATACATTGTATAGAATGATGATCGAGGAGATCACAGGCTGATACAATGTATAGAATGATGATCGAGGAGATCACACACTGATACATTGTATAGAATGATGATCGAGGAGATCACACGCTGATACATTGTATAGAATGATGATCGAGGAGATCACACGCTGATACAATGTATAGAATGATGATCGAGGAGATCACACACTGATACATTGTATAGAATGATGATCGAGAAGATCACACGCTGATACATTGTATAGAATGATGATCGAGGAGATCACACGCTGATACATTGTATAGAATGATGATCGAGGAGATCACACGCTGATACATTGTATAGAATGATGATCGAGGAGATCACACGCTGATACATTGTATAGAATGATGATCGAGGAGATCACACACTGATACATTGTATAGAATGATGATCGAGGAGATCACACACTGATACAATGTATAGAATGATGATCGAGGAGATCACACGCTGATACATTGTATAGAATGATGATCGAGGAGATCACACGCTGATACATTGTATAGAATGATGATCGAGGAGATCACACACTGATACAATGTATAGAATGATGATCGAGGAGATCACACGCTGATACATTGTATAGAATGATGATCGAGAAGATCACACGCTGATACATTGTATAGAATGATGATCGAGGAGATCACACGCTGATACAATGTATAGAATGATGATCGAGGAGATCACACACTGATACAATGTATAGAATGATGATCGAGGAGATCACAGGCTGATACATTGTATAGAATGATGATCGAGGAGATCACACGCTGATACATTGTATAGAATGATGATCGAGGAGATCACACGCTGATACATTGTATAGAATGATGATCGAGGAGATCACACACTGATACAATGTATAGAATGATGATCGAGGAGATCACAGGCTGATACAATGTATAGAATGATGATCGAGGAGATCACACACTGATACATTGTATAGAATGATGATCTAGGAGATCACACGCTGATACATTGTATAGAATGATGATCGAGGAGATCACACGCTGATACATTGTATAGAATGATGATCGAGGAGATCACACCCTGATACATTGTATAGAATGATGATCGAGGAGATCACACACTGATACATTGTATAGAATGATGATCGAGGAGATCACACACTGATACAATGTATAGAATGATGATCGAGGAGATCACAGGCTGATACAATGTATAGAATGATGATCGAGGAGATCACACACTGATACATTGTATAGAATGATGATCGAGGAGATCACACGCTGATACATTGTATAGAATGATGATCGAGGAGATCACACGCTGATACATTGTATAGAATGATGATCGAGGAGATCACACGCTGATACAATGTATAGAATGATGATCGAGGAGATCACACACTGATACATTGTATAGAATGATGATCGAGAAGATCACACGCTGATACATTGTATAGAATGATGATCGAGGAGATCACACGCTGATACATTGTATAGAATGATGATCGAGGAGATCACAGGCTGATACATTGTATAGAATGATGATCGAGGAGATCACACGCTGATACATTGTATAGAATGATGATCTAGGAGATCACACGCTGATACATTGTATAGAATGATGATCGAGGAGATCACACACTGATACAATGTATAGAATGATGATCGAGGAGATCACACGCTGATACATTGTATAGAATGATGATCGAGGAGATCACACACTGATACAATGTATAGAATGATGATCGAGGAGATCACACGCTGATACATTGTATAGAATGATGATCGAGGAGATCACAGGCTGATACATTGTATACAATGATGATCGAGAAGATCACACGCTGATACATTGTATAGAATGATGATCGAGGAGATCACACGCTGATACATTGTATAGAATGATGATCGAGGAGATCACACGCTGATACATTGTATAGAATGATGATCGAGGAGATCACACGCTGATACATTGTATAGAATGATGATCGGGGAGATCACACGCTGATACATTGTATAGAATGATGATCAAGGAGATCACACGCTGATACATTGTATAGAATGATGATCGAGGAGATCACATGCTGATACATTGCATAGAATGATGATCGAGGAGATCACAGGCTGATACAATGTAAAGAATGATGATCGAGGAGATCACACACTGATACATTGTATAGAATGATGATCTAGGAGATCACACGCTGATACATTGTATAGAATGATGATCGAGGAGATCACACGCTGATACATTGTATAGAATGATGATCGAGGAGATCACACGCTGATACATTGTATAGAATGATGATCAAGGAGATCACACGCTGATACATTGTATAGAATGATGATCGAGGAGATCACATGCTGATACATTGTATAGAATGATGATCGAGGAGATCACAGGCTGATACAATGTAAAGAATGATGATCGAGGAGATCACACACTGATACATTGTATAGAATGATGATCTAGGAGATCACACGCTGATACATTGTATAGAATGATGATCGAGGAGATCACACACTGATACAATGTATAGAATGATGATCGAGGAGATCACACACTGATACATTGTATAGAATGATGATCTAGGAGATCACACGCTGATACATTGTATAGAATGATGATCGAGGAGATCACACGCTGATACATTGTATAGAATGATGATCGAGGAGATCACACACTGATACATTGTATAGAATGATGATCGAGGAGATCACACGCTGATACATTGTATAGAATGATGATCGAGGAGATCACACACTGATACATTGTATAGAATGATGATCTAGGAGATCACACGCTGATACATTGTATAGAATGATGATCGAGGAGATCACACACTGATACAATGTATAGAATGATGATCGAGGAGATCACACACTGATACATTGTATAGAATGATGATCTAGGAGATCACACGCTGATACATTGTATAGAATGATGATCGAGGAGATCACACGCTGATACATTGTATAGAATGATGATCGAGGAGATCACACGCTGATACATTGTATAGAATGATGATCAAGGAGATCACACGCTGATACATTGTATAGAATGATGATCGAGGAGATCACACACTGATACAATGTATAGAATGATGATCTAGGAGATCACACGCTGATACAATGTATAGAATGATGATCGAGGAGATCACACGCTGATACATTGTATAGAATGATGATCGAGGAGATCACACACTGATACAATGTATAGAATGATGATCGGGGAGATCACACACTGATACATTGTATAGAATGATGATCGAGGAGATCACACGCTGATACATTGTATAGAATGATGATCTAGGAGATCACACGCTGATACATTGTATAGAATGATGATCGAGGAGATCACACGCTGATACAATGTATAGAATGATGATCGGGGAGATCACACACTGATACATTGTATAGAATGATGATCGAGGAGATCACACGCTGATACATTGTATAGAATGATGATCTAGGAGATCACACGCTGATACATTGTATAGAATGATGATCGAGGAGATCACACACTGATACAATGTATAGAATGATGATCGAGGAGATCACACGCTGATACATTGTATAGAATGATGATCGAGGAGATCACAGGCTGATACATTGTATACAATGATGATCGAGAAGATCACACGCTGATACATTGTATAGAATGATGATCGAGGAGATCACACGCTGATACATTGTATAGAATGATGATCGAGGAGATCACACGCTGATACATTGTATAGAATGATGATCGAGGAGATCACACGCTGATACATTGTATAGAATGATGATCGAGGAGATCACAGGCTGATACATTGTATACAATGATGATCGAAAAGATCACACGCTGATACATTGTATAGAATGATGATCGAGGAGATCACACGCTGATACAATGTATAGAATGATGATCGAGAAGATCACACGCTGATACATTGTATAGAATGATGATCGGGGAGATCACACGCTGATACATTGTATAGAATGATGATCGAGGAGATCACACGCTGATACATTGTATAGAATGATGATCGAGGAGATCACACACTGATACAATGTATAGAATGATGATCGAGGAGATCACACGCTGATACATTGTATAGAATGATGATCGAGGAGATCACACACTGATACAATGTATAGAATGATGATCGAGGAGATCACAGGCTGATACATTGTATAGAATGATGATCGGGGAGATCACACGCTGATACAATGTATAGAATGATGATCGAGGAGATCACACGCTGATACATTGTATAGAATGATGATCGAGGAGATCACACGCTGATACATTGTATAGAATGATGATCAAGGAGATCACACGCTGATACATTGTATAGAATGATGATCGAGGAGATCACATGCTGATACATTGTATAGAATGATGATCGAGGAGATCACAGGCTGATACAATGTAAAGAATGATGATCGAGGAGATCACACACTGATACATTGTATAGAATGATGATCTAGGAGATCACACGCTGATACATTGTATAGAATGATGATCAAGGAGATCACACGCTGATACATTGTATAGAATGATGATCGAGGAGATCACATGCTGATACATTGTATAGAATGATGATCGAGGAGATCACAGGCTGATACAATGTAAAGAATGATGATCGAGGAGATCACACACTGATACATTGTATAGAATGATGATCTAGGAGATCACACGCTGATACATTGTATAGAATGATGATCGAGGAGATCACACACTGATACAATGTATAGAATGATGATCGAGGAGATCACACGCTGATACATTGTATAGAATGATGATCGAGGAGATCACAGGCTGATACATTGTATACAATGATGATCGAGAAGATCACACGCTGATACATTGTATAGAATGATGATCGAGGAGATCACACGCTGATACATTGTATAGAATGATGATCGAGGAGATCACACGCTGATACATTGTATAGAATGATGATCGAGGAGATCACACGCTGATACATTGTATAGAATGATGATCGAGGAGATCACAGGCTGATACATTGTATACAATGATGATCGAAAAGATCACACGCTGATACATTGTATAGAATGATGATCGAGGAGATCACACGCTGATACAATGTATAGAATGATGATCGAGAAGATCACACGCTGATACATTGTATAGAATGATGATCGGGGAGATCACACGCTGATACATTGTATAGAATGATGATCGAGGAGATCACACGCTGATACATTGTATAGAATGATGATCGAGGAGATCACACACTGATACAATGTATAGAATGATGATCGAGGAGATCACACGCTGATACATTGTATAGAATGATGATCGAGGAGATCACACACTGATACAATGTATAGAATGATGATCGAGGAGATCACAGGCTGATACATTGTATAGAATGATGATCGGGGAGATCACACGCTGATACAATGTATAGAATGATGATCGAGGAGATCACACGCTGATACAATGTATAGAATGATGATCGAGGAGATCACACGCTGATACAATGTATAGAATGATGATCGAGGAGATCACACACTGATACATTGTATAGAATGATGATCGAGAAGATCACACGCTGATACATTGTATAGAATGATGATCGAGGAGATCACACGCTGATACATTGTATAGAATGATGATCGAGGAGATCACACACTGATACAATGTATAGAATGATGATCGGGGAGATCACACACTGATACATTGTATAGAATGATGATCGAGAAGATCACACGCTGATACATTGTATAGAATGATGATCGAGGAGATCACACGCTGATACATTGTATAGAATGATGATCGAGGAGATCACACACTGATACAATGTATAGAATGATGATCGAGGAGATCACAGGCTGATACAATGTATAGAATGATGATCGAGGAGATCACACACTGATACATTGTATAGAATGATGATCGAGGAGATCACACGCTGATACATTGTATAGAATGATGATCGAGGAGATCACACGCTGATACAATGTATAGAATGATGATCGAGGAGATCACAGGCTGATACATTGTATAGAATGATGTTCTAGGAGATCACACGCTGATACATTGTATAGAATGATGATCGAGGAGATCACACACTGATACATTGTATAGAATGATGATCGAGGAGATCACAGGCTGATACATTGTATACAATGATGATCGAGAAGATCACACGCTGATACATTGTATAGAATGATGATCGAGGAGATCACACGCTGATACATTGTATAGAATGATGATCGAGGAGATCACACGCTGATACATTGTATAGAATGATGATCGAGGAGATCACACGCTGATACATTGTATAGAATGATGATCGGGGAGATCACACGCTGATACATTGTATAGAATGATGATCGAGGAGATCACACGCTGATACATTGTATAGAATGATGATCGAGGAGATCACACACTGATACATTGTATAGAATGATGATCGAGGAGATCACACACTGATACATTGTATAGAATGATGATCGAGGAGATCACACGCTGATACATTGTATAGAATGATGATCGAGGAGATCACACGCTGATACATTGTATAGAATGATGATCGAGGAGATCACACACTGATACATTGTATAGAATGATGATCGAGGAGATCACACGCTGATACATTGTATAGAATGATGATCGAGGAGATCACACGCTGATACATTGTATAGAATGATGATCGAGGAGATCACACGCTGATACATTGTATAGAATGATGATCGAGGAGATCACACACTGATACATTGTATAGAATGATGATCGAGGAGATCACACGCTGATACATTGTATAGAATGATGATCGAGGAGATCACACGCTGATACATTGTATAGAATGATGATCGAGGAGATCACACGCTGATACATTGTATAGAATGATGATCGAGAAGATCACACGCTGATACATTGTATAGAATGATGATCGAGGAGATCACACGCTGATACATTGTATAGAATGATGATCGAGGAGATCACACACTGATACAATGTATAGAATGATGATCGAGGAGATCACACACTGATACATTGTATAGAATGATGATCGAGGAGATCACACGCTGATACATTGTATAGAATGATGATCGAGGAGATCACACACTGATACATTGTATAGAATGATGATCGAGGAGATCACACACTGATACATTGTATAGAATGATGATCGAGGAGATCACACGCTGATACATTGTATAGAATGATGATCGAGGAGATCACACGCTGATACATTGTATAGAATGATGATCGAGGAGATCACACGCTGATACATTGTATAGAATGATGATCGAGGAGATCACACGCTGATACATTGTATAGAATGATGATCGAGAAGATCACACGCTGATACATTGTATAGAATGATGATCGAGGAGATCACACGCTGATACATTGTATAGAATGATGATCGAGGAGATCACACACTGATACAATGTATAGAATGATGATCGAGGAGATCACACACTGATACATTGTATAGAATGATGATCGAGGAGATCACACGCTGATACATTGTATAGAATGATGATCGAGGAGATCACACACTGATACATTGTATAGAATGATGATCGAGGAGATCACACACTGATACATTGTATAGAATGATGATCGAGGAGATCACACGCTGATACATTGTATAGAATGATGATCGAGAAGATCACACGCTGATACATTGTATAGAATGATGATCGAGGAGATCACACACTGATACATTGTATAGAATGATGATCGAGGAGATCACACGCTGATACATTGTATAGAATGATGATCGAGGAGATCACAAGCTGATACATTGTATAGAATGATGATCGAGGAGATCACAAGCTGATACATTGTATAGAATGATGATCGAGGAGATCACACGCTGATACATTGTATAGAATGATGATTGAGGAGATCACACGCTGATACAATGTATAGAATGATGATCGAGGAGATCACACGCTGATACAATGTATAGAATGATGATCAAAGAGATCACACGCTGATACATTGTATAGAATGATGATCGAGGAGATCACACACTGATACATTGTATAGAATGATGATCGAGGAGATCACACACTGATACATTGTATAGAATGATGATCGAGGAGATCACACACTGATACATTGTATAAAATGATGATCGAGGAGATCACACACTGATACAATGTATAGAATGATGATCGAGGAGATCACACACTGATACATTGTATAGAATGATGATCGAGGAGATCACACACTGATACATTGTATAAAATGATGATCGAGGAGATCACACGCTGATACATTGTATAGAATGATGATCGAGGAGATCACACGCTGATACATTGTATAGAATGATGATCGAGGAGATCACACACTGATACAATGTATAGAATGATGATCGAGGAGATCACACGCTGATACATTGTATAGAATGATGATCGAGGAGATCACACACTGATACATTGTATAGAATGATGATCGAGGAGATCACACGCTGATACATTGTATAGAATGATGATCGAGGAGATCACACACTGATACAATGTATAGAATGATGATCGGGGAGATCACACGCTGATACATTGTATAGAATGATGATCGAGGAGATCACACACTGATACATTGTATAGAATGATGATCGGGGAGATCACACGCTGATACAAATGTATAGAATGATGATCGAGGAGATCACACGCTGATACAATGTATAGAATGATGATCGAGGAGATCACACACTGATACAAATGTATAGAATGATGATCGGGGAGATCACACGCTGATACAATGTATAGAATGATGATCGAGGAGATCACACACTGATACAATGTATAGAATGATGATCGGGGAGATCACAGGCTGATACATTGTATAGAATGATGATCGAGAAGATCACACACTGATACATTGTATAGAATGATGATCTAGGAGATCACACGCTGATACAATGTATAGAATGATGATCGAGGAGATCACACGCTGATACATTGTATAGAATGATGATCGAGGAGATCACACACTGATACAATGTATAGAATGATGATCGAGGAGATCACACGCTGATACATTGTATAGAATGATGATCGAGGAGATCACACACTGATACAATGTATAGAATGATGATCGGGGAGATCACACGCTGATACATTGTATAGAATGATGATCGAGAAGATCACACACTGATACATTGTATAGAATGATGATCTAGGAGATCACACGCTGATACAATGTATAGAATGATGATCGGGGAGATCACACGCTGATACATTGTATAGAATGATGATCGAGGAGATCACACACTGATACATTGTATAGAATGATGATCGAGGAGATCACACGCTGATACATTGTATAGAATGATGATCGAGGAGATCACACGCTGATACATTGTATAGAATGATGATCGAGGAGATCACACACTGATACAATGTATAGAATGATGATCGAGGAGATCACACGCTGATACATTGTATAGAATGATGATCGAGGAGATCACACACTGATACAATGTATAGAATGATGATCGGGGAGATCACACACTGATACATTGTATAGAATGATGATCTAGGAGATCACACGCTGATACATTGTATAGAATGATGATCGAGGAGATCACACGCTGATACATTGTATAGAATGATGATCGAGGAGATCACACGCTGATACATTGTATAGAATGATGATCGAGGAGATCACACACTGATACATTGTATAGAATGATGATCGGGGAGATCACACGCTGATACATTGTATAGAATGATGATCGAGGAGATCACACACTGATACAATGTATAGAATGATGATCGGGGAGATCACACACTGATACATTGTATAGAATGATGATCGAGGAGATCACACACTGATACATTGTATAGAATGATGATCGAGGAGATCACACGCTGATACAAATGTATAGAATGATGATCGGGGAGATCACACGCTGATACATTGTATAGAATGATGATCGAGGAGATCACAAGCTGATACATTGTATAGAATGATGATCGAGGAGATCACACGCTGATACATTGTATAGAATGATGATCGGGGAGATCACACACTGATACATTGTATAGAATGATGATCGAGGAGATCACACACTGATACAATGTATAGAATGATGATCGAGGAGATCACACACTGATACAATGTATAGAATGATGATCGAGGAGATCACACACTGATACAATGTATAGAATGATGATCGAGGAGATCACACACTGATACAATGTATAGAATGATGATCGGGGAGATCACACACTGATACATTGTATAGAATGATGATCGAGGAGATCACACGCTGATACAAATGTATAGAATGATGATCGGGGAGATCACACGCTGATACATTGTATAGAATGATGATCGAGGAGATCACACACTGATACAATGTATAGAATGATGATCGAGGAGATCACACACTAATGCCGCTGATACAAATGTATAGAATGATGATCGAGGAGATCACACACTAATGCCGCTGATACAAATGTATAGAATGATGATCGAGGAGATCACACACTAATGCCGCTGATACAAATGTATAGAATGATGATCGAGGAGATCACACACTAATGCCGCTGATACAAATGTATAGAATGATGATCGAGGAGATCACACACTAATGCCGCTGATACAAATGTATAGAATGATGATCGAGGAGATCACACACTAATGCCGCGTACACACGATCGTGATTCACGGCATGAAATTAAATGAAAAACGAGGGAACGGCATTTTCCCCCACACACGACCGTTTTTCCCGTCATTTTTTTCTTTGTCAAGAAAAACGACCGTCTGTGGGCTCCGCGGCAGTGTCTCCCTATGGGAAAACTGCCGCGGAAAAAAATGATGGAAAAAACGATGAGAAAATTTAGAACATGTTCTCAACGAGAAAAACGGCATAAAGCCCACAGACGATCGTTTTTCTCGGCGAAAAAAAAAATTTCATTTTTCCCGACGGGAAAAATGATCGTGTGTACGCGGAATTATACATTGTATAGAATGATGATCGAGGAGATCACACGCTGATACATTGTATAGAATGATGATCAAGGAGATCACATGCTGATACATTGCATAGAATGATGATCGAGGAGATCACAGGCTGATACAATGTAAAGAATGATGATCGAGGAGATCACACACTGATACATTGTATAGAATGATGATCTAGGAGATCACACGCTGATACATTGTATAGAATGATGATCGAGGAGATCACACGCTGATACATTGTATAGAATGATGATCGAGGAGATCACACGCTGATACATTGTATAGAATGATGATCAAGGAGATCACACACTGATACATTGTATAGAATGATGATCGAGGAGATCACATGCTGATACATTGTATAGAATGATGATCGAGGAGATCACAGGCTGATACAATGTAAAGAATGATGATCGAGGAGATCACACACTGATACATTGTATAGAATGATGATCTAGGAGATCACACGCTGATACATTGTATAGAATGATGATCGAGGAGATCACACACTGATACATTGTATAGAATGATGATCGAGAAATAATAGAGAATATAATGAACTGACACATGTAGCGGGTATGTGAATTTAGGGGGGCGTCAGGGTGGTTGTGTAACCCGGATGCACTGATTGTTAGGGGATCTGAGACCCTTTTATGGTTCTTGGAGGACTCTGGTGGTGTGAGGTTCCCTGCGGCCTGCAGGTGGCGCTGTTGTCGGGGGTCGGAGGTGAACTCACATTGCAAGACTGCTTCCTTTTTGTCCTCCCCTGGAGTTGGTACGGCGGGGCGGGGAACCCGCTGTGACGCAAAGGGCGAGGGGATAAAAGGGGCGGACGCCCTGACCACGGGGTCAGAGGTGAAGTCGGAGGACGCGGCTGCACCCAGGGACCTTCAGCTTGGGTGCCGGTGTTCCGGAGTTCCGGGCCCAGGTGCCCTTGACCTGGCCGGAGCGAGGATGGAGTCCATCTCAGGCACCTTTAGCCTGGCGTGAGGTACTATGGCGGATGCCCGGGGCTCAGTACCTTTGACTGAGTTCCGTGAGGGTGGAGGAATCCGAGGGGCCCTAACTCCTTGGGTGCCCGTGTCTGAGACGAGGAGACTGGTGAGCGGAACTTCTCTGGAGAGTCCGGCGCGGCATCGCTGGTGACAGAGAGGCCTCCGGTGACTCCCTTGGATGGATATCCTTCCCCTGACAGGGGCCGTGCCAGAGAAGGTAATTCACGTTCTACCTCATATAGTCAGTGGCAGTGACTATCCGCCATTGGTGACATCACAGTGGTTGGCGATACCGTGAAGGATTGGGCGGAGACCTACTCCCATTAATACTGAACTGTTGCAAAGGTTCCAACTTGTCTGTGCTGTGTGTTTATTGGCTGAGAAGAATAAATACAAGTTGGACCCATTCAGTGTGTGGAACTCGGGTTACTGGGAGCAAAGGGGGAGTCAGGGACGGAGGAAAGGACTTGACTCCGGGACACCTACACAAAGCCCGATCTTCTGGCCTTCACCTCGTCACTATGGAGGACATGGGCCGTGGTGTATCTCACCCCTCCCCCCAGTACTGACACCCCTAGACAAAGACAGACAAGCCGAGAATGAGAAGGGGAGAGAGGGGTGAGGTCGCTACACGTGTATATTTTAATAACAATTATATTAATTAATTATTCCCGGTGATCCGGTGTCCATATTCCTGGTCATCCGGTGTCCATATTCCCGGTCATCCGGTGTCCATATTCCCGGTCACCCGGTGTCCATATTCCCGGTCACCCGGTGTCCATATTCCCGGTCACCCGGTGTCCATATTCCCGGTCACCCGGTGTCCATGTTTTGTACGGCGTTTATTTTCCAGCACTGTGGAATCTTCCTCGTCATGTATTTATGTATTTCTATAGAAGGTGTTATTTGTCATGCAGGGTACAGAATGTCCCCCTCCTCGTCTTCTCCTCCTCACACCTCTCTGTGACCTTCTACTCAGCACTCCGTCCTGTATAAGAAGGGCCGGAGAGTCCGGTGGGGAGAGCCAAGGATGGAGTTCCAGCATCTTCTGCCTGCGCACCCCTTGGAGCAAAATTCTGAGTTCTGGGTGCGTCTCCGCCGCAGACTCTTACTTTTCTTCTGGGTCTCCTATGCTGTCATGTGTGGAATCGCAGTTCTGCTGGTGATGAGATCCTATGAGCCTCCGCCTAGTACTGCCTGGTACCACCGCAGAGTCCTCTGCTCCTACCTGGACCTTTCCGAGGGAAACCAGACGGGTGAGTTCAGTCTGTGAATGTTCCTCATCTCTGCTGTAGGTGAGTCACATAGGAAGGTAGGTGATGCTGGTCATCGCTGAGACCATCGGACCTTCTACATCACACACAACACATGGCGGACCTTCTACATCACACACAACACATGGCGGACCTTCTTCATCACACACAACACATGGCGGACCTTCTACATCACACACAACACATGGCGGACCTTCTACATCACACACAACACATGGCGGACCTTCTACATCACACACAACACATGGCGGACCTTCTACATCACACACAACACATGGCGGACCTTCTACATCACACACAACACATGGCGGACCTTCTACATCACACACAACACATGGCGGACCTTCTACATCACACACAACACATGGCGGACCTTCTACATCACACACAACACATGGCGGACCTTCTACATCACACACAACACATGGCGGACCTTCTACATCACACACAACACATGGCGGACCTTCTACATCACACACAACACATGGCGGACCTTCTACATCACACACAACACATGGCGGACCTTCTACATCACACACAACACATGGCGGACCTTCTACATCACACACAACACATGGCGGACCTTCTACATCACACACAACACATGGCGGACCTTCTTCATCACACACAACACATGGCGGACCTTCTACATCACACACAACACATGGCGGACCTTCTACATCACACACACAACACATGGCGGACCTTCTTCATCACACACAACACATGGCGGACCTTCTACATCACACACAACACATGGCGGACCTTTTACATCACACACACAACACATGGCGGACCTTCTACATCACACACAACACATGGCAGACCTTCTACATCACACACAACACATGGCGGACCTTCTACATCACACACAACACATGGCGGACCTTCTTCATCACACACAACACATGGCGGACCTTCTACATCACACACAACACATGGCGGACCTTCTTCATCACACACAACACATGGCGGACCTTCTACATCACACACACAACACATGGCGGACCTTCTACATCACACACAACACATGGCAGACCTTCTACATCACACACAACACATGGCGGACCTTCTACATCACACACAACACATGGCGGACCTTCTACATCACACACACAACACATGGCAGACCTTCTACATCACACACAACACATGGCGGACCTTTTACATCACACACACAACACATGGCGGACCTTCTACATCACACACAACACATGGCAGACCTTCTACATCACACACAACACATGGCGGACCTTCTACATCACACACACAACACATGGCGGACCTTTTACATCACACACAACACATGGCAGACCTTCTACATCACACACAACACATGGCGGACCTTTTACATCACACACACAACACATGGCAGACCTTCTACATCACACACAACACATGGCGGACCTTCTAAATCACACACACAACACATGGCGGACCTTCTTCATCACACACACAACACATGGCGGACCTTCTTCATCACACACACAACACATGGCGGACCTTTTACATCACACACAACACATGGCGGACCTTTTACATCACACACAACACATGGCGGACCATCTACCTACATCACACACAACACATGGCGGACCTTCTACATCACACACAACACATGGCGGACCTTCTACATCACACACAACACATGGCGGACCTTCTACATCACACACACAACACATGGCGGACCTTCTACATCACACACAACACATGGCGGACCTTCTACATCACACACACAACACATGGCGGACCTTCTACATCACACACAACACATGGCGGACCTTCTACATCACACACACAACACATGGCGGACCTTCTACATCACACACAACACATGGCGGACCTTCTACATCACACACACAACACATGGCGGACCTTCTACATCACACACAACACATGGCGGACCTTCTACATCACACACAACACATGGCGGACCTTCTACATCACACACACAACACATGGCGGACCTTCTACATCACACACAACACATGGCAGACCTTCTACATCACACAACACATGGCGGACCTTCTTCATCACACACAACACATCGAGGACCTTCTACATCACAACACAACACATGGCGGACCTTCTACATCACACACACAACACATGGCGGACCTTCTACATCACACACACAACACATGGCGGACCTTCTACATCACACACAACACATGGCGGACCTTCTACATCACACACACAACACATGGCGGACCTTCTACATCACACACAACACATGGCGGACCTTCTACATCACACACACAACACATGGCGGACCTTCTACATCACACACAACACATGGCGGACCTTCTACATCACACACACAACACATGGCGGACCTTCTACATCACACACAACACATGGCGGACCTTCTACATCACACACACAACACATGGCGGACCTTCTACATCACACACAACACATGGCGGACCTTCTACATCACACACAACACATGGCGGACCTTCTACATCACACACACAACACATGGCGGACCTTCTACATCACACACAACACATGGCAGACCTTCTACATCACACAACACATGGCGGACCTTCTTCATCACACGCAACACATCGAGGACCTTCTACATCACAACACAACACATGGACAATCCAATCCGAAGAGAAAGGCTGAGCAGAGATTGTCCAGCATTCCTGTCACCTGACACTGCCCACCTGTAGAAGCCGTCTGTTCCGTCTATTGGACCTTCCATTGCTCAGTATGACTGCTCCTCACCCAAATGCATCACGATACTCTTCACTGATCGATACTCATCACGATCGATACTCATCACCGATCGATACTCATCACCGATCGATACTCATCACCGATCGATACTCATCACCGATAGATACTCATCACCGATCGATACTCATCACCGATCGATACTCATCACCGATCGATACTCATCACCGATCGATATTAATTCCGATAGATACTTATTACCGATCGATACTCATCACCGATAGATACTCATCACCGATCGATACTCATCCCGATAGATACTTATTACCGATAGATACTCATCACCGATAGATACTCATCACCGATAGATACTCATCCCGATAGATACTTATTACCGATAGATACTCATCACCGATAGATACTCATCACCGATAGATACTCATCACCGATAGATACTTATTACCGATAGATACTCATCACCGATAGATACTTATCACCGATAGATACTTATCACCGATAGATACTTATCACCGATAGATACTTATCACCGATAGATACTCATCCCGATAGTATGGTGCTGTGTGCCCGCGCTTAGGAAATTAAATGGTAAAACTAAACAAAGTGAAAAAAGTATATATAATAAGAGCTGCAGCCCCCCCCCCCTAATGAGCCCCTCAAAGAGAGTCCTAGCAATGAAAAAAAGTAAATAGAGGGGGTATGGCGCTGCTCGCTAGTCCTATCTAGGACCAGTACTAATAAGTGTTCCAAAGTAATGTGGTATGGCAGAGTGTCAAGCCATATGTAATCATACCACCCTAAATAGTATTAATGATAGTGTGTCCCTATTGAATATGGGATAACGAAAACCAAAGAAAAATAGGATATCAAGGCTATGATAATGTCCAGTGTTGGTGACCAAAGACATCAGAAAATAATAATAGATATATATGTGGATCATATATCTACAGATTGACAGGCTCAAAGTAACAATCCAATGTACAGCGCCTCCAGGAAAAAACACTAGTGGGTACAACAGTCTAGTGACTGAGCCACTGGCTTCTATATAGAAAAAAGTCTGTAGTACGAGGTGTGAAATAATCAGTCCTCTCCGTGTAAAATCTGGTCTTCGACTATGGCAGACAGTTCATCCCCCACATGGGTCCCCAATCACCCGCTCCCTTCACCCCCAAAGGGGTAATAAAGAGCATGGAAAGATGTTCCGAGTCAGTATCCAGGAGCTTCCACAAGTGCAGGGAGAGATGTCAGCAGTGCCTCCCGGTTCAGCCTCACTCCAGCTTCCCCAGAGGGGTCAGATACCGTGGATAGGACTTCCAGTTGCCTCAGTGATATAAACACAGAAATGCTCCCATAGTGCGGTAAAAAATGGGCTTTATTAAAATAATACAAAAAAAGAACGAAAAGAGAAAGAAAGGAACAGTCCCTGTATCGCGTATATACCCGCCATCGGTACAAGCTGGTATTCGCAGCGTGCGTTCCGGCTGAACTTCCGGGTAGGAGTAGTGTGGTGTGCGTTTTGCGTAGCTCCGCCTTACGCGTTTCGTCATAGGACTTCGTCTAGAGGCGGTACCACCATACGGCACCTCCACGCTTATGAGGAAGAGCGTCACTCATCACCGATAGATACTCATCACCGATAGATACTCATCACCGATAGATACTCATCACCGATAGATACTAATCCTGATAGATACTCATCACCGATAGATACTAATCCTGATAGATACTCATCACTGATAGATACTCATCACCGATAGATACTCATCACCGATAGATACTCATCACCGATAGATACTAATCCTGATAGATACTCATCACCGATAGATACTAATCCTGATAGATACTCATCACTGATAGATACTCATCACCGATAGATACTCATCACCGATAGATACTAATCTCGATAGATACTCATCACGATAGATACTCATCACCGATCGATACTCATCACCGATCGATACTCATCACCGATAGATACTCATCACCGATCAATACTCATCACCAATAGATACTCATCACCGATAGATACTCATCACCGATAGATACTCATCACCGATAGATACCAATCCTGATAGATACTCATCACCGATAGATACTCATCACCGATAGATACTCATCACCGATAGATACCCATCACCGATAGATACTCATCACCGATAGATACCAATCCTGATAGATACTCATCCCGATAGATACTAATCCCGATAGATACTCATCACCGCTACAAATTTCTCAAATCCTGATGAAAAGATATAAAAATTCAATAATATGTCACATGGTGAATGCGGCGAAAAGCTGCATATCTTTGTATTGGAAAGAAACACGAACACCTCCTATCTCTATGTGGCTGAATAAAATCAGAAGAATTTGGATAATGGAAAATTTATGGCCCAGAGATATGGAAAGACAGGAACAAAATAAGGAAATATGGGCACCATGGGAAGAATTCGTAAAATCGGAAGAGGGGAAAAAACTATTTGGAGAGGATAGAGAAGAATAAAAGTGGAACCCAGGTTTGGAAGCCTAGTGGCAGAGACACCTTGTTGTCTATTGAAATCGGCAGGCAGAGAGGGAGAGGGGTTAATGGGGATGGGGGCAGGGGAGGAAAGGGGAAAATAAAAATGCAGACAATTAATCATATATGCTTTATTAGTATCATTAAGATAATGTTATCTTTTATGTTTTTGATGATGCCTGTAAGAAAAATATGGAAATAAAGAATTAAAAGATACTCATCACCGATAGATACTCATCACTGATACTCGTCATCTATATTCATCCCTGATAGATACTCATCACCAATAAATACTCATCCCTGATGAGGTACTCATTACAATACTCATCACAAATAGATACTCATCACCGATAGATACTGATCACTGATACCCATCACTGATATTCACCACCGATACTCGTCATCAATACTCATCACCGATACTCCTCACAATACTCATTGCCAATAGATACTCATCACTCATAGATACTCATCACCGATAAATACTTATCACCCATAGATACTCATCCCTGATTAGATACTCATTACAAAACTCATCACCAATAGATACTCATCGCCGATACTCATCACAAATAGATACTCATCATGGATAGATACTCATCACTGTTAGATACTCATCACTAATACTCATCACTGATACTGACCACCGATAGATACTCATCACCAATAGAAACCCATCACTGATAAATACTGCTCATCGATACTCATCACTGATAAATACTGCTCATCGATACTCATCACTGATAAATACTGCTCATCGATACTCATCACTGATAAATACTGCTCATCGATACTCATCACTGATAGATACTCATCACTGATAAATACTGCTCATCGATACTCATCACTGATAAATACTGCTCATCGATACTCATCACTGATAAATACTGCTCATCGATACTCATCACTGATAGATACTCATCACTGATAAATACTGCTCATCGATACTCATCACTGATAGATACTCATCACTGATAAATACTGCTCATCGATACTCATCACTGATAGATACTCATCACTGATAAATACTGCTCATCGATACTCATCACTGATAGATACTCATCACTGATAAATACTGCTCATCGATACTCATCACTGATAAATACTGCTCATCGATACTCATCACTGATAGATACTCATCACTGATAAATACTGCTCATCGATACTCATCACTGATAGATACTCATCACAATCTGATTCTTCCTCCAGTGCCCGGCTGTGACACGTCTGTCATCAGTTTTCCAGCATGCTGGAGTCGGATTATTATTTCTCATTGTTGGATTATCTGATCCATTGACTGGGGGAGATCTTCTGTATATTGGATGAGTCTCTCTGTGTCCTCAGATCTCAGACTGTCCATACGAGGAGCTTCACTACTGGGGTGCGGAGGAGTCCTCCTGAGGATGGCGGATACGAGGAGCAGCGTGCGGAGCCTGGTGACCGAGGGCCAGAAATACGGTAAGCCACATATACAGTGCTGTGAAAAAGTATTTGCCCCCTCTCTGATTTTTTTTTTTTTTGCACATTTGTCACACTTAAGTGACAAATTTTATTACACAAAGGTAACCCGAGGAAATACAAAATGCAGCTTTTAAATGGTTTATTTTATTAACCACTTCAGCCCCGGACCATTTGGCTGGCCAAAGACCGGAGCACTTTTTTGCGATTCGGCACTGCGTCACTTTAACTGACAATTGCGCGGTCGTGCGACGTGGCTCCCAAACAAAATTGACGTCCTTTTATTCCCACAAATAGAGCTTTCTTTTGGTGGTATTTGATCACCTCTGCGGTTTTTATTTATTGCGTTATAAACAAAAATAGAGCGACAATTTAAAAAAAAATGCAATATTTTTTTACTTTTTGCTATAATAAATATCCCCCAAAAATATAAAAAAAAAAAATTTGCGATTTTTATCGTGACTGCGACATTATGGCGGACACATCGGACACTTTTGACACCATTTTGGGACCATTGTCATTTATACAGCGATCAGTGCTATAAACATTTACTGATTACTGTAAAAAATGACACTGGCAGTGAAGGGGTTAACCTGTAGGGGGCGCTGAAGGGGTTAAGTGTGTCCTAGGGAGTGATTCTGTTAGTGGGCGTGGCTATGAGTGACACATCACTGATCGCTGCTCCAGATGAGAGGGAACAGACGATCAGTGGACATGTCACTAGGAAGAACGGGGAGACGTGTTTACACTGACATCTCCCCGTTCTTCAGCTCCATGACACGATCGCGGGACACCGGCGGACATCGCGGGTCCCGCGGGCACGGTCACGGAGCTCGGGACAGGGTCATAGCCCAGCCGCGCCATTCTGTCAACGTATAAGTTCGTGCGGCGGTCGGCAAGCGGTTAAGGGAAAAAAGCCGTCCAAACCTGCCTGACTTTATGTGAAAAAGTAATTGCCCCCTAAAACCAATAACTGGTTGGGCCACCCTTGGCGGCAACAACTGCAACTTTCACGTCGCTGTGGAGCAATTTTGGCCCCACTCTTCTTTGCAGAATTGTTTTAATTCAGCCACATTAGAGGGTTTTCCAGCATGAACGGCCTGTGTGAGGTCATGATACAGCATCTCAATGGGATTTAAGTCTAGACTTTGACTAGGCCACTCCAAAACCCACATTTTGCTTTGCTTGAACCCTTTGGAGATGCACTTGCTGTTGTGTTTCGGATTATTGTCCTGCTGCATAACCCAGGTGCACTCGATCTTGAGGTCAGGAAGTGATGGCCGGACATTCTCCTTTAGGATTTTCTGGTAGAGCTCAGAGTTCATGGTTCCATCAATTCTGGTAAGTCGCCCCAGACCATCCCCCTCCCCCCACCATGTCTGACTGTGGGGATGATGTTCTTGTTATGAAATGCTGTATTCGTTTTATGCCAGATGTAACGGGACGCACACCTTCCAAAAAGTTACATTTGTGTCTTATCAGTCCACAGAATATTTGCCTAAAAGTCTTGGGGGATAACCAGCGGCGGTGCGTCCATAAAGGGTGCAGGAGCGACACCCCCCCCCCCTCTCCTGGCACCGCTCTAGTCCCCATAGATAGATTCATGCATTGCATGAATCTATCTATCTATGGTCGCTGCTGAAACCCCCTATTCAGGTGTCCGGCTCCTTTTCGGGCACCTAAATTACAGCGGCGGGGGTGTTTTTTGGAAGCACCTGATTAGAGCCGTCGGCTCTAATAGGCGTCCAAAAACGTGAGAAGCGGGCGCAACACTGTGCGTTCACTTCTCACTCAGCTGTGTGTTAGGAAAACGAAGGAATTCGCTTTGCTAACATTGAACCACCTCTCAGCCAATCAGGTGCGCCGGGTTTGTGTTACCTGTCACCTGATTGGCTGAAACGACAGGCGCTGTGATTGGACGCCTATTAGGCGTCCAATCATAGCAGAGGACGAGAGGAGGAGAGGGCTGGAGAAGACATCGGGGTCGGGGAATACATGGAGAACACCGGACACCGCTCGCCGCCTGCCGCTGCCCACCCGAGACAATGTAAGTGCCGGGCAGACGGGGGCACTGTGGCAACATTTGGGGCACAGTGGCAACGTTTAATGGGCAAAGTGGCTGCGTTTGATGGGCACAGTGGCTGCAATTGATTGGCACAGTGGCTGCTATTGATGGGCACAGTGGCTGCCTTTGATGGGCACAGTGGCTGCCTTTGATGGGCACAGTGGCTGCTATTGATGGGCACAGTGGCTGCTATTGATGGGCACAGTGGCTGCTATTGATGGGCACAGTGGCTGCTATTGATGGGCACAGTGGCTGCCATTGATGGGCACAGTGGCTGCATTTGATGAGCACAGTGGCTGCATTTGATGAGCACAGTGGCTGCCTTTGATGGGCACAGTGGCTGCGTTTGATGGGCACAGTGGCTGCGTTTGATGGGCACAGTGGCTGCAATTGATGGGCACAGTGAGGCTGCAATTGATGGGCACAGTGAGGCTGCAATTGATGGGTGGCTTTTTTCTAAATTTTCAGTTTGTTTGCGCCCCCCCAAAAAATTTTGAGCACCAGCCGCTGGGGATAACCAAGATGTTTTTTGGTAAACGTGAGATGAGCCTTTGTGTTCTATTTGGTCAGCAGTGGCTTTGGCCTTGGAACTATCCCATGGACGCCATTTTTGCCCAGTCTCTTTCTAATGCCCCGTACACACGGTCGGAATTTCCGACAAGAAAAGTCCGATGTGAGGGTAGCGCTACCCCCAGTTAAGAGAGCCGCTGGATTTTGTTTCGGGCCCTGTCTACAGCACCGCCAACCCCCGGCAATCTACTCGACCCACTCTGGCACAGCTAGTCTAGGGATTTCTCTAGTATCACAATCTAACAGGATATGCACACAATCTATCTGTATTGCACGGGTGACCTCTTTCCATAAAGGCAACACACTGATAGCAAGAGATAAAATATAACGTTTCTTTACTTTGGGTAAAAGGCATAAGGTTAACACATAACACATATATATCTGCAGAGTACTGCAGCAGAAAATCTAACACAGACGACTACCCGCCAAGTACAGCTATCTCTATCTATGCGCCCTTATGGCGCAGAAACTTAAGTTCTAACTACAGATCAGGCCTGATCCAGATTTTAAACTCAGTCTCTAGAAGAACAATTTCTTCGCATGCAACTTGACTGGTGGTGCACAACAGGAACAGTGATTTTTAATCCAAAGGGTAGAATGAACCTCTCACAGGAGACCACTCAAAACGGTTCCGCCACCAGTCTCCTGCGGGACAGTAAAGTAGAACCCGGAGGGCAAAGGCAGTCTCTAGGCCGAATCAAAGTACTGTTTATATGAATGAGCAGGTGCTCGCTCACCACTCCGGACGCGATCCCAGTCCGGGACTTCCACCTACTGTGTCTTCACACACAGTGTCTGCAACGGCCGGGTCCCCGGTCCAACTGATGTCCAAACTCAATAAAGTCAGGTGCCACCCAGGCTCCGCAGTGGGGTGGAAGGCTCTCTGGAAGTTGTGCAAGGCCCCGGCTTCAGGCCCTGCACTGCAGCAGATCCGCACAGGAAGACCTGTTGATTGCAGTGCGGTGTCCAAAGAAGCGGAGCTCAGCCTCTCCCTCTTCCTATATAGCCCCTCCCATGAGTCTCTGCGGTGGCTCCATGCACCCTGGGTGCCGAACGGGGTTCTGGGTAACGTAGTCCCGGGGCCTTAAAGGAGACCCCGCTACATGAGTTTTTGGTCTAAAATTCCAACCGTGTGTGGGCCCCATCGGACTTTTCCTGTCGGAATTTCCGCCAACAAAAATTTGAGAGCTGGTTCTCAAATTTTCCGACGGAAAAAATTCCAATCGGAAATTCCGATCGTCTGTAGCAATTCCGACGCGCAAAATTCCGACGCATGCTCGGAAGCATTGAACTTCATTTTCTTGGCTCGTCGTATGGTTGTACGTCACGGCGTTCTTGACGGTCGAAAGTTTAGAGAACTTTTGTGTGACCGTGTGTATGCAAGCCAAGCTTGAGCGGAATTCCATCGGAAAAACCATCAAAGGTTTTTCCGACGGAAATTACGATCGTGTGAGACACAGGCACAGTGAGACATTGGGCACAGTGAGACATTGGGCACAGTGAGACATTGGGCACAGTGAGACATTGGGCACAGTGAGACATTGGGCACAGTGAGACATTGGGCACAGTGAGACATTGGGCACAGTGAGGCATTGGGCACAGTGAGGCATTGGGCACAGTGAGGCATTGGGCACAGTGAGACACAGGCACAGTGAGGCATTAAGCACAGTGAGACATTGGGCACAGTGAGGCATTGGGCACAGTGAGGCATTGGGCACAGTGAGGCATTAAGCACAGTGAGACACAGGCACAGTGAGACATTGGGCACAGTGAGGCATTGGGCACAGTGAGACACAGGCACAGTGAGGCATTAAGCACAGTGAGACATTGGGCACAGTGAGACATTGGGCACAGTGAGACACAGGCACAGTGAGACATTGGGCACAGTGAGACATTGGGCACAGTGAGGCATTGGGCACAGTGAGGCATTGGGCACAGTGAGACACAGGCACAGTGAGGCATTAAGCACAGTGAGACACAGGCACAGTGAGACATTGGGCACAGTGAGGCATTGGGCACAGTGAGACACAGGCACAGTGAGGCATTAAGCACAGTGAGACATTGGGCACAGTGAGACATTGGGCACAGTGAGACATTGGGCACAGTGAGACATTGGGCACAGTGAGACACAGGCACAGTGAGACACAGGCACAGTGAGACACAGGCACAGTGAGGCATTAAGCACAGTGAGACACAGGCACAGTGAGACATTGGGCACAGTGAGACATTGGGCACAGTGAGGCATTGGGCACAGTGAGACACAGGCACAGTGAGGCATTAAGCACAGTGAGACACAGGCACAGTGAGACATTGGGCACAGTGAGGCATTGGGCACAGTGAGACACAGGCACAGTGAGGCATTAAGCACAGTGAGACATTGGGCACAGTGAGACATTGGGCACAGTGAGACATTGGGCACAGTGAGACACAGGCACAGTGAGACATTGGGCACAGTGAGACACAGGCACAGTGAGGCATTAAGCACAGTGAGACACAGGCACAGTGAGGCATTAAGCACAGTGAGACACAGGCACAGTGAGGCATTAAGCACAGTGAGACACAGGCACAGTGAGGCATTGGGCACAGTGAGACACAGGCACAGTGAGGCATGAAGCACAGTGAGACACAGGCACAGTGAGACATTGGCACAGTGAGACACAGGCACAGTGAGGCATTGGGCACAGTGAGACACAGGCACAGTGAGGCATGAAGCACAGTGAGGCATTAAGCACAGTGAGACACAGGCACAGTGAGGCATTGGGCACAGTGAGACACAGGCACAGTGAGGCATAGGCACAGTGAGGCATTGGGCACAGTGAGGCATGGGGCACAGTGAGGCATGGGGCACAGTGAGACACAGGCACAGTGAGGCATTAAGCACAGTGAGACACAGGCACAGTGAGGCATTGGGCACAGTGAGACACAGGCACAGTGAGGCATGAAGCACAGTGAGGCATTAAGCACAGTGAGACACAGGCACAGTGAGGCATTAAGCACAGTGAGACACAGGCACAGTGAGGCATTGGGCACAGTGAGACACAGGCACAGTGAGGCATAGGCACAGTGAGGCATTGGGCACAGTGAGGCATGGGGCACAGTGAGGCATTGGGCACAGTGAGGCATGGGGCACAGTGAGGCATTGGGCACAGTGAGGCATGGGGCACAGTGAGACACGGGCACAGTGAGGCATTGGGCACAGTGAGGCATGGGCACAGTGAGACACGGGCACAGTGAGGCATTGGGCACAGTGAGGCATTGGGCACAGTGAGGCATTGGGCACAGTGAGGCATGGGGCACAGTGAGGCATTGGGCACAGTGAGACACGGGCACAGTGAGGCATTGGGCACAGTGAGGCATTGGGCACAGTGAGGCATTGGGCACAGTGAGGCACGGGCACAGTGAGGCATGGGCACATAACTAATATTATTTATTGTTATCCCTCCTATTATTTTATACACTGAAAAAATTACATATGTATCATCCTTCTACCGCCCCGCCCCCGCCCTGTGTATATATAATATAACCAATATAGTTACTTTGTAACTAATTACTTTTTCAATGTAGTAACTCCATTACTTTTTGGAAGAAGTAATTTGTAACTACTGTAACTAATTACTTTTTTAACGTAAGATGAACAACACTGCTTATAGGCGGCGGGAGGGGACACCCCCCCCCCTCCCGCCGCCATCCGTTGCTTCTCCGGGCTCTGCCGTGCCATCGGGGACCCGGAGAAAGAATCGTCCGGCGCTGGTGGTCACATGACGAGGAGCATAGAGATGACTGGTGACCAGATGGTCACCAGTCATCTCTATGACCGCTGGAGGCCCGGGCGCGATGTGATGACGTTACGCCCGGGTTCCCAAAAGTAAACAAAGCCGCGATTGCGCCTGAAAGCATGAGATCGGTGATTTATTTTTCCCGATCTCATGCTTTCCAGCCTGGAGGAGAGATGTGGGGGGAGGGGGAGGCCTTATTGACCCCGCATCTCTCCATAAAGAGGACCTGTCACACACATTCCTATTACAAGGGATGTTTACATTCCTTGTAATAGGAATAAAAGTGATCAAAAAAAAAATGTAAAAAAAAAAAAAAGTGTAAAAAGAAAAAAAATTTAAGTAAAAGAAAAAAAAAATTTTTTAAAACGCCCCTGTCCCCGGTAGCTCGCGCTCAGAAGCGAACGCACACGTAAGTCCCGCCCACATTTGTAAACGCCGTCCAAACCACACATGTGAGGTATCGCCGCGTGCGTTAGAGCGCGTGCAACAATTCTAGCACTAGACCTCCTCTGTAACTCTAACCTGGTAACCTGTAAAAATGTTCAAACGTTACCTATGGAGATTTTTAAGAACCGAAGTTTGGCGCCATTCCATGAGTGTGCGCAATTTTAAAGCTTGAAATGTTAGGTATCAATTTACTCGGCGTAACATCATCTTTCATATTTTACCAAAAAATTGGGCTAACTTTACGGTTTTGTTATTTTGTAGTTCATGAAACCATTTTTATTCCAAAAAAAAAGGCAATTGAAAATTATTGCGCAAATACCGTGCAAGATAAAAAGTTGCAACGACCGTCATTTTATTCCCTAGGGTGTCTGCTAAAAAAAAAAAATTATATAATGTTTGGGGGTTCTGAGTAATTTTCTAGCAAAAGAATGATGATTTGTACATGTAGGAGAGAAGTGCCGGAATAGGCCCGGGATTGAAGTGGTCAATAAATGAAATAATAATAATTTAAAAACTGCATCTTGGATCTACTCGGGTTATCTTTGTGTAATAATAAAATGTGTTTGATGATCTGAATCATTTAGGTGTGAGAAATATGCAAAAAAAAAAAATCAGAAAGGGGGCAAATACTATTTCACAGCATTGTATATAGATGATGTCATTCTGTATAATACAGTGGGGGGGGGGGGGGGAATAACGATCGTCTCCCCTGCAGATGGTGTGAGTTCTCCCCCCTTACATAGAAATGAAGGGTCTATAATTTTTATCATCTGTGTATTTTATATGATGGAGACGGAATATCAACCAAAAATCCAGAGACATCACATGATACAAATGTTATAAAGGGAGTAAAATAAGTATTTGATCCCCTTAGTAGTTGGTGGAGAAACCCTTGTTGGGAAGCACAGAGGTCAGACGTTTCTTGTAGGTGGTGATCAGGTTTCCACACATCTCAGGAGGGATTTTGGTCTGGGGATGGGGGGGGGGTGGTCAGGGGATAGGGGTGTGGTCTGGGGTGGGGGTGTGGTCCGGGGATGGGGGTGTGGTCTGGGGGTGGGGGGGTGGTCCGGGGGTGGGGGTTAGGGTTGGTGATCAGGTTTCCACACATCTCAGGAGGGATTTTGCTCCTCTCTTCTTTACAGATCTTCTCTAAATCCTGAAGGTCTCTTGGCAACTCAAAGTTTCAGCTCCTCCATACATTTTCTATAGGATTAAGGTCTGGAGACTGGCTGAGCCACTCCATGACCTTAATGTGCTTCTTCTTGAGCCACTCCTTTGTTGCCTTGGCGGTATGTTTTGGGTGATTGTCATGCTGGAAGACCCATCCGTGACCCATCTTCAGTGTTCTGTCTGAGGGAAGAAGGTTCTCATCCAAGATCTTACAATATGTGGCCCCGCCCATTGGCCCCTCAATGCGGTAAAGTCGGCCTGGACCTTTATCAGAGAAACACCCCAAAGCCTCATGTTTCCCCCTCCGTGTGACTGGAGGGATGGAGTTCTTAGGGTCATAGTCACCATTTTTCTTCCTCCAAACACAGCGAGTCCTCCTCCTGAGGAAGACACAGGTACAGCCCGTCTGAAGTCTCCCAATGAACATCGAAATGATTCAGAGGAGGATTGGGGAGGAAGTTCTGTGGTCAGTAGACATGGGCGCCGTCAATAAATTTGTTTTGTTTTGTTCCGTTTCATATTAGCCGTTAATTCGTATTTCGTATCCGAAATTCAATTTGGATTCGTCCGAAATATGAATTTTCTTAAGGTTCGTTAACTTTTCGTAACAATTACAAACATTCGTTATGATGAATTTAAAAAGCAAAAAATACTTTTCTCAATATGGCAGTCGTCAACTCATTCTGCTCCCACCATCCCTGTGCTGTGCTCATTATGAGGGGCTCCCCCCATCCCTGTGCTGTGCTCATTATGAGGGGCTCCCCCCATCCCTGTGCTGTGCTCATTATGAGGGGCTCCCACCATCCCTGTGCTCATTATGAGGGGCTCCCACCATCCCTGTGCTCATTATGAGGGGCTCCCCCCATCCCTGTGCTGTGCTCATTATGAGGGGCTCCCACCATCCCTGTGCTGGGCTCATTATGAGGGGCTCCCACCATCCCTCTGCTGTGCTCATTATGAGGGGCTCCCACCATCCCTCTGCTGTGCTCATTATGAGGGGCTCCCACCATCCCTGTGCTGTGCTCATTATGAGGGGCTCCCACCATCCCTGTGCTGTGCTCATTATGAGGGGCTCCCACCATCCCTGTGCTGTGCTCATTATGAGGGGCTCCCACCATCCCTCTGCTGTGCTCATTATGAGGGGCTCCCACCATCCCTGTGCTGGGCTCATTATGAGGGGCTCCCATCATCCCTGTGCTGTGCTCATTATGAGGGGCTCCCCCCATCCCTGTGCTGTGCTCATTATGAGGGGCTCCCACCATCCCTGTGCTGGGCTCATTATGAGGGGCTCCCACCATCCCTGTGCTGTGCTCATTATGAGGGGCTCCCACCATCCCTGTGCTGTGCTCATTATGAGGGGCTCCCATCATCCCTGTGCTGTGCTCATTATGAGGGGCTCCCACCATCCCTGTGCTGTGCTCATTATGAGGGGCTCCCACCATCCCTGTGCTGTGCTCATTATGAGGGGCTCCCACCATCCCTGTGCTGTGCTCATTATGAGGGGCTCCCACCATCCCTCTGCTGGGCTCATTATGAGGGGCTCCCCCCATCCCTCTGCTGGGCTCATTATGAGGGGCTCCCACCATCCCTGTGCTGGGCTCATTATGAGGGGCTCCCACCATCCCTGTGCTGTGCTCATTATGAGGGGCTCCCCCCATCCCTGTGCTGTGCTCATTATGAGGGGCTCCCCCCATCCCTGTGCTGTGCTCATTATGAGGGGCTCCCTCCATCCCTGTGCTGTGCTCATTATGAGGGGCTCCCTCCATCCCTGTGCTGTGCTCATTATGAGGGGCTCCCACCATCCCTGTGCTGTGCTCATTATGAGGGGCTCCCACCATCCCTGTGCTGTGCTCATTATGAGGGGCCCCCACCATCCCTGTGCTGTGCTCATTATGAGGGGCTCCCACCATCCCTGTGCTGTGCTCATTATGAGGGGCTCCCACCATCCCTGTGCTGTGCTCATTATGAGGGGCTCCCACCATCCCTGTGCTGTGCTCATTATGAGGGGCTCCCTCCATCCCTGTGCTGTGCTCATTATGAGGGGCTCCCACCATCCCTGTGCTGTGCTCATTATGAGGGGCTCCCACCATCCCTGTGCTGTGCTCATTATGAGGGGCTCCCCCCATCCCTGTGCTGTGCTCATTATGAGGGGCTCCCACCATCCCTGTGCTGGGCTCATTATGAGGGGCTCCCACCATCCCTGTGCTGGGCTCATTATGAGGGGCTCCCACCATCCCTGTGCTGTGCTCATTATGAGGGCCTCCCCCATCCCTGTGCTGTGCTCATTATGAGGGGCTCCCCCCATCCCTGTGCTGTACTCATTATGAGGGGCTCCCACCATCCCTGTGCTGTGCTCATTATGAGGGGCTCCCACCATCCCTGTGCTGTGCTCATTATGAGGGGCCCCCACCATCCCTGTGCTGTGCTCATTATGAGGGGCCCCCACCATCCCTGTGCTGTGCTCATTATGAGGGGCTCCCCCCATCCCTGTGCTGTACTCATTATGAGGGGCTCCCACCATCCCTGTGCTGTGCTCATTATGAGGGGCTCCCCCCATCCCTGTGCTGTGCTCATTATGAGGGGCTCCCCCCATCCCTGTGCTGTGCTCATTATGAGGGGCTCCCACCATCCCTGTGCTCATTATGAGGGGCTCCCACCATCCCTGTGCTGTGCTCATTATGAGGGGCTCCCACCATCCCTGTGCTGTGCTCATTATGAGGGGCTCCCCCCATCCCTGTGCTGTACTCATTATGAGGGGCTCCCACCATCCCTGTGCTGTACTCATTATGAGGGGCTCCCCCCATCCCTGTGCTGTGCTCATTATGAGGGGCTCCCCCCATCCCTGTGCTGTGCTCATTATGAGGGGCTCCCCCCATCCCTGTGCTGTGCTCATTATGAGGGGCTCCCCCAATCCCTGTGCTGTTCTCATTATGAGGGGCTCCCCCCATCCCTGTGCTGTGCTCATTATGAGGGGCTCCCCCCATCCCTGTGCTGTGCTCATTATGAGGGGCTCCCACCATCCCTGTGCTCATTATGAGGGGCTCCCACCATCCCTGTGCTGGGCTCATTATGAGGGGCTCCCATCATCCCTGTGCTGTGCTCATTATGAGGGGCTCCCCCCATCCCTGTGCTGTGCTCATTATGAGGGGCTCCCACCATCCCTGTGCTGTGCTCATTATGAGGGGCTCCCACCATCCCTGTGCTGGGCTCATTATGAGGGGCTCCCCCCATCCCTGTGCTGTGCTCATTATGAGGGGCCCCCACTATCCCTGTGCTGTGCTCATTATGAGGGGCTCCCCCCATCCCTGTGCTGGGCTCATTATGAGGGGCTCCCACCATCCCTGTGCTGGGCTCATTATGAGGGGCTCCCACCATCCCTGTGCTGGGCTCATTATGAGGGGCTCCCACCATCCCTGTGCTGTGCTCATTATGAGGGGCTCCCACCATCCCTGTGCTGGGCTCATTATGAGGGGCTCCCACCATCCCTGTGCTGGGCTCATTATGAGGGGCTCCCACCATCCCTGTGCTGGGCTCATTATGAGGGGCTCCCACCATCCCTGTGCTGTGCTCATTATGAGGGGCTCCCACCATCCCTGTGCTGGGCTCATTATGAGGGGCTCCCACCATCCCTGTGCTGTGCTCATTATGAGGGGCTCCCACTATCCCTGTGCTGTGCTCATTATGAGGGGCTCCCCCCATCCCTGTGCTGTGCTCATTATGAGGGGCTCCCACCATCCCTGTGCTGTCTTCCTGGGTTATTAACTTCATCATAACGAATAATCATAATTATTATGACAATAATAAAACGATAATAACGAACTTTCTTATTTTGGCCGAATCTGAATCTCCCATCGACTACCAGTACCAGTCTGAGCCGTCTCTCCCACTCCCATATTAAAAAAAGGTCATTTTCCCAATCCCCTCACTCAGCAGCAGAAGAAAACCTCTGATTGGTCAACAAAACACCCGTCACATTTCCGTTGTAACGGAATTTGGATCCGAAATTCGTCAACGAAATTTCGTTTAAAATTCGGAAGGATAGCAATTCGTATTTCGGGAAATTCGTACGTATTTTCGATTCGTACGAAACGAATCGCACATGTCTAGTGGTCAGATGAGACCAAAATTCAGCTCTTTGGCATCAAATCGACTCGCCGTGTTTGGAGGAAGAAAAACGGTGACTATGACCCCAAGAACTCCATCCCTCCAGTCACACGGAGGGGGAAACATGAGGCTTTGGGGTGTTTCTCTGATAAAGGTCCAGGCCGACTTTGCCGCATTGAGGGGCCAATGGGCAGGGCCACATGTAGCACTACCCCCGTAGGAGCTGGCTTGTTGTACCTTCCAACACGAACCAGAGGTGGCAGCGACACCTGCTGGTAACCGCGGGAAATACACCCAACACAGCCAAAGGCCAATTTAGCCAAAACATAGAATCTGAACTAACTACAGTTCAGACATCCCACTAAATTTAGATCATAGCGCCTGGTCAACAGGAGCAGGGCGCTACACACTCCCCCTGCTACAAAAAGATGCTGTCCTCAGTGTCTGAAAAAAAAAAAAAAAACTTGCTCTCAATCCTGAGAGCCAGTACCTGAACCGCAAAACTTGGGATGGGAAAGGGAAAGGAAAATAACCAGGTTTTACAAATCTTAAAATACAGAGTATAAACACACAGTAATACCTCATTTACACATGTCATGTCCCTCATCCCCCTAACCTCTGTCTAAACCACCCACTCTCCAGCAGTCTTCACAGCAGATCAGGTTCACCTAAAAAAAAAAAAAAAAAAAAAACAGACACACAGGCAAATATATAAAATAACATTTCTGTACATTGCGGGAGCAAAGCTACACTTCCTAAGAAGTGGAACTTCCCTTCTCGCTTTAAATATATACAAGAAGTCCAATCCCTTCCTAGAGGAAACTTCCGCCACCTAGTGGCAGAAATCTATAACACGACAAAGAGTCCTTTTTAGTGCCAAGTGATGAAGTACGTGAAGAACCTTGACCTCGGAAGTTCTCCCCACCCCCAACACTATCTGACTATGTAACCCCCACAGTCCATTTTTGGCCTTGAGACTCTTTTGGTAAAGCAAAAATAAAGTCAGAACAGCCCCTCTGGACGTTTACCAATAAATTCGGGGGTCTGGCAGAGTTACTGGTTTCCCCTCTTTATCCAGTGTGGTGATAAAGTAGACGATGTTGTCCTTTCCAGGGCCTGCAAATGACCACCTTGTCAGCATAAATGTGACGGCCGTAACTCCAGTGTAACAAGCACCCAGTGAAACGCTCATCCATCTTGGAAGAATAGCCAGCTCTCCTGAAGGGCTTTGGTACTGACAAGAAGTCCCAAATAACTTCATCGCACCACCACTCTCGGTTGGACTCAATTTCCTGCATTACTTCCTTAGGCCCGGTTCACATAGAGGCGACTCGTCAGGTGACTCGGTCGCCTGACGAGTCGCGTCCCGCTCTGTACTGTGGAACCGTTCTAATAGGAGCAACTCCTGTACTTCTTTTGGAGGCGACTCACATTGACTTCTATACAGAAGTCATTATGCAAATCGCCTCAGGCGGGCATCTCAAGTCGTCTTGAGATAGCGCCGCCGAGTCGCCCCCAAAGTCGTGCCGCCCCTGTGTGAACCGGGCCTTAGGAACATAGGGGAATTCCAGTCCGTACTCCGTGGCAACTCTCTTAATGAGAACCCTTTGCAAACGGGCAAGCCTCGGCAAAGCTCGGGTGCTTCCCAGTCCCGGGGGTACACACGAGTTAGGAGACTTGTGCACCATGGACCTGGCAGACAGCTTTTCAGGTGCAAGACTACTGGCAACTTTAGCCATAGTCTCGTTAGTAGTGCTGTGTGGCTCCACACTAGGCGATGTTCTCCCAGAGTCCATGGCTGTCCAATCTGTGGAAGCATAGGTGGAAGCAACATCTTCACCCCGAGCCCACAGCAGTTCCTGGGACATTGTCTCAAAAAGATCATCGTCCCCCGAAACATCAGACAGGGAGTCTATTTCAGAATCCCGTAACTCCTCCGCAGGCAAATATCTGCTAACAGTCCCAGAAATTTTCCCCCTTGATCTCTCACCCGTTCCTGTCATGGATGCTCCAGGGTTCAGGCTCTCCTCTGGCTCCGGTTCGGGTAGTCCTTGGGGTAGGCTTTGGCCGCGGGAAGCTTTCACATATCCCACCTTCTTGAGGACAGGTGCGGTGGGGACAAGTGTAGCGGAGGTAACAGCAGTGGCAATGTCCGCCAATGACTCCTCAAGGGCAGAACAGCGCCATCTCCCTCTGGAATAGTCACTGTAGGGCATGTGGCAAGCGCAGGTCTAGCCGCAGAAACAAAGGCCGCAGCCTCCTCGGTCGCGATGCCCGTGACCCAGTCCATCCGGTAGGCATGGGGTGGCATGGTGGGTTGCTCTACGGCAAACAGGTACTCCCCGCAGTATAGGCACCGAACAAATGGACGGGGGTTTACAGCCAGTCCTTAGCACCTGTTACACAGCATACCCAGGGCCTCGACATCTCCGACCACGTACAGCACGAACCGCCCCCGCGGCTTCAAACGAATACCGGTATCGGTCTGCAGGGTCCCGGATGACATGGCACCTGCAACGGTGCTGGAAGAAAACATCCTGGGCCCCATGGCTGATGGCACCAGAGAAAAGGAAGACATAGCTAAACTCCGACCTTCTCTGTATGATCACGCAACTTCTTCTCTTTGGCAGCAATGTGCGGGAACTCCTCACACTTGTTCCTCTGGTCACGTAGCTCCCGGGCTTTCTTGGCTCCGCCCGTAGCCTACGCAGCCACAGAGTGATCTGCACTTAACCCCTTTCTTTCTGTACAAAACAAATATCAAAATCCAGGGCCCTCTTCAGTACGAACCCTCAGTGAATGACTTTAAGTTGCTAGAGGCAACGGCAATATCCCGGACGAGCCCCCATGTGTAGCACTACCCCCCGTAGGAGCTGCTGGTTAGTTGTGGTCTGCTGTTACCCCACTGTTCTCCGTGTGGCTCAAAGTCTAGGGTTAAAGTTTCATAAAACACGGTTGCCAGTCACTGAGTCTTTTCCAATGCTTCTTTTATTAAAACACAACGTTAGCAGAACGAGGGATGGAGGATTAGGGGAAGTTCAGGTACCTGATGCAAATCACTGAGCAAAACTTGAGATCCCGGAGACAGGTCCACTCGCTGTCACTGAATCTTGCTCACCCGGATAGGCCCCTCTCACCGGGATGATCCACGGACAAACAAGAAAAGTCTCTGCCACAGACTTGGTAATCAGAATTTCAAAGTTCAAGCACAACTACACAGTATGAGAAAGTCCTTTAGGCCGACCCGGCAATACTGTGAGGCAGGTTGGTTTGGATGCATCCTTCAATTGAGGCCCGGGCTCCTCTTGAGATACCAGCCTTCCGCTGCGTGTTCTCCCAGACGAGTCCTCCCCGGGTTCCTTCAACTGCTCGGCTTCTACCCGCAGGACAGACAGCACAGGATCACCCTCCAAGCAGTAGGCCCCAGATAGCTTCTGGGCCTACCTCCAGTAACGAATCCTCGGGCCAGCAGGCCCTGAGGCAGAAGAGGAGTTGTCACATACCTCCGGCCAGGGTGGCCATGAGGTGAGAGAGCCTCTCCAAAAATGGCGTCCGCCCCTTAAGTACCCTTTCCCAGCATGCCCAGCGGTATCAACCTCCCGCTAGGCGGCCTCTGGGAAAAAGCACCCAATACGCCTGACATGTACCTTGGGAATGAACCTGACATGCAGAGGGAGACCTCTTGTACCGCCCTGGTTCCGGGATCACTGGGGTTGAGACAGTGACCATAGGAGCACAGTGAGGTATGAGGTCCTGCAGAGTTCTCTGAGATTGGAGATGAAGGCCAATGAGAAAGGCTGAAGCACTGTAGGTGCAGGTTAGCTGGATGCAGGTCACCGGATGCTGGTTAGCTGGTTACTGGTTAGCTGGATGCTGGTCAGCAGGATGCAGGTTACTGGTTAGCTGGATGCAGGTGCCCGGATGCAGGTCAGAGGATGCAGGTTAGCTGGATGCTGGTCATTAGATGCAGGTCAGCGGCTGCTGGTTAGCTGGTTACTGGTCAGCAGGATGCAGGTCAGTGGATGCTGGTTAGCTGGTTACTGGTCAGCAGGATGCAGGTCAGTGGATGCAGGTCAGCAGATGCTGGTTAGCAGGATGCAGGTGCCCGGATGCAGGTCAGTGGATGCAGGTCAGCAGATGCTGGTTAGCAGTATGCAGGTGCCCGGATGCAGGTCAGAGGATGCAGGCTAGCTGGATGCTGGTCATTAGATGCAGGTCAGCGGCTGCTGGTTAGCTGGTTACTGGTCAGCAGGATGCAGGTCAGTGGATGCTGGTTAGCTGGTTACTGGTCAGCAGGATGCAGGTCAGCAGATGCAGGTCACCGGATGCAGGTCACCGGATGCAGGTTAGCTGGATGCTGGTCAACAGATGCTGGTTAGCTGGTTACTGGTCAGCAGGATGCAGGTCACCGGATGCAGGTCAACAGATGCAGGTCAACAGATGCCGGTTAGCTGGTTACTGGTCAGCAGGATGCAGGTCACCGGATGCAGGTCACCGGATGCAGGTCACCGGATGCAGGTCACCGGATGCAGGTTAGCTGGATGCTGGTCAACAGATGCTGGTTAGCTGGTTACTGGTCAGCAGGATGCAGGTCACCGGATGCAGGTCAACAGATGCTGGTTAGCTGGTTACTGGTCAGCAGGATACCGGATGCAGGTCAACAGATGCAGGTCAGCAGATGCTGGTTAGCTGGTTACTGGTCAGCAGGATGCAGGTCAGCAGATGCTGGTTAGCTGGTTACTGGTCAGCAGGATGCAGGTCACCGGATGCAGGTCAGCTGGTTACTGGTCAGCAGGATGCAGGTCACCGGATGCAGGTCAGCTGGTTACTGGTCAGCAGGATGCAGGTCACCGGATGCAGGTCAGCAGGATGCAGGTCAGCTGGTTACTGGTCAGCAGGATGCAGGTCACCGGATGCAGGTCAGCTGGTTACTGGTCAGCAGGATGCAGGTCACCGGATGCAGGTCAGCTGGTTACTGGTCAGCAGGATGCAGGTCACCGGATGCAGGTCAGCTGGTTACTGGTCAGCAGGATGCAGGTCACCGGATGCAGGTCAGCAGGATGCAGGTCAGCTGGTTACTGGTCAGCAGGATGCAGGTCACCGGATGCAGGTCAGCTGGTTACTGGTCAGCAGGATGCAGGTCACCGGATGCAGGTCAGCTGGTTACTGGTCAGCAGGATGCAGGTCACCGGATGCAGGTCAGCTGGTTACTGGTCAGCAGGATGCAGGTCACCGGATGCAGGTCAGCTGGTTACTGGTCAGCAGGACGCAGGTCACCGGATGCAGGTCAGCTGGTTACTGGTCAGCAGATGCAGGTCAGCTGGTTACTGGTCAGCAGGATGCAGGTCACCGGATGCAGGTCAGCTGGTTACTGGTCAGCAGGATGCAGGTCACCGGATGCAGGTCAGCTGGTTACTGGTCAGCAGGATGCAGGTCACCGGATGCAGGTCAGCTGGTTACTGGTCAGCAGGATGCAGGTCACCGGATGCAGGTCAGCTGGTTACTGGTCAGCAGGATGCAGGTCACCGGATGCAGGTCAGCTGGTTACTGGTCAGCAGGATGCAGGTCACCGGATGCAGGTCAGCAGGATGCAGGTCAGCTGGTTACTGGTCAGCAGGATGCAGGTCACCGGATGCAGGTCAGCTGGTTACTGGTCAGCAGGATGCAGGTCACCGGATGCAGGTCAGCTGGTTACTGGTCAGCAGGATGCAGGTCACCGGATGCAGGTCAGCTGGTTACTGGTCAGCAGGATGCAGGTCACCGGATGCAGGTCAGCTGGTTACTGGTCAGCAGGATGCAGGTCACCGGATGCAGGTCAGCAGGATGCAGGTCAGCTGGTTACTGGTCAGCAGGATGCAGGTCACCGGATGCAGGTCAGCTGGTTACTGGTCAGCAGGATGCAGGTCACCGGATGCAGGTCAGCTGGTTACTGGTCAGCAGGATGCAGGTCACCGGATGCAGGTCAGCAGGATGCAGGTCAGCTGGTTACTGGTCAGCAGGATGCAGGTCAGCAGATGCTGGTTAGCTGGTTACTGGTCAGCAGGATGCAGGTCAGCAGATGCTGGTTAGCTGGTTACTGGTCAGCAGGATGCAGGTCACCGGATGCAGGTCAGCTGGTTACTGGTCAGCAGGATGCAGGTCACCGGATGCAGGTCAGCTGGTTACTGGTCAGCAGGATGCAGGTCACCGGATGCAGGTCAGCAGGATGCAGGTCAGCTGGTTACTGGTCAGCAGGATGCAGGTCACCGGATGCAGGTCAGCTGGTTACTGGTCAGCAGGATGCAGGTCACCGGATGCAGGTCAGCTGGTTACTGGTCAGCAGGATGCAGGTCACCGGATGCAGGTCAGCTGGTTACTGGTCAGCAGGATGCAGGTCACCGGATGCAGGTCAGCAGGATGCAGGTCAGCTGGTTACTGGTCAGCAGGATGCAGGTCACCGGATGCAGGTCAGCTGGTTACTGGTCAGCAGGATGCAGGTCACCGGATGCAGGTCACCGGATGCAGGTCAGCTGGTTACTGGTCAGCAGGATGCAGGTCACCGGATGCAGGTCAGCTGGTTACTGGTCAGCAGGATGCAGGTCACCGGATGCAGGTCAGCTGGTTACTGGTCAGCAGGATGCAGGTCACCGGATGCAGGTCAGCTGGTTACTGGTCAGCAGGATGCAGGTCACCTGGTTACTGGTCAGCAGGATGCAGGTCACCGGACGCAGGTCAGCTGGTTACTGGTCAGCAGGACGCAGGTCACCGGATGCAGGTCAGCTGGTTACTGGTCAGCAGGATGCAGGTCACCGGATGCAGGTCAGCTGGTTACTGGTCAGCAGGATGCAGGTCACCGGATGCAGGTCAGCTGGTTACTGGTCAGCAGGATGCAGGTCACCGGATGCAGGTCAGCTGGTTACTGGTCAGCAGGATGCAGGTCACCGGATGCAGGTCAGCTGGTTACTGGTCAGCAGGATGCAGGTCACCGGATGCAGGTCAGCTGGTTACTGGTCAGCAGGATGCAGGTCACCGGATGCAGGTCAGCTGGTTACTGGTCAGCAGGATGCAGGTCACCGGATGCAGGTCAGCAGGATGCAGGTCAGCTGGTTACTGGTCAGCAGGATGCAGGTCACCGGATGCAGGTCAGCTGGTTACTGGTCAGCAGGATGCAGGTCACCGGATGCAGGTCAGCTGGTTACTGGTCAGCAGGATGCAGGTCACCGGATGCAGGTCAGCTGGTTACTGGTCAGCAGGATGCAGGTCACCGGATGCAGGTCAGCTGGTTACTGGTCAGCAGGATGCAGGTCACCGGATGCAGGTCAGCTGGTTACTGGTCAGCAGGATGCAGGTCACCGGATGCAGGTCAGCAGGATGCAGGTCAGCTGGTTACTGGTCAGCAGGATGCAGGTCACCGGATGCAGGTCAGCTGGTTACTGGTCAGCAGGATGCAGGTCACCGGATGCAGGTCAGCTGGTTACTGGTCAGCAGGATGCAGGTCACCGGATGCAGGTCAGCAGGATGCAGGTCAGCTGGTTACTGGTCAGCAGGATGCAGGTCACCGGATGCAGGTCAGCAGGATGCAGGTCAGCTGGTTACTGGTCAGCAGGATGCAGGTCAGCTGGTTACTGGTCAGCAGGATGCAGGTCACCGGATGCAGGTCAGCTGGTTACTGGTCAGCAGGATGCAGGTCACCGGATGCAGGTCAGCAGGATGCAGGTCACCGGATGCAGGTGCACCCGAGAGCAACAAGCGCACGCAAGTGCAGACGACAGGCAGGAGAGGAGTCAGACAGGCCGGGTTATACACGGAGGATCAGTTCAGGCAAAAGTAGCAGGCAAGGAATGGTCAGAGTTCAGGCTGGATTTGGCAACAGAGGATCTGGCAGACAGGTAAACAGAGCAGAGTCAAGGAAGCCAAAGGTCAGGACTGGAGATGGCAGCGGAGTCAGAGAGCCGGGTCAGTATGATATCAGGTGCAGGTTTCAGGATCAGCTGCAGATCAGACAGCAAAGACACAGGCCTCCTGAGGGGTTTAAAGGAGTAGTAAAGTTACATGTTTTTTCACCTTCATGCATCCTATGCATGAAGGTGAAAAAACATTCGACAATACCGCCCCCCCCCCCCCCCCGAGCCCCGTTTTTCTTACCTGGCCCCTCGAAAGTCCCGCGCTCGTCCCCGTCATCCTCTTCGTTTTTCAGCCTGGCCGCCGATTGGCTACACTGGATAGATTGAAAGCAGCGCAGCCATTGGCTGGCGCTGCTGTCAATCACATCCAATGACGCGGCACGCCGGGGGGCAGGGCCGAGTGATACAGTCGGCGGCTATGGCCGCCGCTGTATCACGGGAGCGCGCCCGCAATCACTCCACACCATGCGAGCTCACTCGCATTAAGGTGTGGAGTCCTTGCGGGGAGGAGCCAAGACAGCCGCCGAGGGACCCCAGAAGACCAGGATCGGGGCCACTGTGTGCAAAACGAGCTGCACAGTGGAGGTAAGTATAAACTGTTTGTTATTTTTAAGCAAAAAAAAAAAAAAGCTTTAGTGCTCCTTTAAATAAGGCAGCCTGTTGCCAATCACTGAAATCTATTAACCCTTAGGTGGCAGATCCCTGACAATGCCTCGGCTTCTTGTACCTTCCAACACGAACCAGAGGTGGCAGCGACCCCTGCTGGTAACCGCGGGAAATACACCCAACTCAGCCAAAGCTGGAACAAAGGCCAATTTAGCCAAAACATGGAATCTGAACCAACTACAGTTCAGACATCCCACTAAATTTAGACATAGCGCCTGGGCAACAGGAGGAGGGCGCTACACACGTATTGTAAGATCTTGGATGAGAACCTTCTTCCCTCAGCCAGAACACTGAAGATGGGTCATGGATGGGTCTTCCAGCATGACAATCACCCAAAACATATCGCCAAGGCAACAAAGGAGTGGCTCAAGAAGAAGCACATGAAGGTGATGGAGCGGCTCAGCCAGTCTCCAGACCTTAATCCTATAGAAAATATATGGAGGAGCTGAAACTTTGAGTTGCCAAGAAACCTTCAGGATTTAGAGAAGATCTGTAAAGAAGAGAGGAGCAAAATCCCTCCTGAGATGTGTGGAAACCTGATCACCAACCCTAATCCCCACCCCCAGACCACACCCCCTATCCCCTGACCACACCCCCATCCCCAGACCACACCCCTATCCCCTGACCACCCCCCCCATCCCCAGACCAAAATCCCTCCTGAGATGTGTGGAAACCTGATCACCAACCCTAACCCCCACCCCCTATCCACTGACCACACCCCCATCCCCGGACCACCCCCCCCACCCCCAGACCACACCCCTATCCCCTGACCACCCCCCCATCCCCATACCAAAATCCCTCCTGAGATGTGTGGAAATCTGATCACCAACCCTAACCCCCACCCCCTATCCACTGACCACACCCCCATCCCCAGACCACACCCCTATCCCCTGACCACCCCCCCATCCCCATACCAAAATCCCTCCTGAGATGTGTGGAAATCTGATCACCAACCCTAACCCCCACCCCCTATCCACTGACCACACCCCCATCCCCAGACCACACCCCTATCCCCTGACCACCCCCCCCATCCCCAGACCAAAATCCCTCCTGAGATGTGGAAACCTGATCACCACCTACAAGAAACGTCTGACCTCTGTGCTTCCCAACAAGGGTTTCCCCACCAACTACTAAGGGGATCAAATACTTATTTTACTCCATTTATATCATTTGTATCCTGTGATTGTTCTGGATTTTTGGTTGATATTCTGTCTCCATCATATAAAATACACCGATGATAAAAATTATAGACCCTTCATTTCTATGTAAGTGGGAGAACGTACACAATCTGCAGGGGAGACGATCGTTATTCCCCCCCCCCCCCCACTGTATATCTTATATCTGGAGGGCGGTGATGTCACTCCTGTATAATATATCTGGGGGGCGGTGATGTCACTCCTGTATAATATATCTTATATCTGGAGAGCGGTGATGTCACTCCTGTATAATATATCTTATATCTGGAGAGCGGTGATGTCACTCCTGTATAATATATCTTATATCTGGAGGGCGGTGATGTCACTCCTGTATAATATATCTTATATCTGGAGAGCGGTGATGTCACTCCTGTATAATATATCTGGAGGGCGGTGATGTCACTCCTGTATAATATATCTTATATCTGGAGAGCGGTGATGTCACTCCTGTATAATATATCTTATATCTGGAGAGCGGTGATGTCACTCCTGTATAATATATCTTATATCTGGAGAGCGGTGATGTCACTCCTGTATAATATATTGTGACAGCAGGAAGGTAAAGTCACCTGGTTGCATCCAGGGGGGTAGATATATTTCGCCCAGATTCAGGCTTTACGCCGACTTATACAACTAGGTGGAGTGTTGTATAAGCCCAGCTGAGGCTAGTGGGCTCATGGATGACTCATACCTCTAGGGAGAGGGCTGGGCGTCGTGCAGACAGGGAGTTGATGAGACCAGCTGAAGCTTGTCAGCTCATTTAGGCCTCTATAAGAACTCCCAGATTCATTAGGTGTTTGTTCATGCCTGGAACCAGACCTGTGTGGACTGTCTAGGGAGAGTGAACCCCTGTGCGGTGAGGCAAAGCCTGTGTGGCTATTTGTTTGGACTTTTACTAAACCAGGGACTTAGGGACTAGGACAGCACCAGGCTGATCCCAGTTGTTAGTTAGGAAACCTGTATGTTTAGTCAGAGGTCAACTTGACCAGGATTTATTTTGTTTATGTTTCTTTTGCTTTGCTGTGTTTTGTCACTGTAAATAGAAAATAAACCGCACCTTTTTTTGATTTTGAAAACCACAACCTCCGTTTGCTGGGCCTGTTTTGTGTGGGGAGCCCATCCCGGGGGTCACACACACACCCGCTGCCGAGCTAACCCCCTCACAGTTGGTGGAGAACCAGTGGCAGTTTTTTTTAAGCCAGCATGGAGGAGATACTGAAGCAGCTGGCTCTAGCAAATGCCAATCAACAGCAGACAAATGCAGGTTTGCAAAGGAGCCTTGCAGCCCAGCAGCAGACAAACGCAACTTTGCAACAGAGTCTGGAGGCTCAGCAACGAGCCCAGCAGCAATCTGAGGCCCGCTTCATAGACCTGTTGCAGAAGCAAGAGCAGAGACTACAACAACAGATGGAAGCAGTAATGCAGCAACGTCCGCAGACCAGTGAGGAAAGCCGCCCCACTAATACCGCGTCCTTTGGGGTGAGTCGTTTATTGACAAAAATGACAGGAGAGGATGATCCAGAGGTATTTTTGACCACATTTGAAAGGACCGCTGAAAGAGAAAAGTGGCCTGAGGAGCAGTGGGCTGGACTGGTGGCTCCTCTGTTAACTGGTGAATCGCAGAAGGCTTACTATGACCTAGAGCCTAACCAAGCAAAAGACTATGTGATGCTAAAAGCTGAGATATTGGCAAGGCTGGGTGTCACCCAGGCTGTCCGGGCTCAGCGTGTGCATAACTGGACTTTCCAGCTTGGAAAACCCCCCAGGTCTCAAATGTATGATCTCATTCACCTGAGCAGAAAGTGGCTACAGCCAGAGACTTTGTCCGCACCAAAGATTGTGGAACGTGTTGTAATGGATCGGTTTTTGAGAGCTCTTCCTACTGCCATCCAAAAGTGGGTAAGCCATGGAGACCCAGAGACGGCCGATGGTCTTGTGGATCGTGTGGAGAAATACTTGGCTACAGAGAACCTGACGGCCTCTTCCAGAGACACTCGGACTTTCCACCCTAAGACCAGACCATCCCCAGGGGCGGATAAGAGGATTCCAAGGGGTGAGGGTGGAGAGAGTGAGAGGGTGGGAGCTCTACCCCAAGTTTGGCGAGAACAGCCTGGGAAATCAGCGGCTCAAGAGGCCGCAAGAAGGATCGTTTGCTACCGCTGCCGGCAAGCGGGACATATTGCAGCCAATTGCCCGGTTGTGGAGGAACCCATGCAGTGTGACTTTCTGACGGGCAGACGTCAGTCGCTGTGTGCGACAGTCGCATGCACTGCCATTCGAGGAACTGAGAAACATTTATGCAAAATGTGTGTTAATGGTAGAAATGTTGTGGTATTGCTGGATTCAGGTAGCCTTGTGACCCTGATAAAGGCTGAGTTAGTTAAAACAGAGGTCTCTGGGAATAGCAAGGTAGCTGTTATTTGTGTGCATGGGGACACCCGAGAGTATCCAGTGACTACAGTGTGTTTCGAGACCCCCAAAGGTACCCTCTCTCATCCAGTGGGCTTAGTATCTCAGTTACCGCATGACGCCATTGTGGGAAGGGATTTTCCGAAGTTCTGGGAACTGTGGGATGATCCTGAGCCCCCCACTGGTGCCCCTATGTACCAGGAATGTGATAGCCAAAACTCCCCTGAGAGTGGTGAGGACTCTCCGGAATTTCCCATATCAGTATTGGCAGGGGAGACTCAAGAAACTGGAGAGGAGCCCACCTCCTCAGACGAAAACCTACCGTCTGTGGAGTTTTCTGATCTTGAGGTTCACAGGGAAAACTTTGCCACAGAACAGTTGAAAGACCCCGCCCTAATAAAGGCACGGGAAAACGTAGTGAAAATAGATGGCGAGTTAGTGAACCCAGATAATACCTGCACTTACCCATACTTCAGCGTAGAGAAGGACCTACTGTATCGGGTGGCAAAAAGGGCAGAAGAAACCGTTGAGCAGCTTGTGGTGCCCAAACCTTACAGGAAGTTGGTGTTGGAGTTGGCCCATGGGCACATTCTTGGAGGTCATCTGGGGACAGAGAAAACCCGAGAGAGGGTATTACAGAGATTCTGTTGGCCGGGGGTGATGAAGGACGTAGAAAATTATTGTTCCTCCTGCCCTGTGTGTCAGAGGTTGGCCCCGATGCCACATTTCCGTAGCCCGCTGGTCCCTCTACCCATCATTGAGGTCCCGTTTGAGAGGATCGCCATGGATTTGGTAGGTCCTATAATCAAGTCCGCTAGGGGGCACCAGTACATATTAGTTATAATGGACTATGCCACCCGTTATCCAGAAGCGATCCCTCTCCGAAATACCTCGGCCAAAACCATAGCCAAAGAGCTATCTCTTGTTTTTAGCCGGGTGGGTATTTGTAAAGAACTGCTTACGGACCAAGGTACACCCTTTATGTCCCGGGTTATGAAAGAGCTGTGTAAATTGTTCAAAGTGACGCAATTGCGTACGTCTGTGTATCACCCCCAAACCGATGGGCTGGTTGAAAGATTCAACAAAACCCTAAAACAAATGTTGAAGAAAGTGGTGGATAGAGATGGAAAGGATTGGGACTGTTTACTTCCTTATTTGATGTTTGCTATTAGGGAGGTGCCCCAATCCTCTACGGGATTCTCCCCCTTTGAGTTACTGTATGGGAGACACCCAAGAGGGCTGTTGGATATTGCCAAGGAAACTTGGGAAAGTGAGAGTTCTCCCCACAGGAGTGTGATTGAGCATGTCGCCCTGATGCAAGATCGAATTGCACAGGTAATGCCCATCGTGAAGGAACATTTGGCCCAAGCGCAGTTGGCACAGCAGAGAGTGTACAACCGTGGAGCCAAGACCCGTACCTTTTCCCCGGGGGATAGGATATTGGTACTTGTCCCTACGGTTGAAAGTAAATTCCTTGCCAAATGGCAAGGCCCCTACGAGATAATGGAAAAAGTGAGCGAAGTGAATTACAAGGTCAGACAACCAGGAAGGCGAAAGCCCGAACAGATCTATCACGTTAATCTGTTGAAAGCCTGGAGGGATAGAGAGTCCCTAGTCGCAGACACTTGGTCACCAGCTCAAACTGGTTGCGTGATTCCTGAGGTTGGAATCGCAGCCACCTTGTCACAACCCCAACAACAGGAGGTTAAGGAGTTTGTACTTCGCAACAAGGAGGTATTCTCTGAGCTGCCGGGACAAACATCTGGGGTAGAGCATGACATTATTACCCCGCCCGGTGAAAGGGTGAAGTTAAAACCCTATCGGATCCCAGAGGCCCGACGGGAGGCAATACGGGAGGAAGTACAGAAAATGCTGAACTTAGGGGTGATAGAGGAGTCCCAAAGTGATTGGTCTAGTCCCATCGTGTTGGTGCCTAAACCGGATGGGAGCTGGCGATTTTGTAACGATTTTCGTCAGTTGAACAAAGTTACAAAATTTGACACCTACCCCATGCCACGTATAGATGAGTTGATCGACCGGCTGGGAACAGCCCGATACATGACGACTCTTGACCTCACAAAAGGGTATTGGCAAATCCCCCTGGCCAAGTCGGCCAAAGAGAAAACCGCATTTGTAACCCCAGACGGGGCGTTCCAATATAAAAGAATGCCGTTCGGGTTACAGAATGCGCCGGCCACATTCCAGCGGAAAATGGACCAGATGCTGAGGCCCCATCGGAAGTATGCTGCGGCTTACCTGGATGACGTAATTGTCCATAGCACAGATTGGGCCTCACATCTGCCAAAAGTGCAAGCAGTCCTGGACTCTGTTCGGGAAGCGGGGTTTACGGCTAACCCCAAGAAGTGTACCATTGGGCAGGAGGAGGCCAAATATCTTGGGTACACCATTGGGAGGGGAGTAATAAAACCCCAACTCAACAAAGTCGAGGCCATCCAGAGTTGGCCACGTCCCAACAGCAAGAAGCAGGTACGAGACTTTCTGGGAATCGCTGGGTATTATCGGCGATTCATTCCCCACTTTGCTTCTAAGGCTGTGCCCCTAACCAACCTGACGAAGGGGAAAGGGTCGGTCATGATTAAATGGACCCCCGAGGCTGAGGCAGCATTCCAATTCTTGAAACAAGCCTTATGTAGCCAGCCAGTGTTGTACTCACCCGACTTCTCTAAAGACTTTGTCGTACAAAGTGATGCGTCAGATGTGGGGTTAGGAGCAGTATTGTCCCAGGTCTGGAACGGGGAAGAGCACCCAGTCATTTACCTCAGCAGGAAGTTGAAGTCCCATGAGGTAAATTACGCCACGGTTGAAAAGGAGTGTTTAGCGGTGAAGTGGGCTCTAGATTCCCTTCGGTACTACCTGCTAGGTAGGCACTTTGACATGGTTACGGATCACGCTCCGTTAAAGTGGATGGCTCAAAACAAGGAGACAAATAGAAGAGTGAATAGGTGGTTCCTGGCCCTACAGGAATTCAACTTCACAGTAAAGCATCGCCCTGGCGTTCAAATGGGGAATGTGGATGCTTTGTCTCGAGTACATGAATGCCTGATTGCTGGTGTTCCAACCCCAAGGTTAAAACAAGAGGGGGGGGTATGTGACAGCAGGAAGGTAAAGTCACCTGGTTGCATCCAGGGGGGTAGATATATTTCGCCCAGATTCAGGCTTTACGCCGACTTATACAACTAGGTGGAGTGTTGTATAAGCCCAGCTAAGGCTAGTGGGCTCATGGATGACTCATACCTCTAGGGAGAGGGCTGGGCGTCGTGCAGACAGGGAGTTGATGAGACCAGCTGAAGCTTGTCAGCTCATTTAGGCCTCTATAAGAACTCCCAGATTCATTAGGTGTTAGCTCATGCCTGGAACCAGACCTGTGTGGACTGTCTAGGGAGAGTGAACCCCTGTGCGGTGAGACAAAGCCTGTGTGGCTATTTGCTTGGACATTTACAACCAGGGACTTAGGGACTAGGACAGCACTAGGCTGATCCCAGTTGTTAGTTAGGAAACCTGCATGTTTAGTCAGAGGTCAAGTTGACCAGGATTTATTTTGTTTATGTTTCTTTTGCTTTGCTGTGTTTTGTCACTGTAAATAGAAAATAAACCGCACCTTTTTGATTTTGAAAACCACAACCTCCGTCTGCTGGGCCTGTTTTGTGTGGGGAGCCCATCCCGGGGGTCACACACACCCGCTGCCGAGCTAACCCCCTCACAATATCTTATATCTGGAGAGCAGTGATGTCACTCCTGTATAATATATCTTATATCTGGAGGGCGGTGATGTCACTCCTGTATAATATATCTTATATCTGGAGAGCGGTGATGTCACTCCTGTATAATATATCTTATATCTGGAGAGCGGTGATGTCACTCCTGTATAATATATCTGGAGGGCGGTGATGTCACTCCTGTATAATATATCTTATATCTGGAGAGCGGTGATGTCACTCCTGTATAATATATCTTATATCTGGAGAGCGGTGATGTCACTCCTGTATAATATATCTTATATCTGGAGAGCGGTGATGTCACTCCTGTATAATATATCTTATATCTGGAGAGCGGTGATGTCACTCCTGTATAATATATCTGGAGGGCGGTGATGTCACTCCTGTATAATATATCTTATATCTGGAGAGCGGTGATGTCACTCCTGTATAATATATCTTATATCTGGAGAGCGGTGATGTCACTCCTGTATAATATATCTTATATCTGGGGGGCGGTGATGTCACTCCTGTATAATATATCTTATATCTGGAGAGCGGTGATGTCACTCCTGTATAATATATATGGAGAGTGGTGATGTCACTCCTGTATAATATATCTTATATCTGGAGAGCGGTGATGTCACTCCTGTATAATATATCTTATATCTGGAGAGCGGTGATGTCACTCCTGTATAATATATCTGGAGGGCGGTGATGTCACTCCTGTATAATATATCTTATATCTGGGGGGCGGTGATGTCACTCCTGTATAATATATCTGGGGGGCGGTGATGTCACTCCTGTATAATATATCTGGAGAGCGGTGATGTCACTCCTGTATAATATATCTGGAGAGCGGTGATGTCACTCCTGTATAATATATCTTATATCTGGAGAGCGGTGATGTCACTCCTGTATAATATATCTGGAGAGCGGTGATGTCACTCCTGTATAATATATCTTATATCTGGAGAGCGGTGATGTCACTCCTGTATAATATATCTGGAGAGCGGTGATGTCACTCCTGTATAATATATCTTATATCTGGAGAGCGGTGATGTCACTCCTGTATAATATATCTTATATCTGGAGAGCGGTGATGTCACTCCTGTATAATATATCTTATATCTGGAGAGCGGTGATGTCACTCATGTATAATATATCTTATATATGGAGAGCGGTGATGTCACTCTGTATAATATATAATATATATGGAGAGTGGTGATGTCACTCTGTATAATATATAATATATCTGGGGGGCGGTGATGTCACTCCTGTATAATATATCTTATATCTGGAGAGCGGTGATGTCACTCCTGTATAATATATCTTATATCTGGAGAGCGGTGATGTCACTCATGTATAATATATCTTATATCTGGAGGGCGGTGATGTCACTCATGTATAATATATCTGGGGGGCGGTGATGTCACTCATGTATAATATATCTGGGGGGGCGGTGATGTCACTCATGTATAATATATCTGGGGGGCGATGATGTCACTCCTGTATAATATATCTGGAGGGCGGTGATGTCACTCCTGTATAATATATCTGGGGGGCGGTGATGTCACTCCTGTATAATATATCTGGAGAGCGATGATGTCACTCCTGTATAATATATCTGGAGAGCGATGATGTCACTCATGTATAATATATCTGGAGAGCGATGATGTCACTCATGTATAATATATCTGGAGAGCGGTGATGTCACTCCTGTATAATATATCTGGAGAGCGGTGATGTCACTCATGTATAATATATCTGGGGGGCGATGATGTCACTCATGTATAATATATCTGGAGAGCGATGATGTCACTCTGTATAATATATCTGGAGGGCGATGATGTCACTCATGTATAATATATCTGGAGAGCGATGATGTCACTCATGTATAATATATCTGGGGGGCGATGATGTCACTCATGTATAATATATCTGGAGAGCGATGATGTCACTCATGTATAATATATCTGGAGGGCGATGATGTCACTCATGTATAATATATCTGGAGAGCGATGATGTCACTCATGTATAATATATCTGGAGGGCGGTGATGTCACTCCTGTATAATATATCTGGGGGGCGGTGATGTCACTCCTGTATAATATATCTGGAGAGCGATGATGTCACTCATGTATAATATATCTGGAGAGCGATGATGTCACTCCTGTATAATATATCTGGGGGGCGGTGATGTCACTCCTGTATAATATATCTGGAGAGCGATGATGTCACTCCTGTATAATATATCTGGAGAGCGATGATGTCACTCATGTATAATATATCTGGAGAGCGATGATGTCACTCATGTATAATATATCTGGAGAGCGGTGATGTCACTCCTGTATAATATATCTGGAGAGCGATGATGTCACTCATGTATAATATATCTGGAGAGCGGTGATGTCACTCATGTATAATATATCTGGAGGGCGATGATGTCACTCATGTATAATATATCTGGGGGGCGATGATGTCACTCCTGTATAATATATCTGGGGGGCGATGATGTCACTCATGTATAATATATCTGGAGAGCGATGATGTCACTCTGTATAATATATCTGGAGGGCGATGATGTCACTCATGTATAATATATCTGGAGAGCGATGATGTCACTCATGTATAATATATCTGGAGAGCGATGATGTCACTCCTGTATAATATATCTGGGGGGCGGTGATGTCACTCCTGTATAATATATCTGGAGAGCGATGATGTCACTCATGTATAATATATCTGGAGAGCGATGATGTCACTCCTGTATAATATATCTGGGGGGCGGTGATGTCACTCCTGTATAATATATCTGGAGAGCGATGATGTCACTCCTGTATAATATATCTGGAGAGCGATGATGTCACTCATGTATAATATATCTGGAGAGCGGTGATGTCACTCCTGTATAATATATCTGGAGAGCGATGATGTCACTCATGTATAATATATCTGGAGAGCGGTGATGTCACTCATGTATAATATATCTGGAGAGCGATGATGTCACTCATGTATAATATATCTGGAGAGCGATGATGTCACTCATGTATAATATATCTGGAGAGCGATGATGTCACTCATGTATAATATATCTGGAGAGCGGTGATGTCACTCCTGTATAATATATCTGGAGAGCGATGATGTCACTCATGTATAATATATCTGGAGAGCGATGATGTCACTCATGTATAATATATCTGGAGAGCGATGATGTCACTCATGTATAATATATCTGGAGAGCGGTGATGTCACTCATGTATAATATATCTGGAGAGCGATGATGTCACTCATGTATAATATATCTGGAGAGCGATGATGTCACTCATGTATAATATATCTGGGGGGCGATGATGTCACTCATGTATAATATATCTGGAGAGCGATGATGTCACTCATGTATAATATATCTGGAGAGCGATGATGTCACTCATGTATAATATATCTGGAGGGCGGTGATGTCACTCATGTATAATATATCTGGAGAGCGATGATGTCACTCATGTATAATATATCTGGAGGGCGGTGATGTCACTCATGTATAATATATCTGGGGGGCGATGATGTCACTCCTGTATAATATTTCTGGAGAGCGATGATGTCACTCATGTATAATATATCTGGAGAGCGATGATGTCACTCATGTATAATATTTCTGGAGAGCGATGATGTCACTCATGTATAATATATCTGGAGAGCGATGATGTCACTCATGTATAATATATCTGGAGAGCGATGATGTCACTCATGTATAATATATCTGGAGGGCGGTGATGTCACTCATGTATAATATATCTGGAGAGCGATGATGTCACTCATGTATAATATATCTGGAGAGCGATGATGTCACTCATGTATAATATATCTGGGGGGCGGTGATGTCACTCCTGTATAATATATCTGGGGGGCGATGATGTCACTCATGTATAATATATCTGGAGAGCGGTGATGTCACTCATGTATAATATATCTGGAGAGCGGTGATGTCACTCATGTATAATATATCTGGGGGGCGGTGATGTCACTCCTGTATAATATTTCTGGAGAGCGATGATGTCACTCATGTATAATATATCTGGAGAGCGATGATGTCACTCATGTATAATATATCTGGAGGGCGGTGATGTTACTCCTGTATAATATATCTGGAGAGCGATGATGTCACTCATGTATAATATATCTGGAGGGCGGTGATGTCACTCATGTATAATATATCTGGAGAGCGGTGATGTCACTCCTGTATAATATTTCTGGAGAGCGATGATGTCACTCATGTATAATATATCTGGAGAGCGATGATGTCACTCATGTATAATATATCTGGAGAGCGGTGATGTCACTCATGTATAATATATCTGGAGGGCGGTGATGTCACTCCTGTATAAAATATCTGGAGAGCGGTGATGTCACTCCTGTATAATATTTCTGGAGAGCGATGATGTCACTCATGTATAATATATCTGGAGAGCGGTGATGTCACTCATGTATAATATATCTGGGGGGCGGTGATGTCACTCATGTATAATATATCTGGGGGGCGATGATGTCACTCCTGTATAATATATCTGGAGAGCGGTGATGTCACTCATGTATAATATATCTGGGGGGCGGTGATGTCACTCATGTATAATATATCTGGGGGGCGATGATGTCACTCATGTATAATATATCTGGAGAGCGATGATGTCACTCCTGTATAATATTTCTGGAGAGCGATGATGTCACTCATGTATAATATATCTGGAGGGCGGTGATGTCACTCATGTATAATATATCTGGAGGGCGGTGATGTCACTCCTGTATAAAATATCTGGAGAGCGGTGATGTCACTCCTGTATAAAATATCTGGGGGGCGATGATGTCACTCCTGTATAATATATAGGGGGGGAGGAGATATTTGCTGGGGTCATTGTTGGGGTGACAGCCCCGGATTGGGGGTACGTATTACACGGAGGATGATGATGGAAAGTTTTCTCTTCTCCAGATATTCGGATTTTGTTGGACTTTATTCTATCAGAGGAAACCAACACCAGCCAGGAGCAGACAGTAAAGGTGTGTGGGGGAGGGGAAGTATCAGTGTGGGGGAGGGAATAGTGAAGGTGTCAGTGTGTGTGTGGGGGAGGGTGCAGAGTGGGGGTTGCAGTGTGGGGTAAGGTGCAGTGTGTGGGGGGGTCATAGTGGGGGGTGCAGTGGGGGGGTAGTGGAGATGTCATTATGGGGGGGTGCAGTGTGGGGGGGTAGTGGAGATGTCATTATGGGGGGGGGATAGTGGAGATGTCATAGTGGGGGGGTGCAGTGTGGGGGGGTAGTGGAGATGTCATAGTGGGGGGGTGCAGTGTGGGGGGGGGTAGTGGAGATGTCATAGTGGGGGGGTGCAGTGTGGGGGGGGTAGTGGAGATGTCATTATGGGGGGGGGGGGGTAGTGGAGATGTCATAGTGGGGGGGGGTGGAGTGTGGGGGGGTAGTGGAGATGTCATAGTGGGGGGGTGCAGTGTGGGGGGGTAGTGGAGATGTCATAGTGGGGGGGTGCAGTGTGGGGGGGTAGTGGAGATGTCATTGTGGGGGGGTTAGTGGTGATGTCATAGTGAGGAGGTGCAGTGTGGGGGGTAGTGGAGATGTCATAGTGGGGGGTGCAGTGTGGGGGGGGGTAGTGAAGATGTCATAGTGGGGGGGTAGTGGAGATGTCATAGTGGGGGGTGCAGTGTGGGGGGGTAGTGGAGATGTCATAGTGGGGGGGTAGTGGAGATGTCATAGTGGGGGGGGTAGTGGAGATGTCATAGTGGGGGGGGTGCAGTGTGGGGGGGGTAGTGGAGATGTCATAGTGAGGAGGTGCAGTGTGGGGGGGTAGTGGAGATGTCATAGTGGGGGGGTAGTGGAGATGTCATAGTGGGGGGGGTGCAGTGTGGGGGGGGGGTAGTGGAGATGTCATAGTGGGGGGGTGCAGTGTGGGGGGTAGTGGAGATGTCATAGTGGGGGGGGGGTAGTGGAGATGTCATAGTGGGGGGGTGCAGTGTGGGGGGGGGGTAGTGGAGATGTCATAGTGGGGGGGGTAGTGGAGATGTCATAGTGGGGGGGGTGCAGTGTGGGGGGGGGGTAGTGGAGATGTCATAGTGGGGGGGGTGGAGTGTGGGGGGGGTAGTGGAGATGTCATAGTGGGGGGGTGCAGTGTGGGGGGGGTAGTGGAGATGTCATAGTGGGGGGTGCAGTGTGGGGGGGGTAGTGGAGATGTCATAGTGGGGGGGTAGTGGAGATGTCACAGTGGGGGGTGCAGTGTGGGGGGGTAGTGGAGATGTCATAGTGGGGGGGTAGTGGAGATGTCATAGTGGGGGGTGCAGTGTGGGGGGGTAGTGGAGATGTCATAGTGGGGGGGTGCAGTGTGGGGGGGTAGTGGAGATGTCATAGTGGGGGGTGCAGTGTGGGGGGGTAGTGGAGATGTCATAGTGGGGGGGTGCAGTGTGGGGGGGTAGTGGAGCTGTCATTATGGGGGGGTGCAGTGTGGGGGGGTAGTGGAGATGTCATAGTGGGGGGGGTAGTGGAGATGTCATAGTGGGGGGGTGCAGTGTGGGGGGGTAGTGGAGCTGTCATTATGGGGGGGTGCAGTGTGGGGGGGTAGTGGAGATGTCATAGTGGGGGGGTGCAGTGTGGGGGGGTAGTGGAGATGTCATAGTGGGGGGTGCAGTGTGGGGGGGTAGTGGAGATGTCATAGTGGGGGGTGCAGTGTGGGGGGGTAGTGGAGCTGTCATTATGGGGGGGTGCAGTGGTGGGGGGGTAGTGGAGATGTCATAGTGGGGGGGTGCAGTGTGGGGGGGTAGTGGAGATGTCATAGTAGGGGGGTGCAGTGTGGGGGGGGTAGTGGAGATGTCATAGTGGGGGGTGCAGTGTGGGGGGGGGGTAGTGGAGATGTCATAGTGGGGGGGTAGTGGAGATGTCATAGTGGGGGGTGCAGTGTGAGGGGGGTAGTGGAGATGTCATAGTGGGGGGTGCAGTGTGGGGGGTAGTGGAGATGTCATAGTGGGGGGGTGCAGTGTGGGGGGGTAGTGGAGCTGTCATTATGGGGGGGTGCAGTGTGGGGGGTAGTGGAGATGTCATAGTGGGGGGGGTGCAGTGTGGGGGGGTAGTGGAGATGTCATAGTGGGGGGTGCAGTGGTGGGGGGGGTAGTGGAGATGTCACAGTGGGGGGTGCAGTGTGGGGGGGTAGTGGAGATGTCATAGTGGGGGGGTAGTGGAGATGTCATAGTGGGGGGTGCAGTGTGGGGGGTAGTGGAGATGTCATAGTGGGGGGGTGCAGTGTGGGGGGGTAGTGGAGCTGTCATTATGGGGGGGTGCAGTGTGGGGGGGTAGTGGAGATGTCATAGTGGGGGGTGCAGTGTGGGGGGGTAGTGGAGATGTCATAGTGGGGGGGTGCAGTGTGGGGGGGGTAGTGGAGCTGTCATTATGGGGGGGTGCAGTGTGGGGGGGTAGTGGAGATGTCATAGTGGGGGGGTGCAGTGTGGGGGGGTAGTGGAGATGTCATAGTGGGGGGGTGCAGTGTGGGGGGGGGGTAGTGGAGAAGTCATAGTGGGGGGTGCAGTGGGGGGGGGTAGTGGAGATGTCATAGTGGGGGGGTGCAGTGTGGGGGGGGTAGTGGAGCTGTCATTATGGGGGGGTGCAGTGTGGGGGGGTAGTGGAGATGTCATAGTGGGGGGGTAGTGGAGATGTCATAGTGGGGGGTAGTGGAGATGTCATAGTGGGGGGGTGCAGTGTGGGGGGGTAGTGGAGCTGTCATTATGGGGGGGTGCAGTGTGGGGGGGTAGTGGAGATGTCATAGTGGGGGGTGCAGTGTGGGGGGGGGTAGTGGAGATGTCATAGTGGGGGGGTGCAGTGTGGGGGGGGTAGTGGAGCTGTCATTATGGGGGGTGCAGTGTGGGGGGGTAGTGGAGATGTCATAGTGGGGGGGTGCAGTGTGGGGGGGTAGTGGAGATGTCATAGTGGGGGGGGTGCAGTGTGGGGGGGGGTAGTGGAGATGTCATAGTGGGGGGTGCAGTGTGGGGGGGTAGTGGAGATGTCATAGTGGGGGGGTGCAGTGTGGGGGGGGTAGTGGAGCTGTCATTATGGGGGGGTGCAGTGTGGGGGGGTAGTGGAGATGTCATAGTGGGGGGGTGCAGTGTAGGGGGTTTCCTCGGTTTATTCTCTGTATGTCCTCCATATACAGCATGCGGTGAGGCGATGGATCCAGGACGGGGTATCGGGGTTCAGCCTGGCCGGGGGGCACAGAGAGGCCCTGATGACGGTAAGATGGAAGAAGTTGTGATGATCTAATATTAGGATGATATCAGGACGGTGGCGGGATCCGGGAACAGAGGATTTGGAATGTTGAGTTTTATAATATTCAATGTATACAATGTCCTTACTACATAGACTGGGGGGGGGGGGGTGTTATAACATTATGGAGGACTTTGACCTCATGTACAGGTGACGGGACATCAGAACTGAAGTTCTACCTTGTGGCCTCCATATTGTCCGACACACAACCTGCCACATGATGAGCCGGTATTCTATGTCTGTTCTCTGACTGTGTGTGTCACTGTGCTGGAAGTTGTGTGTGCAGAGACCACGCTGAGGACCAGGACAGAGACCACCACTGAGGACCAGGACAGAGACTACCCTGAGGACCAGGACAGAGACCACCCTGAGGACCAGGACAGAGACCACCACTGAGGACCAGGACAGAGACAACCCTGAGGACCAGGACAGAGACCACCCTGAGGACCAGGACAGAGACCACCCTGAGGACCAGGACAGAGACCACCACTGAGGACCAGGACAGGGACCACCCCTGAGGACCAGGACAGAGACCACCCTGAGGACCAGGACAGAGACCACCCTGAGGACCAGGACAGAGACCACCCTGAGGACCAGGACAGAGACCACCACTGAGGACCAGGACAGGGACCACCACTGAGGACCAGGACAGAGACCACCCTGAGGACCAGGACAGAGACCACCATTGAGGACCAGGACAGAGACCACCCTGAGGACCAGGACAGAGACCACCACTGAGGACCAGGACAGAGACCACCACTGAGGACCAGGACAGAGACCACCCTGAGGACCAGGACAGAGACCACCATTGAGGACCAGGACAGAGACCACCCTGAGGACCAGGACAGAGACCACCACTGAGGACCAGGACAGAGACCACCACTGAGGACCAGGACAGAGACCACCATTGAGGACCAGGACACAGACAACCCTGAGGACCAGGACAGAGACCACCATTGAGGACCTAGGAGAGAGACAACCCTGAGGACCAGGACAGAGACCACCATTGAGGACCAGGACAGAGACAACCCTGAGGACCAGGACAGAGACCACCATTGAGGACCTAGGAGAGACATCATCACTTAGGATAGAGACACAGGCCACCACTCACTGAGGGTTCTGGATAGAGACCCCAACTGAAGACCAGGACAGAGACCACCACTGAGGGCCCAAGACAGAGATCACTACTGTGGACCACGTCAGACAGCACCACTGAGGACCAGGACAAAGACCACCACTAAAGGGCCCAGGGCAGAGACCACTACTGAGGACCAAGACAGAAACCACCACTGGGGGGCCAATCATATCTTATTAATGGGATAGGTCCTGGGATAACTCTGCTCCAGGATTTCCCTGGACAATCCTTTACATTGTGAGGAGTCATTAAAGCTCAGATAATATCACTTACCTGTGTTCTCTCCTCTATATCACCATCACTTACCTGCGTTCTCTCCTCTATATCACCATCACTTACCTGTGTTCTCTCCTCCATCTCACCATCACTTACCTGTGTTCTCTCCTCTATCTCACCATCACTTACCTGTGTTCTCTCCTCTATCTCACCATCACTTACCTGCGTTCTCTCCTCTATCTCACCATCACTTACCTGCGTTCTCTCCTCTATATCACCATCACTTACCTGCGTTCTCGCCTCTATCTCACCATCACTTACCTGTGTTCTCTCCTCTTCTCACCATCACTTACCTGTGTTCTCTCCTCTATCTCACCATCACTTGCCTGTGTTCTCGCCTCCATCTCACCATCACTTACCTGTGTTCTCTCCTCCTTCTCACCATCACTTACCTGTGTTCTCTCCTCCTTCTCACCATCACTTACCTGTGTTCTCTCCTCTTCTCACCATCACTTACCTGTGTTCTCTCCTCTATCTCACCATCACTTGCCTGTGTTCTCGCCTCCATCTCACCATCACTTACCTGTGTTCTCTCCTCCTTCTCACCATCACTTACCTGTGTTCTCTCCTCCTTCTCACCATCACTTACCTGTGTTCTCTCCTCTATAACACCATCACTTACCTGTGTTCTCTCCTCCATATCACTGTAATGAAACGTCCCACACTCTGCTTGAGTGCTTTCGTCATATACCACTTCCTCCCAGTCTGGATATAGATATCAGATATTCCAACTGCTTACAAGCATAAAACGAGATGATACTTGTTTGTCTGCTGAACATGGACTGTTTATTATAACCAGAATCAAGTCTTATATACAGTAAAAGAGGAGGTGCATACCTCCTGCTCATATTACTCTACCATACATTTGTAAGCAGAAACCTAATTAACATGAGCTAATTAACTAATCCCTTAAGGCAGCCGTTGTGACTCCCTAATTACAATACACATTATCATACATATCAACACAGAACTCCTACATACAATTGCAGGGTCAATTAGCACAGACAACAATGGGTGACAGAGAAGCCACACTAAAATCATTTACAGTACATTATAGAAGACAACAGACAGACAGGTGGCTGGAGGTGATGACATCAGCATCTTCTTACAGTATTTGTCCCAACAGTATGAATCAGTCACTCTAATATTGGTTATACAGGGTCCCCAGGCATACAGCTCACAAAGAGCACCGTTCCCTCAAATGCCAGGGCCCATGATCGCAAGGCAAGAGGCTAGCATTCAGTCCCCTCCAAAAGCCTCTGTCCCGGGTAAGTTTGTCACATTTCTCCCCCATCAAAAGTCAACTAACAAGGTCCCAGACCTCCACCTGGTCTGGTCATGCGTTAGTCGGGCAAAGTGAACTCATATAGTCTGTCCACATGATCTCCAATCTTGGCTGCAAGGAATAGTTGACACCAGTAGGTGTGGGGTCATGGACGCTCTGTCTGGCTGCCAGCGCTTCAGCTGGGTGGTTTTTCACATTCCGGGGCTCGGTCTGCTGCTGGGCAGAGGGGCCGACCGCCCCAGCTTCCTGAAGCTGTAAAGACACTGTAGGTGCTAGGCAGAGGCCAGCGGCGCTCTGCCCTATTGCCAGTGATTTAATTGGGAGTAGCAGCTTCACTACATCAGCTTGTCGCTGGAGAGAGGGACCAACTGCCCCGGCTCTCTGTAACTCCACAGTTGTTGCCGGTGCTGGGCAGAGGTTGGTAGCACTCTGCCCTGTTGCTAGCACTTCTGCTGGGGACTCCACATCATCCGCTCCGGCTAACCGTTGGGGAAGGAGGCTGGATTCCTCCACTCCCAAACTGTGTAGCTGCCATTGGGGAGGTGAGCTGGCTGCTTCCTTTTCCGTTCCCTCATCTGGCTGCTGGGACAAGATGTCTGTGGTACTGTCCCAGGTGCACGGATCTTTGCTGGGGAGGAAAGACTGCTTCTCCACCCTGGCCAACTGTTGGGGAGGGACGACGAACACCTCCTCTCCCTTCTCTCCCTGTATCTGCTGCTGGGAAGTGATCGCCACCATCTCACCCGGAGCCTCCGGAACTGCTACAGGTGTGGGGCAGAGGTCTTGAACCCTCTGTCCGGTGACCAGCTCTTCAGCTGGGGAAGTTTCTTGTAACTCCACAGATACTGCTGTTTGTGCTGGGCAGAGCACAGTGAAGTTTGGCCCTGATACCAGCTCTGCTGCTGGAGGCTCATCAGGTTGTTCTTCCTCAGCAAAAAAGTCTATCAAATCCCCTGTCTCTGCAACTGGTGTCTGGGGATAGAGGTTCACCATCTCCTGTCCGTGGAACCCAGAAGATGCTATCGGTGCTGGGCAGAGGTTAGCAGAGCTCTGCCCTGTTGTCAGCACTTCGGCTTTGGGGATGGCAATCTCCAGATTTTCCACTGCCGATTCTCTGGCATGCTGCTGGACAGGCACATTCCTCCATTCAAGATCATCCCATGCAGAAACAAGATCATCAAGGTCAGTCAGCACTTGCTGCATCCGCCATAAGACCTCCGTGTCCTTAGCTGCAGGGGCAGGTTGGCAAAGCACACTGTTACTCTGCCACATTGCCGACTCTTCAGCCAGGATTTCAGAGTTGTCAAATGGTATTTCCTTGATAGTCCCAAGCAAAGGGAGCTCAGCCCTGGCGCTGAGCGGAGTCTAGCAGCCGTCTGTAGGCGATCTCCAGCTCCCATTCCGGAATGGCCAGAAACTCTATATCTTCCAGTGCCCAGTGCACTTCCCAGACGTTCAGTAGCCCTTTTTTGAAATCCATGATTTCGTCCAACCGCCACTCGAAATCACTCCCAAAGTCAGGGTCCTTTGTCAGCTTCACATACAACAGTCCCAGGCCGCCGTAGCTTAAGCCTTCCATTGGGCTGTCATCCGCTATCCAGGGACATGCTTGGGATACATGCCACCGAAGGGCTCTGTATCTCTCATCCAGCCGCATCTCTGCCCAAACCAGCCTGCTTATTTCAGCTGTCTGTTCCTTGTGCGTTTTTTCTCCCAACAACAGCACCCGCAATCCATACTGCGACCAGTACCTTTCCTGGATGGAGGGGAGAACTTTTCCCTGGTGTCGCTGCTCACAGGCTAGCGCTTCCTTCCAGAGTTCGCAGCCGATAGAATCAGACCAGCCCAGGAGGACCTCCTCTGATACTGGTCCTCTGTGCTGTATTTGCATCTCTCACAACCTCCTTCGGAATTTCTCTTCCATGGCGGCTGGTATCTGTACCTCTCCTCTCCTCTCCTGATATCCGGACCTTGGGTCCAGGCGGAGGTTGGATGTCCCAGACTGCAGGAAGCGTCCCACTGCTTGCCACCAATGTAATGAAACGTCCCACACTCCACTTGAGTGCTTCCGTCATATACAGTGGGGCAAAAAAGTATTTAGTCAGCCACCAATTGTGCAAGTTCTCCCACTTAACCACTTCCTTACCGGGCACTTAAACCCCCCTCCTGTCCAGACCAATTTTCAGCTTTCAGCACTGACGCACTTTGAATGACAATTGTGCGGTCATAGAAACGCTGCACCCAAATGACATTTTTATCATTTTTTTTCCCACAAATAGTCCTTTCTTTTGGTGGTATTTGATCACCTCTGCGGTTTTTATTTTTTGCGCTATATACAAAAAAAGAGCGACAATTTTGAAAAAAAAAACACAATATTTTTTACTTTTTGCTATAATAAATATCCCAATTTTTTTTTACATTTTTTTTTTCTTTTAGTTTAGTCCGATACGTTTTCTTCTACATATTTTTGGTAAAAAAAAAAATCGCAATAAGCGTTTATTGATTGGTTTGCGCAAAAGTTATAGCGCCTACAAAATAGGGGATAGATTTATGAAATGTTTATTTTTTATTTTTTTCCCACTAGTAATATCGGTGATCTGCAATTTTTGTCAGGACTGCGACATTGCGGCGGACACATCGGACACTTTTGACACTATTTTGGGACCATTCACGTTTATACAGCGAACAGTGCTATAAAAATGCACTGATTGCTGTATAAATGTGACTGGCGGTGAAGGGGTTAACCACTAGGGGGGGGCGGGAAGGGGTTAAATATGTTCCCTCATGAGTGATTCTTACTGTGGGGGGGAGGGGACTGACTGGGGGAGGTGACCGATGGTTGTCCCTATGTACAAGGGACACACCATCGGTCTCCTCTCCCTAGCAGGACGTGGATCTCTGTGTTTACACCCCATCATTACACACAGAGATCCACGTCCCTGGCTCTGTGACAGCCGATCGCGGGTACACAGCGGACATCGCGGCCTGCCAGGCACGCGCATCGGCACCCACGTGACACAGCGGGCACAGCTCTTCCGCGATGGTGGAAAATAAGTATTTGGTGAATATGAAAAGTTCATCTCAATACTTTGTTATTTATCCTTTGTTGGCAATGACAGAGGTCAAACGTTTTCTGTGATGCCGTGTACACACGATCGAGTTTCACAGTGGTGAAAACACCGCCGTGAAACCCGACGGGGAAAAACGAGGACCGGCTTGGTCCCCTACACACGGCCGTTTTTATCACGACATGTTTTCTCTTGGTCGAGAAAACCGGCGGTGTGTAGGCGCCTTAGCAGTGGTTCCCTATGGAGAAAACTGCCAAGGGAAAAAAATGCCGTGATTCCGCGACGAGAAAAATTAGAGCATGTTGTAATTTTTCTCGTTGTGATTCTCGCCGTTTTTTTCTCGTCTGGAAAAATGCTGGAGAGCCCACACACGGCCGTTTTTCTCGTCCAAGAGAAAAAATGTCATTTTTCCCAACAAGAAAAGTGATCGTGTGTACGCGGCATAAGTCTTCACAAGGTTGTCACACACTGTTGCTGGTATGTTGGCCCCATTCCTCAATGCAGATCTCCTCTAGAGCAGTCATGTTTTGGGGCTGTCGCTGGGCAACACGGACTTTCAACTCCCTCCAAAGGTTTTCTATGGGGTTGAGATCTGGAGACTGGGGCTAGGCCACTCCAGGACCTTGAAATGCTTCTTAAGAAGCCACTCCTTCGTTGCCCGGGCGGTGTGTTTGGGATCATTGTCATGCTGAAAGACCCAGCCACGTTTCATCTTCAATGCCCTTGCTGATGGGAGGAGGTTTGCACTGAAAATCTCACGATACATGGCCCCATTCATTCTTTCATGCACACGGATCAGTCATCCTGTTCCCTTTGCAGAGAAACAGCCCCAAAGCATGATGTTGCCACCCCCATGCTTCACAGTAGGTATGGTGTTCTTTGGTTGCAACTCAGCATTCTCTCTCCTCCAAACACGACGACTTGTGTTTCTACCAAACAGTTCTACTTTGGTTTCATCTGACCATATGACATTCTCCCAATCCTCTTCTGGATCATCCAAATGCTCTCTAGCAAACCTCAGACGGGCCCGGACATGTACTGGCTTAAGCAGGGGGACACGTCTGGCACTGCAGGATCTGAGTCCCTGGCGGCGTAGTGTGTTACTGATGGTAGCCTTTGTTACGTTGGTCCCAGCTCTCTGCAGGTCATTCACTAGGTCCCCCCCGTGTGGTTCTGGGATTTTCACTCACCGTTCTTGTGATCATTTTGACCCCACGGGGTGAGATCTTGCGTGGAGCCCCATATGGAGGGAGATTATCAGTGGTCTTGTATGTCTTCCATTTTCTAATTATTGCTCCCACAGGTGATTTCTTCACACCAAGCTGCTTGCCTATTGCAGATTCAGTCTTCCCAGCCTGGCGCAGGTCTACCATTTTCTTTCTGGTGTCCTTCGCCAGCTCTTTGGTCTTCACCATAGTGGAGTTTGGAGTGTGACTGTTTGAGGTTGTGGACAGGTGTCTTTTATACTGATAACAAGTTCAAACAGGTGCCATTAATACAGGTAATGAGTGGAGGACAGAGGAGCCTCTTAAAGAAGAAGATACAGGTCTGTGAGAGCCAGAAAATCTTGCTTGTTTGTAGGGGACCAAATACTTATTTTCCACCATAATTGGCAAAAAAAATATTTCAAAATCAGAGAATGTGATTGTCTGGATTTGTTTCCACATTGTGTCTCTCATAGTTGAGGTTTACCTATGATGACAATTACAGGCCCCTCTAGTCTTTCTAAGTGGGAGAACTTGCACAATTGGTGGCGGACTAAATACTTTTTTGCCCCACTGTACCACTTCCTCCCAGTCTGGATATAGATATTAGATATTCAAACTGCTCACAAGCACAAAACGAGACGATACTTGTTTGTCTGCTGAACATGGACTGTTTATTATAACCAGAATACAAGTCTTATATACAGTAAAAGAGGAGGTGCACACCTCCTGCGCATATTACTCTACCATACATTTGTAAGCAGAAACTTAATTAACATGAGCTAATTAACTAATCCCTTAAAGCAGCCGTTGTGACTCCCTAATTACAATACACATTATCATACATATCAACACAGAACTCCTTCATACAATTGCAGGGTGAATTAGCACAAACAACAATGGGTGACAGAGAAGCCACACTAGACTTATTTACAGTACATTATAGAAGACAACAGACAGACAGGTGGCTGGAGGTGATGACATCAGCATCTTCTTACAGTATGTGTCCCAACAGTATGAATCAGTCAGTCTTTCTAATATGGTATATACAGGGTCCCCAGGCATACAGCTCACAAAGAGCACCCTTCCCCCAAATGCCAGGGCCCATGATCGCAAGGCAAAAGGCTAGCATTCAGTCCCCTCCAAAAGCCTCTGTGCTGGGTGAGTCTGTCACAATCACCATCACTTACCTGTGTTCTCTCCTCTATCTCACCATCACCTACCTGTGTTCTCTCCTCCATATCACCATCACTTACCTGTGTTCTCTCCTCTATCTCACCATCACTTACCTGTGTTCTCTCTTCTATATCATCATCACTTACCTGTGTTCTCTCCCTATCTCACCATCACTTACCTGTGTTCTCTCCTCCATATCACCATCACTTACCTGTGTTCTCTCCTCCATATCACCATCACTTACCTGTGTTCTCTCCTCTATAACACCATCACTTGCCTGTGTTCTCTCCTCTATATCACCATCACTTACCTGTGTTCTCTCCTCTATAACACCATCACTTACCTGTGTTCTCTCCTCTATAACACCATCACTTACCTGTGTTCTCTCCTCTATAACACCATCACTTACCTGTGTTCTCTCCTCTATAACACCATCACTTACCTGTGTTCTCTCCTCCATATCACCATCACTTACCTGTGTTTTCTCCCTATCTCACCATCACTTACCTGTGTTCTCTCCTCCATATCACCATCACTTACCTGTGTTCTCTCCTCTATATCACCATCACTTACCTGTGTTCTCTCCTCTATCTCACCATCACTTACCTGTGTTCTCTCTTCTATCTCACCATCACTTACCTGTGTTCTCTCCTCTATATCACCATCACTTACCTGTGTTCTCTCCTCTATCTCACCATCACTTACCTGTGTTCTCTCCTCTATATCACCGTCACTTACCTGTGTTCTCTCCTCTATCTCACCATCACTTACCTGTGTTCTCTCCTCTATCTCACCATCACTTACCTGTGTTCTCTCCTCCATCTCACCATCACTTACCTGTGTTCTCTCCTTTATATCACCATCACTTACCTGTGTTCTCTCCTTTATATCACCATCACTTACCTGTGTTTTCTCTCTCAGGTGGTGGAAAGTCTCCGTGAGGAGCTGGAAGGTGTCAGTGGAGATGAAAGGTGACATCACAATATCACAGAGTCACACAATGACAACCTACATGACACAATTCTAACAGAAGTCTACTATTAGGATAGTTCTGCTCCCTGATTGGCTGGGTGAGGAGGCCGCTATCAACAAGTCCCGTTTCCTGCGCACCCGTCCCATACTTGACTGGAAGCCGTGGGAGGCCAAAGAGAGTTCAGAGGTCATGAAAACGGCGTGGGAGGTGAGAGGTCAGGGGAGGGAGGTGAGAGGCCAGGGGGGAGGGGGAGTGGGGGCGGGTCATTTATGGGGGGGTGGGGGTTCATTTATGGACTATCAGTGAAGTTTTGTCTTCTTTTCAGGTGTCATACCTCACCTCTCCAGAACTGCAATTTATGGCGGTCACCTTGCCGGGAACCATCAAACTGTCACTCAGCCAGGTGGGTCACCTCACCTGTACCCAGACAGAGGGCATTAATGGAGGGTCTGACCCCAGATGGGGGCATTAATGGAGGGTCTGACCCCAGAATACAGAATTGTTGGGGGGGGGGTGTCGGGAATATATTCTGTGACCAAGTTTCCTCCTTTCTATTTCTGCAGACACATCCGCCACCCTCCTGGCTCCGCTCTCTGCTCCTCCTGCGCCACCAGAACCCCGCCCTCTACGCTGGATGGCTACAAACTCTGTCTGATAACTCCACCCATAATGTCCTGAGCCACTGGGGCTGCTCCACCCTCCTAATCGCCATCAATCCATCCAACCAATCCCAGATCTTCCCCTTGCACCTCCCAAACTACACTGCCTCAGCGCAACTCCTGTTCTCCACCCAGTGGGGCCACAATGGAGGAAAGATGGCAGAAGACGGTGTGCTGCTGGCACCGAGAGAGGCCCAACTACTCCGCCTGACACCGCAAGAGTGAGAAAACGGAACTGGAGGTGTAATTGTGCCAACCTCACCCCACACCGGACCAACCTCATCCAACACTGTGCCAACCTCACCTTACATTGTGCCAACCTCACCCCACACTGTGCCAACCTCACCTTACATTGTGCCAACCTCATCCCACACTGTGCCAACCTCACCTTACATTGTGCCAACCTCATCCCACACTATGCTAACCTCACCTTACATTGTGCCAACCTCATCCCACACTATGCTAACCTCATCCCACACTGTGTCAACCTCATCCCACACTGTGCCAACCTCACCTTACATTGTGCCAACCTCACCCCACACTATGCTAACCTCATCCCACACTGTCCCAACCTCACCTTACATTGTGCCAACCTCATCTTACACTCTCCCAATCTCACCTTACATTGTGCCAACCTCACCCTATATCATGCCAACCTCACCCTATATCATGCCAACCTCATTCCACACCATGCTAACCTCACCCTACATTGTGCCAACCTCACCCTACATTGTGCCAACCTCACCCTACATTGTTCCAGCCTTGCCTTACATTGTGGCAACCTCACCCTACATCATGCCAACCTCAACCTACACTGCCAACCTCAACCCACAATGTGTGTTAACCTGACCCTACATTGTGCCAATCTCATCTCAAACTGTGCCAACCTCAACTTACATTGTGCCAACCTAACCCTACACTGCCAACCTCACTCACACTGTGTGCTAATCTCACATTAACATTGTGCCAACCTAATCCTACATTATGACAACCTCACCCTAAACTGCTAACCTCATCCCACACTGTGCCAATCTCATCTCACACTGTGCTAACCTCATCCCACATTGTGCCAACCTAACTTCACACTGTGCCAACCTCACCCCATGCTGTGTGCTAACTTTACCCTACATTGTGCCAACCTCACCCCACACTTTGCCAATGTCAGCTTACATTGCACCAACCCTACCCCACACTGTGACAACCTGACCTTACACTGTGCCAACACATCACACTGCATTGTGCCAACATCATCTCACACTGTGCTAACCTCATACCACATTGTGCCAACCTAACGTCACATTGTGCCAATCTCATCTCACACTATGCCAACCTTTCCCTACATTGTACCAACCTCATCCAACAACCCAATCTCACTCCTACACTGTGCCAACCTCACCGCACGCTGTGTGCTAACTTTACCCTACATTGTGCCAACCTCACCCCACACTTTGCCAACGTCAGCTTACATTGTGCCAACCCTACCCCCAGTGTTAATTTCATCAACTAAAACCGACTAAAACATTTTAGTCGACTAACTTAAAGTGGAGCTCCACCCTAAAGTGGAACTTCCGCTCATCAGATTCCTCCCCCCCCCTCCGGTGCCACAATTGGCACCTTTCAGGGGGGAGGGGGGTGCAGATACCTGTCTAAGACAGGTATTTGCACCCACTTCTGGGCATAGACTCTGCGGGAAACCTTACTCTTCATTGTGCTACCCTCACCCCACATTGTGCCAACCTCACTCTATATTGTGCCAACCTCCCCCTAAACCGTGCCAATAGTAACCTTCAATGTGCCAAGAATACACTACATTGTGCCATCCTAATCCTTCACAGTGCCAACCACACACTATGCTTGGACCAACCTTACTCCACATTATGTCAACCATACAATACACTGTGCCAACCATACAATACACTGTGCCAACCTCTCCCTACATTGTTGCAAGCATACACTACACTGTGTTATCCTAAACTTACATGGTGCCAACAGTACACCACAATGTGCCAACCTCACTATGCTCTGTGCTAACTGTACCCTGCTCTGTGACAACCATACAATACACTGTGCCAAACTCACACTACACTGTCAATGGTACCCTACACTGTGCCAACGATACACTAAATTGTGCCAGCGGTACTCTACACTGTGCCAAACATTCTGCCAACCAACAATATATTTTGCCAGCCCGCCCCCATACTATGCCAAACTCTTCTAAACTGTGTCATCCTAATCCTACACTGTGCCAGTCATATACTACGCTCTGCCAATCTCTCCTCACACTGTGCCAAACATACACTACACTGTGCCAACCACATCTGATACTGTGCCAAGCTTATCCCACATTGTGCCAATAGCCTACACTTTGCCAGCCGTATACAACTTTGTGCCAACCTCACCCTTTTCTGTGCCAACCTCACCCTACACTACAACATTCATACCTAATGGTATGCCAACCTCACCTTACACTACAACAATCATAACCTATACTGTGCCAACCTCACCCTACACTACAACATTCATACCTAATGGTGTGCCAACCTCCCCTTACACTACAACAATCATAACCTATACTGTGCCAACCTTACCCTACAACAAACATACCCCTTACTGTGCCAACCCCACTCTATACTACAACAACCATACCCCATATTGTGCCAACCTCACCCTACACTATATCAAACATACTTTATACTGTGCCAACCTCACCCTACGCTACAACAGCCATACCCCATACTGTGCCAATCTCACTGTACACTACAACAACCGTACCCTATACCGTGTCAATCTCACCCTACACTACAACAACCGTACCCCATACTGTGCCAACCTCACCCTACAACAACTGTACCCCATACTGTGCCAACCTCACCCTACACTACAACTGTACCCCATACTGTGCCAATCTCACCCTACACTACAACTGTACCCCATACTGTGCCAACCTCACCCTACAACAACCGTACCCCATACAGTGCCAACCTCACCCTATACTACAACCGTACCCTATACTGTGCCAACCTCACCCTACACTACAACGGTACCCTATACTGTGCCAACCTCACCCTACAACAACCGTACCCTATACTGTGCCAACCTCACCCTACACTACAACAACGGTACCCTATACTGTGCCAACCTTACCGTACACTACAACTGTACCCTATACTGTGCCAACCTCACCCTACACTACAACTGTACCCTATACTGTGCCAACCTCACCCTACACTACAACTGTACCCTATCCTGTGCCAACCTCAACCTACACTACAACAACTGTACCCTATACTGTGCCAACCTCACCCTACACTACAAGAACTGTACCCCATACTGTGCCAACCTCACCCTACAACAATCATACCCAATACTGTGCCAACCTTGCCCTACACTACAACAACCATACCCAATACTGTGCCAACCTCACCCTACACTACAACAACTGTACCCTATACTGTGCCAACCTCACCCTACACTACAACAGCTGAAAGAGGTGGCTTAGAGCCCCCCTAATATATATTTCTTGTTTTGGGTTATTACTCCTTATGGGCCGGTTCCCACTGCAGTGCAGATCACATGCGATCTCTGTGCAATGCGATTTCAGCCATACAGATAGTATACAGATATACGTAGTATACAGATATAGTATACAGATATAGTATACAGATATACGTAGTATACAGATATAGTATACAGATATAGTATACAGATATAGTATACAGATATAGAATACAGATATAGTATACAGATATAGTATACAGATATAGAATACAGATATAGTATACAGATATACGTAGTATACAGATATAGTATACAGATATAGTATACAGATATAGTATACAGATATAGTATACAGATATAGTATACAGATATAGTATACAGATATAGTATACAGATATACGTAGTATACAGATATAGTATACAGATATAGTATACAGATATAGTATACAGATATAGAATACAGATATAGTATACAGATATAGTATACAGATATAGAATACAGATATAGTATACAGATATAGTATACAGATATAGTATACAGATATAGTATACAGATATAGTATACAGATATACGTAGTATACAGATATAGTATACAGATAGTATACAGATATAGTATACAGATATAGTATACAGATATAGTATACAGATATAGTATACAGATATAGTATACAGATAGTATACAGATAAAGTATACAGATATAGTATACAGATATACGTAGTATACAGATATAGTATACAGATATAGTATACAGATAGTATACAGATATAGTATACAGATATAGTATACAGATAGTATACAGATAAAGTATACAGATATAGTATACAGATATAGTATACAGATATACGTAGTATACAGATATAGTATACAGATATAGTATACAGATAAAGTATACAGATATAGTATACAGATATACGTAGTATACAGATATAGTATACAGATATACGTAGTATACAGATATAGTATACAGATATGGTATACAGATATAGTATACACTAGAGCTGCACAATTCTGGCTAAAATGAGAATCACAATTTTTTTGCTTGAAGATAGATCACGATTCTCGCGGCGTAACATCATCTTTCACATTAAACAAAAAAATTGGGCTAACTTTACTGTTTTTTTTTGTTTTTTTTTATTATTCATTGAAGTGTATTTTTTTTCCAAAAAATTGCATTTAAAAGAGCGCTCAGCAAATACAGTGTGACAAAATATTGCAGAAATTGCCATTTTATTCACTAGGGTCTCTGCTAAAATATATATAATGTTTGGGGGTTCCAAGTAATTTTCTAGCAAAAAAAGTGTAACTGGTGTGGTAGTGTGGTACCCCACCAGTGTATGAATACAGGATTCTCAACCAGGCAGGTTGAGGGGCTCCAGGGTATTTGCTTGTTTGGGAGGAAACTGGCTTTTCAGTTTCCTCATGATTTACTAAAATCCACTTTGGGACCCGGAGCTTGGGGATTTCTTAGAGATCCGGGTGGGATGAAATCCCCAGTCCTGGATCCGGGTTTTGAGACTCAACTGCACACTGATTGTTCAGGTGTGTGTGGGCCTGATAGAATCAGGACCAGCATTCTGGGCCCCACCCTCCCGACGAGTGCAGGTGTGCACTGGGGAAGTCAGAGAGTGCAAGTGTGCACTGGAGAAGTCAGAGAGTGCAAGTGTGCACTGGAGAAGTCAGAGAGTGCAGGTGTGCACTGGGGAAGTCAGAGAGTGCAAGTGTGCACTGGAGAAGTCAGAGAGTGCAGGTGTGCACTGGAGAAGTCAGAGAGTGCAGGTGTGCACTGGGGAAGCCATAGAGTGCTTGTGTGCACTGGAGAAGCCAGAGAGTGCAAGTGTGCACTGGGGAAGCCATAGAGTGCTTGTGTGCACTGGAGAAGTCAGAGAGTGCAGGTGTGCACTGGAGAAGCCAGAGAGTGCTTGTGTGCACTGGGGAAGTCAGAGAGTGCTTGTGTGCACTGGGGAAGTCAGAGAGTGCTTGTGTGCACTGGAGAAGCCAGAGAGTGCTTGTGTGCACTGGGGAAGTCAGAGAGTGCTTGTGTGCACTGGGGAAGTCAGAGAGTGCAGGTGTGCACTGGAGAAGCCAGAGAGTGCTTGTGTGCACTGGGGAAGTCAAAGAGTGCTTGTGTGCACTGGGGAAGTCAGAGAGTGCTTGTGTGCACTGGGGAAGTCAGAGAGTGCTTGTGTGCACTGGAGAAGTCAGAGAGTGCTTGTGTGCACTGGGGAAGTCAGAGAGTGCAGGTGTGCACTGGAGAAGCCAGAGAGTGCTTGTGTGCACTGGGGAAGTCAGAGAGTGCTTGTGTGCACTGGGGAAGTCAGAGAGTGCTTGTGTGCACTGGAGAAGTCAGAGAGTGCTTGTGTGCACAGTGGAAGCCAGAGACCCAGGTCTGAGGGTCAGAGCAGCAAGGGGCTGCTATCCAAATGGATGGTGTTGCAGATGGAATAGTCTATAAGAGACAGACAAGAGCCTGAAGTAGAAGGCCTGAGCAGCACTGCTGTATGTATAAGCCAGGAGGCTGAATGTCATTTTGTTGTTGAAAAGGAGTACTGAAACCCCTGCGAGGGAAAACCTTTTGATTTTGTTTTGAACTTCTTTTAATAAAAATGGGCAAACAACCCTTAAAAAGAAGAACCAGCGAGTGGCGGTGTCCTTCAAGCTCTACACTTGATGCTAGTCCTTCACACTGGTTAAACTTCCTGCATTTACACGCAGACTTTTGCTCTAAGAAGGAAGTGTTGGTTACAATGTTTCATGTTTTTACAAACTTGGCAGACTGCCCGATTTTTCCTTTACACACAGAAGTTTATCCCTTTGATCTAAGAAGGAAGCGTTCGTTACAATGTTTCCCGTTAAAAACTTGGCAGACTGCCCGATATTTTCTTTTGACAGCTGATAAGTCTCTCCACTTGTTATATGAAAGAATTGTCAAACTCTGCATTGGAGATCAACAGGGGGGGGTTGAATCGAGATCACGATTTTCTAACGATTAATTGTGCAGCTCTAGTTTACAGATATAGAATACAGATAGAATACAGATATAGTATACAGATCTAGAATACAGATATAGTATACAGATCTAGAATACAGATATAGTATACAGATCTAGAATACAGATATAGTATACAGATCTAGAATACAGATATAGTATACAGATCTAGAATACAGATATAGTATACAGATCTAGAATACAGATATAGTATACAGATCTAGAATACAGATATAGTATACAGATATAGTATACAGATATAGTATACAGATATAGAATGCAGATATAGTATACAGATCTAGAATACATATATAGTATACAGATATAGTATACAGATATAGAATGCAGATATAGTATACAGATATAGTATACAGATATAGAATACAGATAGTATACAGAGATAGAATACAGATATAGAATACAGATAGTATACAGATATAGAATACAGAGATAGTATACAGATATAGAATACAGATAGTATACAGATATAGTATACAGATCTAGAATACAGATATAGTATACAGATATAGTATACAGATATAGAATACAGATATAGAATACAGATATAGAATACAGATATAGTATACAGATATAGTATACAGATATAGTATACAGATATAGTATACAGATATAGAATGCAGATATAGTATACAGATATAGAATACAGATATAGTATACAGATATAGAATACAGATATAGAATACAGATATAGAATACAGATAGTATACAGATATAGAATACAGATAGTATACAGATATAGAATACAGATAGTATACAGATATAGAATACAGATTGTATACAGATATAGTATACAGATAGAATACAGATATAGTATACAGATATAGTATACAGATATACAATACAGATAGTATACAGATTAGGGATGAGCCGAACAACCCCCGGTTCGGTTCGCACCAGAACCTGCGAACGGACCGAAAGTGTGCGAGAACATTAGAACCCTATTAAATACAATGGACTCGAACGTTCGAAATGTAAAGTGCTAATTATAACGGCTAATATGCAAGTTATTGTCCTAAAAAGGGTTTGGGGACCCGGGTCCTGCCTCAGGGGACATGTATCAATGCAAAAAGAAGTTTTAAAACCTGACGTTTTTTCGGGAGCAGTGATTTTAATGATGCTTAAAGTGAAAAAAAAAAGTGAAATATTCTTTTAAATATCGTATCTGGGGGGTGTGTATAGTATGCCTGTGAAGTGCCACGTGTTTCCCGTGTTTAGAACTGTCCCTGCATAAAATTAAATTTCTAAAGGAAAAAAAGCCATTTAAAACTGCTTGCGGCTTTAATGTAATGTCTGGTCCCGGCAATATGGTTGAAAATCATTGAGAAAATGGCATGGGTACCAAAAATTGTAATTACATGCCCCTGTTAAATAGGGGCTGACAAATTGGACCTTAGCCACTTGTGGCGGTGCCCAGAACCAAAAATGTTCTTACAAGCTATCAGCATGATCATTGAGGAGGAAGAGAATAGTTACTCTGCATAACAGGATAGTCACTCAGCATCAGCATAGGCAGTCTTGAAGGGATCTGACATTTCCAAAAAAATTATTGGGTTACATCAGCATCAGGTGCTTGGTTCATTTTTATGAAGGTCAGTCATTCAACCGAATCGGTGGACAGGCGCACCCTGTGATCCGTGACAAATCCTCCAGCAGCACTGAATGTGCGTTCCAAAAGAACGCTGGATGCAGGACAGGCCAGTACCTCCATTGCAGCTCTGGCCAGTGATCCATCCTCAAGATCCAGTAACCCAGAGGACTTTCGGTGGGAAAGGTGTCCAAGTCTGATCTTGCCCCTAGGTATTCCTGCACCATGTAAACCAGACGCTGGCGATGGTTGCTGGAACCGTTCATACCTTGGGGCTGCGTACTAAAAAATTGTCTAAATGCATCGGTCAGATGGCCACCTTCTCCACTGCTTCTTCTTTGACTGACCAAAGCCTCAGCAACACTTTGTCCAGGACCAGGAATTTGTTACCTCCCAGTCTCTGGGAACGCGTTGCACAGACCTTTCTGCAAGGCTTCCCAAAGATGCTTCATCCTCTGCTCCCTCTGCGACGGCAAGATAAGGTCCGCAACCTTACCCTTGTAACATGGATCAAGGAGGGTTGCCAGCCAGTAATGATCCCTCTCCTTGATAGCACGAATACGAGGATCCTTCCGCAGGCTTTGCAGGATCAGGGAGGCCATGCAGCGTAGGTTTGCTGAGGCATTCGGTGCGGAGTCCTCTGGGTCACTGAGGATGACATGATCCGCAGCCACCTCCTCCCAGCCACGTACAAGTCTATGGGTGTCTTGGGACTGTAATTGATCCCTTGAAGACTGCTGCTGATGCTGAGTGCTAGGCTCCACCTCCATGCTGACACAATAATCCTCCTCCTCCTCCTCGTCCTCTTCCTGTGTGATAGCCGGGCCAGCAGGAACACTGTCTGGATAAAGGGGGCCTTGAGAGGTAAGGAAGTCCTCCTCTTCCTGCCTCTGTTCTGCCTCAAGTGCCCTGTCCATTATTCCACGCAGCGTGTGCTCCAACAGATGGACAAGAGGGACAGTGTCACTGATGCATGCACTGTCACTGCTTACCATCCTCGTGGCCTCCTCAAATGGTGCCAGGACAGTGCATGCATCCCTGATCATGGCCTACTGGTGTGGGGAAAAAAATCCAAGCTCCCCTGACCCTGTCCTGGTGCCATATTGCAACAGATACTCATTGATGGCCCTCTGCTGCGTGTGCAGCCGCTGCAGCATGGCCAATGTAGAGTTCCACCTGGTGGGCATGTCACAGATTAAGCGGTTCTTGGGCAGGTTGTAATCTTTCTGCAGGTCAGCCAGCCGAGCACTGGCATTATAAGACCGGCGGAAATGCCCACAGAGTTTCCTGGCCTGCTTCAGGACCTCCTGTAAGCCCGGGTACCTGCCCAAGAACCACTGCACCACCAAGTTAAGGACGTGAGCCAAACAGGGCACATGGGTCAGTTGTCCCCATCGGAGGGCGGAGAGGAGGTTGGTGTCATTGTCGGAAACCACCATTCCTGGCTTAAGCTGGTGTGGCATCAACCACCTCTCGGCCTGCCCCTGCAGAGCTGACAGAATCTCTGCCCCAGTGTGGCTCCTGTCCCCCAAACACACCAGCTCAAGCACCGCATGGCATCTTTTTGCCTGCGTACTTGCGTAGCCCCTTGAATGCCTACGGAGCACCGCTGGTTCCGAGGACAAAGCACAGGAAGAGGCCATGGAGGAAAAAGAAGAGGAGGGGGTGGAGGAGAGAGGTGTGTCAGAATCACCAGTAGTAGCATTTTGGAGGCGAGGTGGCGGAACCACCTCCAACACTACTGCACCTTGTCCTGCATCCTTCCCAGCTTCCAGCAGAGTCACCAAATGCGCCGTGAAAGATAGGTAACGTCCCTGTCCATGCCTGCTGGACCATGAGTCAGCAGTAATATGCACCTTACCGCTGACCGCCCTGTCCAGCAAGGCCAAGACATTGCCTTCCACATGCCTGTAGAGAGCCGGAATCGCCTTCCGTGAGAAAAAGTGGCGTTTGGGAACCTGCCACTAAGGAACCGCACATTGCACAAACTCACGGAAGGGGGCCGAGTCTACCAACTGAAAAGGCAGCAGTTGAAGTGCTAGCAATTTAGCCAAGCTAGCATTCAACCGCTGGGCATGTGGATGGCTGGGAGTGAACTTCTTTCGACAGTCCAGCAGCTGGGGCAGGGAAATTTGCCTGCTAGAATCGGACGTCGGTGTACTGCTAGCAGAGTGGCCGCAAGTACTTGGCTGTGACACACCTAATTCTACACCTTCATTCCTCTCAGTGCAGGTTTCAGAGAGGACTGAAGTTATAGTGGGGTTGGAGATCCCAGCTGACGAGGTGTAAGGAGGGGTCCGCTTTGTTCTTTGGTGTGGGTCTTTTAGGTACGCTTGCCAATGAACTGCATGGCAGGTCGACATATGTCTGGTCAAGCATGTGGTGCCCAAGCGGCTCATGTTTTGGTCACGCGAGATACGCTTCAGACATATGTTGCAAATGGCAACGGTGCGATCTGCTGCACACGTCTGAAAAAAGGCCCACACCAAAGAACTTTTGGAATAACGCGCAGAGACAGCAGCGCCCTGCACATGCGGAGCTCTGCGGTGTGATGCAGTCGGTGTGCTGCCCTTAAGCTGGCCCCTGGAGGGCATCCTGCCACGTTGGAGATGTGCCTCCTCCTCCTCTCTCCTATCAGGCACCCACGTGGAGTGAGTGACCTCATCATCCCCTCCCTCCTCATCACTGGAGCCAATCTGGCAGTATGCTGCAGCTGGGGGAACATGACTGCCAGATAGCTGTCCTTGTTGGGCACCCCCTCTCTCTGGGATCACGTTACTGTCTTCCTCCAGCTGGGTTCCATCATCGGAGCCTTCAAAACGCTGGGCATCCTCCTGGAGCATGTACCCAACACTGTGGTCAAACAGTTCGGGGGACTCCTCAGGAGGACATGGTGGAGCTAGGGAAGGAGTGACTGATGCCATTGAGCCGAGGGAAGAGGCCACTTTGGCAGCTGCTTTGGCAGACAAAGTACCCTGAGCCTGGGTGAGAGAGGATGAGGAGGAGGACGGCTTGGTCATCCACTCTACCAAGTCTTGGGCATGTTGCGGCTCAACATGGCCAGCTGCCGAAAAGAAGGACAAGCGTGTCCCATGGCCATGTGCTGATGAGGATGCACCGTGTCCACGACCAGCAGCACTGTTGCCTCCAGACACAGAGCCTGCTTGCCCTCTTTTATTGCCTCGTGACTGTCTGCCTCTCCTTGTTGTCCTTCCAGACATACTAATGGCCTGCAGTGAGATGTAGCTGCACAAAGGTGGGATGTATATATATATATACTGATTATACTGCAGCTAGCAGAATCAACTGCCTGCTGTGGTATTAGTATGAGAAAAGCAGCAATTGTTTTCAGTTAGTTTTAGGTGAAAACTGTGCAGAGGACACAAATACTTGCAGCTCTCTGCCTGTGGTTTTATTATGAGAACGAAAGAAAAAAGGAGGGTGCACCGACCTAGTGCATTACCACTTAAAAGTTTTATTAAAATATAGATAAAAAGCAATGATCCTACTCACTTTTTATCTATATTTTAATAAAACTGTGGTAATGCACTAGGTCGGTGCGCCCTCCTTTTTTCTTTCTTTCTCGAGCCGCATCAACAGCCATTGTTCTGAGGAGGGCTGCAAGTCTATAGACTTTGCCTTAAGACGGAACCACACTACCCGTGTTTGACGAAACACGAGAGCGCTGGAGATTTTTGTTTTACTTTATTATGAGAACACCACTATAATAGTCACTAACTGTATCCAGGTGATCTTTAGGTGAACGCTATGCAAAGCACACAGTACACTAAATGAAACACTGACTGTCTGCAGCTAGCCTGTGACTGCCTGTCACAGTATAGAGAAAACCAGGAATGGATCTAGCTAAACTGAATACAGTGTATAAATATATATACAACACCTAGGATGCAAATATATCCTCTACATACTGTACCTGCAGCTAACTGACTCGCCTGCCTGCTCTATCTAACTCAATATAAATGACACTGTCTATCTCTCTGATATCTCTCTCTTTTAACAACTCCAACACACTACACAAGGCCGCCAAGCCGGCGGCCTTATACATAGTTGCCAACATTGCAAAAAAAAATCCAGGACACTTTTTTTGCATGTAGGCGGAGCCTTGTTATAATTAGGGGGTGGGGCATTCATTTGTAGGTGTGTCACACACTAATACGAAAAATGTGGCGCGCGGGAAAATGGGCGTGGTTTACGCATGATAGTGGGCGTGGCTTAAATGGGTGTGGTTCGGAAGGGGTGTGGTTAGTGTCCGAGAGGAAGGAAGGAAGGAAGGTCCTACACCACAATAGAAATGTGTATTCCAGAATGTTTAACAAAATTGGCAGATAAAGATACTCCAAAACACCTGTTGTTGGCGCTTCAATCATCTCGGCACCATGGTTGTTATGGTGTCAAGATGATTGAAGTGCATTATTTCTATTATTACATTGTAATATAAAATGAAATCATTCAACTCACCATAATGCCGAATCAGTGGGACCCCTGAGTGTGTCACCTGCCACGTCGCCTGCCACCAGATGCCATCAGGTGCTCCCAGCGGAGTCCGTCCTTACAATAGGTGCCCCCAGCGGAGTCCCTCCTTACAATAGGTGCCTCCAGGGGAGTCCCTCCTTACAATAGGTGCCCCCCAGCGGAGTCCCTCTTTACAATAGGTGCCCCCAGCAGAGTCCGTCCTTATAATAGGTGCCCCCAGCAGAGTCCCTCCTTATAATAGGTGCCCCCAGCAGAGTCCCTCCTTACAATAGGTGCCCCCAGCAGAGTCCGTCCTTATAATAGGTGCCCCCAGCAGAGTCCCTCCTTACAATAGGTGCCCCCAGCGGAGTCCGTCCTTACAATAGGTGCCCCCAGCGGAGTCCGTCCTTACAATAGGTGCCCCCAGGGGAGTCCCTCCTTACAATAGGTGCCCCCCAGCGGAGTCCCTCTTTACAATAGGTGCCCCCAGCAGAGTCCGTCCTTATAATAGGTGCCCCCAGCAGAGTCCCTCCTTATAATAGGTGCCCCCAGCAGAGTCCCTCCTTACAATAGGTGCCCCCAGCAGAGTCCGTCCTTATAATAGGTGCCCCCAGCAGAGTCCCTCCTTACAATAGGTGCCCCCAGCGGAGTCCGTCCTTACAATAGGTGCCCCCAGCGGAGTCCGTCCTTACAATAGGTGCCCCCAGCAGAGTCCGTCTTTACAATAGGTGCCCCCAGCAGAGTCCGTCCTTACAATAGGTGCCCCCAGCAGAGTCCGTCCTTACAATAGGTGCCCCCAGCAGAGTCCGTCCTTACAATAGGTGCCCCCAGCAGAGTCCCTCCTTACAATAGGTGCCCCCAGCAGAGTCCCTCCTTACAATAGGTGCCCCCAGCAGAGTCCGTCCTTACAATAGGTGCCCCCAGCAGAGTCCGTCCTTACAATAGGTGCCCCCCCCATTAGAGTCAGTCCTTACAATAGGTGCCCCCAGCGGAATCCCTCCTTACAATAGGTGCCCCCAGCAGAGCCCGGTCCTTACATTAGTGCCCCCAGCAGAGCCCGGTCCTTACAATAGGTGCCCCCAGCAGAGTCCGGTCCTTACATCAGTGTCCCCATCAGAGCCCGGTCCTTACATCAGTGCCCCCAGCAGAGCCCGGTCCTTACAACAGGGCCCCGTGCAGAGCCCGGTCCTTATATCAGTGTCCCCATCAGAGCCCGGTCCTTACATCAGTGCCCCCAGCAGAGCCCGGTCCTTACATTAGTGCCCCCAGCAGAGCCCGGTCCTTACATCAGTGCCCCCAGCAGAGCCCGGTCCTTACATTAGTGCCCCCAACAGAGCCTGGTCCTTACATCAGTGCCCCCAGCAGAGCCCGGTCCTTACATTAGTGCCCCCAGCAGAGCCCGGTCCTTACATTAGTGCCCCCAGCAGAGCCCGGTCCTTAAATTAGTGCCCCCAGCAGAGCCCGGTCCTTACATTAGTGCCCCCAGCAGAGCCCGGTTCTTACATTAGTGCCCCCAGCAGAGCCCGGTCCTTACATTAGTGCCCCCAGCAGAGCCCGGTCCTTACATTAGTGCCCCCAGCAGAGCCCGGTCCTTACATTAGTGCCCCCAGCAGAGCCTGGTCCTTACATCAGTGCCCCCAGCAGAGCCCGGTCCTTACATTAGTGCCCCCAGCAGAGCCTGGTCCTTACATTAGTGCCCCCAGCAGAGCCCCTCCTTACAATAGGTGCCCCCAGCAGAGCCCCTCCTTACAATAGGTGCCCCCAGCAGAGCCCGGTCCTTACATTAGTGCCCCCAGCAGAGCCCGGTCCTTACATTAGTGCCCCCAGCAGAGCCTGGTCCTTACATTAGTGCCCCCAGCAGAGCCTGGTCCTTACATTAGTGCCCCCAGCAGAGCCCGGTCCTTACATTAGTGCCCCCAGCAGAGCCCGGTCCTTACATTAGTGCCCCCAGCAGAGCCCGGTCCTTACATTAGTGCCCCCAGCAGAGCCTGGTCCTTACATTAGTGCCCCCAGCAGAGCCCCTCCTTACAATAGGTGCCCCCAGCAGAGCCTGGTCCTTACATTAGTGCCCCCAGCAGAGCCCCTCCTTACAATAGGTGCCCCCAGCAGAGCCCCTCCTTACAATAGGTGCCCCCAGCAGAGCCCGGTCCTTACATTAGTGCCCCCAGCAGAGCCCGGTCCTTACATTAGTGCCCCCAGCAGAGCCTGGTCCTTACATTAGTGCCCCCAGCAGAGCCTGGTCCTTACATTAGTGCCCCCAGCAGAGCCTGGTCCTTACATTAGTGCCCCCAGCAGAGCCCCTCCTTACAATAGGTGCCCCCAGCAGAGCCCCTCCTTACATTAGTGCCCCCAGCAGAGCCCCTCCTTACAATAGGTGCCCCCAGCAGAGCCCGATCCTTACATTAGTGCCCCCAGCAGAGCCCGGTCCTTACATTAGTGCCCCCAGCAGAGCCCGGTCCTTACATTAGTGCCCCCAGCAGAGCCCGGTCCTTACATTAGTGCCCCCAGCAGAGCCCCTCCTTACAATAGGTGCCCCCAGCAGAGCCCGGTCCTTACATTAGTGCCCCCAGCAGAGCCCCTCCTTACAATAGGTGCCCCCAGCAGAGCCCGGTCCTTACATTAGTGCCCCCAGCAGAGCCCGGTCCTTACATTAGTGCCCCCAGCAGAGCCCGATCCTTACATTAGTGCCCCCAGCAGAGCCCGGTCCTTACATTAGTGCCCCCAGCAGAGCCCGGTCCTTACATTAGTGCCCCCAGCAGAGCCCGGTCCTTACATTAGTGCCCCCAGCAGAGCCCAGGTCCTTACATCAGTGTCCCCAGTGGCTGTGTCCTCCATCAGAGCCCCCCACCGCCGCCGCATCCCAGATTCACATGTTCAGTATAGCGGGGAGGGGCTGCCAAAAGAGAGAAGCCGATTGGCTGCCCCTCTCCTCTGCACTGAACACAAGAGGACAACACAGTGGCGGCGGCGGAGGCCATTTTGGTGTAGCCGCCGCTGCCGTTTTTTTACTAACACTCCCGAATTTCCCGGGACATTCAAAACGTCCCGGGGGAAAAAAACAGACAAAAACAATCCGGGACAGGGGTCCTAAATCCGTAAATGTCCCAGGTAATCCGGGACTGTTGCCAACTATGCCTTATATAGTGTGGGGCGTGTACTAAACCCCCTGAGCCATAATTGACCAAAGCCACCCTGGCTTTGGCCAATTACGGCTCTCCGTTTTTTCCGCTCTGTCATTGGCCAAAGCATGCGGGTCATAGTGGATGCTTGGCCAATCATCAGCCAGCAATGCACTGCGATGCCGCAGTGAATTATGGGCCATGACGCGCCACTCAAATTTTGCGCGAATGGCCCATAATGTTCACCATTCGGCGAACAGCTGATGTTCGAGTCGAACACGAAGCTCATCCCGAATACAGATATAGAATACAGATAGTATACAGAGATAGAATACAGATATAGAATACAGAGATAGTATACAGAGATAGTATACAGATAGTATACAGAGATAGTATACAGATATAGAATACAGAGATAGTATACAGATATAGTATACAGAGATAGTATACAGAGATAGTATACAGAGATAGTATACAGATATAGTATACAGATAGTATACAGATAGTATACAGATATAGTATACAGATATAGTATACAGATAGTATACAGATATAGTATACAGATAGTATACAGATATAGTATACAGATAGTATACAGATATAGTATACAGATATAGAATACAGATAGTATACAGATATAGTATACAGATATAGTATACAGATATAGTATACAGATAGTATACAGATATAGTATACAGATATAGAATACAGATAGTATACAGATATAGTATACAGATAGTATACAGATATAGTATACAGATATAGTATACAGATATACAGGTCCTTCTCAAAAAATTAGCATATTGTGATAAAGTTCATTATTTTCTGTAATGTACTGATAAACATTAGACTTTCATATATTTTAGATTCATTACACACAACTGAAGTAACTCAAGCCTTTTCTTGTTTTAATATTGATGATTTTGGCATACAGCTCATGACAACCCAAAATTCCTATCTCAAAAAATTAGCATATCATGAAAAGGTTCTCTAAACGAGCTATTAACCTAATCATCTGAATCAACTAATTAACTCTAAACACCTGCAAAAGATTCCTGAGGCTTTTAAAAACTCCCAGCCTGGTTCATTACTCAAAACCGCAATCATGGGTAAGACTGCCGACCTGACTGCTGTCCAGAAGGCCATCATTGACACCCTCAAGCAAGAGGGTAAGACACAGAAAGAAATTTCTGAACGAATAGGCTGTTCCCAGAGTGCTGTATCAAGGCACCTCAGTGGGAAGTCTGTGGGAAGGAAAAAGTGTGGCAGAAAACGCTGCACAACGAGAAGAGGTGACCGGACCCTGAAGAAGATTGTGGAGAAGGACCGATTCCAGACCTTGGAGGACCTGCGGAAGCAGTGGACTGAGTCTGGAGTAGAAACTTCCAGAGCCACCGTGAACAGGCGTGTGCAGGAAATGGGCTACAGGTGCCGCATTCCCCAGGTCAAGCCACTTTTGAACCAGAAACAGCGGCAGAAGCACCTGACCTGGGCTACAGAGAAGCAGCACTGGACTGTTGCTCAGTGGTCCAAAGTACTTTTTTCGGATGAAAGCAAATTTTGCATGTCATTCGGAAATCAAGGTGCCAGAGTCTGGAGGAAGACTGGGGAGAGGGAAATGCCAAAATGCCTGAAGTCCAGTGTCAAGTACCCACAGTCAGTGATGGTCTGGGGTGCCATGTCAGCTGCTGGTGTTGGTCCACTGTGTTTTATCAAGGGCAGGGTCAATGCAGCTAGCTATCAGGAGATTTTGGAGCACTTCATGCTTCCATCTGCTGAAAAGCTTTATGGAGATGAAGATTTCATTTTTCAGCACGACCTGGCACCTGCTCACAGTGCCAAAACCACTGGTAAATGGTTTACTGACCATGGTATTACTGTGCTCAATTGGCCTGCCAACTCTCCTGACCTGAACCCCATAGAGAATCTGTGGGATATTGGGAAGAGAAAGTTGAGAGACACAAGACCCAACACTCTGGATGAGCTTAAGGCCGCTATCGAAGCATCCTGGGCCTCCATAACACCTCAGCAGTGCCACAGGCTGGTTGCCTCCATGCCACGCCGCATTGAAGCAGTCATTTCTGCAAAAGGATTCCCGACCAAGTATTGAGTGCATAACTGAACAGAATTATTTCAAGGTTGACTTTTTTTGTATTAAAAACACTTTTCTTTTATTGGTCGGATGAAATATGCTAATTTTTTGAGATAGGATTTTGGGGTTTTCATGAGCTGTATGCCAAAATCATCAATATTAAAACAAGAAAAGGCTTGAACTACTTCAGTTGTGTGTAATGAATCTAAAATATATGAAAGTCTAATGTTTATCAGTACATTACAGAAAATAATGAACTTTATCACAATATGCTAATTTTTTTTGAGAAGGACCTGTATATACAGATATAGTATACAGAGATAGTATACAGATAGTATACAGAGATAGTATACAGATATAGAATACAGATATAGTATACAGATCTAGAATACAGATATAGTATACAGATATAGAATACAGATATAGAATACAGATAGTATACAGATATAGAATACAGATATAGAATACAGATAGTATACAGATATAGAATACAGATATAGAATACAGATATAGTATACAGAGATAGTATACAGATATAGTATACAGATATAGAATACAGATATAGAATACAGATAGTATACAGATATAGAATACAGATATAGTATACAGATATAGTATACAGAGATAGAATACAGATATAGTATACAGATATAGAATACAGATATAGTATACAGATATAGTATACAGATCTAGAATACAGATATAGTATACAGATATAGTATACAGATCTAGAATACAGATATAGTATACAGATATAGAATACAGATATAGTATACAGATATAGTATACAGATCTAGAATACAGATATAGTATACAGATAGTATACAGATATAGAATACAGATATAGTATACAGATATAGTATACAGATATAGAATACAGATATAGTATACAGATATAGTATACAGATATAGAATACAGATATAGTATACAGATCTAGAATACAGATATAGTATACAGATATAGTATACAGATATAGAATACAGATATAGTATACAGAGATAGTATACAGATATAGTATACAGATATAGAATACAGATATAGAATACAGATAGTATACAGATATAGTATACAGATATAGAATACAGATATAGAATACAGATAGTATACAGATATAGAATACAGATATAGAATACAGATATAGTATACAGATCTAGAATACAGATATAGTATACAGATATAGTATACAGAGATAGAATACAGATATAGTATACAGATATAGAATACAGATATAGAATACAGATATAGTATACAGATATAGAATACAGATATAGAATACAGATATAGTATACAGATATAGAATACAGATATAGAATACAGATATAGTATACAGATATAGAATACAGATATAGAATACAGATATAGTATACAGATCTAGAATACAGATATAGTATACAGATATAGTATACAGATCTAGAATACAGATATAGTATACAGAGATAGTATACAGAGATAGTATACAGATATAGAATACAGATATAGAATACAGATATAGTATACAGATATAGTATACAGAGATAGAATACAGATATAGTATACAGATATAGAATACAGATATAGAATACAGATATAGTATACAGATATAGAATACAGATATAGAATACAGATATAGTATACAGATATAGAATACAGATATAGAATACAGATATAGAATACAGATATAGTATACAGATATAGAATACAGATATAGAATACAGATATAGAATACAGATCTAGAATACAGATATAGTATACAGATATAGTATACAGATATAGAATACAGATATAGTATACAGAGATAGTATACAGAGATAGTATACAGATATAGAATACAGATTGTGACAGCAGGAAGGTAAAGTCACCTGGTTGCATCCAGGGGGGTAGATATATTTCGCCCAGATTCAGGCTTTACGCCGACTTATACAACTAGGTGGAGAGTTGTATAAGCCCAGCTAAGGCTAGTGGGCTCATGGATGACTCATATGTCTAGGGAGAGTGTGGGGCGTCGTGCAGACAGGGAGTTGATGAGACCAGCTGAAGCTTGTCAGCTCATTTAGGCCTCTATAAGAACTCCCAGCTTCATTAGATGTTAGCTCATGCCTGGAACCAGACCTGTGTGGACTGTCTAGGGAGAGTGAACCCCTGTGCGGTGAGACAAAGCCTGTGTGGCTATTTGCTTGGACATTTAAAACCAGGGACTTAGGGACTAGGACAGCACTAGGCTGATCCCAGTTGTTAGTTAGGAAACCTGTATGTTTAGTCAGAGGTCAAATTGACCAGGATTTATTTTGTTTATGTTTCTTTTGCTTTGCTGTGTTTTGTCACTGTAAATAGAAAATAAACCGCACCTTTTTGATTTTGAAAACCACAACCTCCGTCTGCTGGGCCTGTTTTGTGTGGGGAGCCCATCCCGGGGGTCACACACACCCGCTGCCGAGCTAACCCCCTCACAGTTGGTGGAGAACCAGTGGCAGTTTTTTTTAAGCCAGCATGGAGGAGATACTGAAGCAGCTGGCTCTAGCAAATGCCAATCAACAGCAGACAAATGCAGGTTTGCAAAAGAGCCTTGCAGCTCAACAACAGAACTTCGCAGCCCAGCAGCAAGCCCAGCAGCAAGCTCACCAACAGAGTCTGGAAGCTCAGCAACAAGCCCAGCAGCAATCTGAGGCCCGCTTCATAGACCTGTTGCAGAAGCAAGAGCAGAGACTACAACAAATGGAAGCAGTAATGCAGCAACGTCCGCAGACCAGTGAGGAAAGCCGTCCCACTAATACCGCGTCCTTTGGGGTGAGTCGTTTATTGACAAAAATGACTGGAGAGGATGATCCAGAGGTATTTTTGACCACATTTGAAAGGACTGCTGAAAGAGAAAAGTGGCCTGAGGAGCAGTGGGCTGGACTGGTGGCTCCTCTGTTAACTGGTGAATCGCAGAAGGCTTACTATGACCTAGAGCCTGACCAAGCAAAAGACTATGTGATGCTAAAAGCTGAGATATTGGCAAGGCTGGGTGTCACCCAGGCTGTCCGGGCTCAGCGTGTGCATAACTGGACTTTCCAGCTTGGAAAACCCCCCAGGTCTCAAATGTATGATCTCATTCACCTGAGCAGAAAGTGGCTACAGCCAGAGACTTTGTCCGCACCAAAGATTGTGGAACGTGTTGTAATGGATCGGTTTTTGAGAGCTCTTCCTACTGCCATCCAAAAGTGGGTAAGCCATGGAGACCCAGAGACGGCCGATGGTCTTGTGGATCGTGTGGAGAAATACTTGGCTACAGAGAACCTGACGGCCTCTTCCAGAGACTCTCGGACTTTCCACCCTAAGACCAGACCATCCCCAGGGGCGGATAAGAGGATTCCAAGGGGTAAGGGTGGAGAGAGTGAGAGGGTGGGAGCTCTACCCCAAGTTTGGCGAGAACAGCCTGGGAAATCAGCGGCTCAAGAGGCGGCAAGAAGGATCGTTTGCTACCGCTGCCGGCAAGCGGGACATATTGCAGCCAATTGCCCGGTTGTGGAGGAACCCATGCAGTGTGACTTTCTGACGGGCAGACGTCAGTCGCTGTGTGTGACAGTCGCATGCACTGCCATTCGAGGAACTGAGAAACATTTATGCAAAATGTGTGTTAATGGTAGAAATGTTGTGGTATTGCTGGATTCAGGTAGCTTTGTGACCCTGATAAAGGCTGAGTTAGTTAAAACAGAGGTCTCTGGGAATAGCAAGGTAGCTGTTATTTGTGTGCATGGGGACACCCGAGAGTATCCAGTGACTACAGTGTGTTTCGAGACCCCCAAAGGTACCCTCTCTCATCCAGTGGGCTTAGTATCTCAGTTACCGTATGACGCCATTGTGGGAAGGGATTTTCCGAAGTTCTGGGAACTGTGGGATGATCCTGAGCCCCCCACTGGTGCCCCTATGTACCAGGAATGTGATAACCAGAACTCCCCTGAGAGTGGTGAGGACTCTCCGGAATTTCCCTTATCAGTATTGGCAGGGGAGACTTAAGAAACTGGAGAGGAGCCCACCTCCTCAGACGAAAACCTACCGTCTGTGGAGTTTTCTGATCTTGAGGTTCACAGGGAAAACTTTGCCACAGAACAGTTGAAAGACCCCGCCCTAATAAAGGCACGGGAAAACGTAGTGAAAATAGATGGCGAGTTAGTGAACCCAGATAATACCTGCACTTACCCATACTTCAGCGTAGAGAAGGACCTACTGTATCGGGTGGCAAAAAGGGCAGAAGAAACCGTTGAGCAGCTTGTGGTGCCCAAACCTTACAGGAAGTTGGTGTTGGAGTTGGCCCATGGGCACATTCTTGGAGGTCATCTGGGGACAGAGAAAACCCGAGAGAGGGTATTACAGAGATTCTATTGGCCGGGGGTGATGAAGGACATAGAAAATTATTGTTCCTCCTGCCCTGTGTGTCAGAGGTCGGCCCCGATGCCACATTTCCGTAGCCCGCTGGTCCCTCTACCCATCATTGAGGTCCCGTTTGAGAGGGTCGCAATGGATTTGGTAGGTCCTATAATCAAGTCCGCTAGGGGGCACCAGTACATATTAGTTATAATGGACTATGCCACCCGTTATCCAGAAGCGATCCCTCTCCGAAATACCTCGGCCAAAACCATAGCCAAAGAGCTATCTCTTGTGTTTAGCCGGGTGGGTATTTGTAAAGAACTGCTTACGGACCAAGGTACACCCTTTATGTCCCGGGTTATGAAGGAGCTGTGTAAATTGTTCAAAGTGACGCAATTACGTACATCTGTGTATCACCCCCAGACCGATGGGCTGGTTGAAAGATTCAACAAAACCCTAAAACAAATGTTGAAGAAAGTGGTGGATAGAGATGGAAAGGATTGGGACTGTCTACTTCCTTATCTGATGTTTGCTATTAGGGAGGTGCCCCAATCCTCTACGGGATTCTCCCCCTTTGAGTTACTGTATGGGAGACACCCAAGAGGGCTGTTGGATATTGCCAAGGAAACTTGGGAAAGTGAGAGTTCTCCCCACAGGAGTGTGATTGAGCATGTCGCCCTGATGCAAGACCGAATTGCACAGGTAATGCCCATCGTGAAGGAACATTTGGCCCAAGCGCAGTTAGCACAGCAGAGAGTGTACAACCGTGGAGCCAAGACCCGTACCTTTTCCCCGGGGGATAGGATACTGGTACTTGTCCCTACGGTTGAAAGTAAATTCCTTGCCAAATGGCAAGGCCCCTACGAGATAATGGAAAAAGTGAGCGAAGTGAATTACAAGGTCAGACAACCAGGAAGGCGAAAGCCCGAACAGATCTATCACGTTAATCTGTTGAAAGCCTGGAGGGATAGAGAGTCCCTAGTCGCAGACACTTGGTCACCAGCTCAAACTGGTTGCGTCATTCCTGAGGTTGGAATAGCAGCCACCTTGTCACAACCCCAACAACAGGAGGTTAAGGAGTTTGTGCTTCGCAACAAGGAGGTATTCTCTGAGCTGCCGGGACAAACATCTGGGGTAGAGCATGATATTATTACCCCGCCCGGTGAAAGGGTGAAGTTAAAACCCTATCGGATCCCAGAGGCCCGACGGGAGGCAATACGGGAGGAAGTACAGAAAATGCTGAACTTAGGGGTGATAGAGGAGTCCCAAAGTGATTGGTCTAGTCCCATTGTGTTGGTGCCTAAACCGGATGGGAGCTGGCGATTTTGTAACGATTTTCGTCAGTTGAACAAAGTTACAAAATTTGACACCTACCCCATGCCACGTATAGATGAGTTGATCGACCGGCTGGGAACAGCCCGATACATGACGACTCTTGACCTCACAAAAGGGTATTGGCAAATCCCCCTGGCCAAATTGGCCAAAGAGAAAACCGCATTTGTAACCCCAGACGGGGCGTTCCAATATAAAAGAATGCCGTTCGGGTTACAGAATGCGCCGGCCACATTCCAGCGGAAAATGGACCAGATGCTGAGGCCCCATCGGAAGTATGCTGCGGCTTACCTGGATGACGTAATTGTCCATAGCACAGATTGGGCATCACATCTGCCAAAAGTGCAAGCAGTCCTGGACTCTGTTCGGGAAGCGGGGTTTACGGCTAACCCCAAGAAGTGTACCATTGGGCAGGAGGAGGCCAAATATCTTGGGTACACCATTGGGAGGGGAGTAATAAAACCCCAACTCAACAAAGTCGAGGCCATCCAGAGTTGGCCACGTCCCAACAGCAAGAAGCAGGTACGAGCCTTTCTGGGAATCGCTGGGTATTATCGGTGATTCATTCCCCACTTTGCTTCTAAGGCTGTGCCCCTAACCAACCTAACGAAGGGGAAAGGGTCGGTCATGATTAAATGGACCCCCGAGGCTGAGGCAGCATTCCAATTCTTGAAACAAGCCTTATGTAGCCAGCCAGTGTTGTACTCACCCGACTTCTCTAAAGACTTTGTCGTACAAAGTGATGCGTCAGATGTGGGGTTAGGAGCAGTATTGTCCCAGGTCTGGAACGGGGAAGAGCACCCAGTCATTTACCTCAGCAGGAAGTTGAAGTCCCATGAGGTAAATTACGCCACCGTTGAAAAGGAGTGTTTAGCGGTGAAGTGGGCTCTAGATTCCCTTCGGTACTACCTGCTAGGTAGGCACTTTGACATGGTTACGGATCACGCTCCGTTAAAGTGGATGGCTCAAAACAAGGAAACAAATAGAAGAGTGAATAGGTGGTTCCTGGCCCTCCAGGAATTCAACTTCACAGTAAAGCATCGCCCTGGCGTTCAAATGGGGAATGTGGATGCTTTGTCTCGAGTACATGAATGCCTGATTGCTGGTGTTCCAACCCAGAGGTTAAAACAAGAGGGGGGGGGGTATGTGACAGCAGGAAGGTAAAGTCACCTGGTTGCATCCAGGGGGGTAGATATATTTCGCCCAGATTCAGGCTTTACGCCGACTTATACAACTAGGTGGAGAGTTGTATAAGCCCAGCTAAGGCTAGTGGGCTCATGGATGACTCATATGTCTAGGGAGAGTGTGGGGCGTCGTGCAGACAGGGAGTTGATGAGACCAGCTGAAGCTTGTCAGCTCATTTAGGCCTCTATAAGAACTCCCAGCTTCATTAGATGTTAGCTCATGCCTGGAACCAGACCTGTGTGGACTGTCTAGGGAGAGTGAACCCCTGTGCGGTGAGACAAAGCCTGTGTGGCTATTTGCTTGGACATTTAAAACCAGGGACTTAGGGACTAGGACAGCCCTAGGCTGATCCCAGTTGTTAGTTAGGAAACCTGTATGTTTAGTCAGAGGTCAAATTGACCAGGATTTATTTTGTTTATGTTTCTTTTGCTTTGCTGTGTTTTGTCACTGTAAATAGAAAATGATTTTGAAAACCACAACCTCCGTCTGCTGGGCCTGTTTTTGTGTGGGGAGCCCATCCCGGGGGTCACACACACCCGCTGCCGAGCCAACCCCCTCACAAGATATAGAATACAGATATAGAATACAGATATAGTGTACAGATATAGTATACAGAGATAGTATACAGATATAGTATACAGATATAGAATACAGATATAGAATACAGATATAGTATACAGATAGTATACAGATATAGTATACAGATATAGAATACAGATATAGTATACAGATATAGTATACAGATATAGAATACAGATATAGTGTACAGATATAGTATACAGATATAGTATACAGATCTAGTATACAGATATAGAATACAGAGATAGTATACAGATATAGTATACAGATAGTATACAGATATAGAATACAGATAGTATACAGATATAGTATACAGATATAGAATACAGATAGTATACAGATAGTATACAGATATAGTATACAGACAGTATACAGATATAGAATATACAGATATAGAATACAGATATAGTATACAGATAGTATACAGATATAGAATACAGATATAGTATACAGATAGTATACAGATATAGTATACAGAGATAGTATACAGATATAGTATACAGATCTAGAATACAGATATAGAATACAGATATAGTATACAGATATAGTATACAGATATAGAATACAGATATAGTATACAGATAGTATACAGATATAGAATACAGATATAGTATACAGATATAGTATACAGATCTAGTATACAGATCTAGAATACAGATATAGTATACAGATATATAATACAGATATAGTATACAGATATAGAATACAGATAGTATACAGAGATAGTATACAGATATAGAATACAGATAGTATACAGATATAGTATACAGAGATAGTATATAGATAGTATACAGATATAGAATACAGATAGTATACAGATAGTATACAGATATAGTATACAGAGATAGTATACAGATAGTATACAGATATAGAATACAGATAGTATACAGATATAGTATACAGATATAGAATACAGATAGTATACAGATAGTATACAGATATAGTATACAGATAGTATACAGATATAGAATACAGATATAGTATACAGATATAGAATACAGATATAGTATACAGATATAGTATACAGATCTAGAATACAGATATAGAATACAGATATAGTATACAGATCTAGAATACAGATATAGAATACAGATATAGTATACAGATCTAGAATACAGATATAGTATACAGATATAGTATACAGATCTAGAATACAGATATAGTATACAGATATAGTATACAGATATAGAATGCAGATATAGAATGCAGATATAGTATACAGATATAGTATACAGAGATAGTATACAGATATAGTATACAGATATAGTATACAAAGATAGTATACAGATATAGTATACAGAGATAGTATACAGATATAGTATACAGATAGTATACAGATATAGTATACAGATATAGTATACAGATATAGAATACAGATATAGTATACAGATAGTATACAGATATAGTATACAGATATAGAATACAGATAGTATACAGATAGTATACAGATATAGTATACAGATATAGAATACAGATAGTATACAGATATAGTATACAGATATAGAATACAGATAGTATACAGATATAGTATACAGATATAGTATACAGAGATAGTATACAGATATAGTATACAGATATAGTATACAGATAGTATACAAATATAGTATACAGATATAGAATACAGATATAGTATACAGATATAGTATACAGATAGTATACAGATATAGTATACAGATATAGAATACAGATATAGTATACAGATATAGTATACAGATAGTATACAGATATAGAATACAGATATAGTATACAGATATAGTATACAGATATAGTATACAGATATAGTATACAGATATAGTATACAGATATAGAATACAGATATAGAATACAGATATAGTATACAGATATAGTATACAGATAGTATACAGATATAGAATACAGATATAGTATACAGAGATAGTATACAGATATAGTATACAGATAGAATACAGATAGTATACAGATATAGTATACAGATAGTATACAGACATAGAATACAGATAGTATACAGATATAGAATACAGATAGTATACAGATATAGTATACAGATATAGTATACAGATATAGAATACAGATAGTATACAGATATAGAATACAGATAGTATACAGATAGTATACAGATAAAGTATACAGATATAGTATACAGATAGTATACAGATATAGTATACAGATATAGTATACAGATAGTATACAGATATAGAATACAGATAGTATACAGATATAGAATACAGATATAGTATACAGATAGTATACAGATATAGAATACAGATAGTATACAGATATAGAATACAGATAGTATACAGATAGTATACAGATATAGAATACAGATAGTATACAGATATAGAATACAGATAGTATACAGATATAGAATACAGATAGTATACAGATAGTATACAGATATAGTATACAGATATAGTATACAGATATAGAATACAGATATAGTATACAGATAGTATACAGATATAGTATACAGATATAGTATACAGATAGTATACAGATATAGAATACAGATAGTATACAGATATAGAATACAGATAGTATACAGATATAGTATACAGATATAGTATACAGATAGTATACAGATATAGTATACAGAGATAGTATACAGATATAGTATACAGATCTAGAATACAGATATAGAATACAGATATAGTATACAGATATAGTATACAGATATAGAATACAGATATAGTATACAGATATAGTATACAGATATAGAATACAGATATAGTAAACAGATATAGTATACAGATATAGTATACAGATATAGAATACAGATATAGTATACAGATATAGAATACAGATATAGTATACAGATATAGAATACAGATAGTATACAGAGATAGTATACAGATATAGTATACAGAGATAGTATATAGATAGTATACAGATATAGAATACAGATAGTATACAGATAGTATACAGATATAGTATACAGAGATAGTATACAGATAGTATACAGATATAGAATACAGATAGTATACAGATATAGTATACAGATATAGAATACAGATAGTATACAGATAGTATACAGATATAGTATACAGATAGTATACAGATATAGAATACAGATATAGAATACAGATATAGTATACAGATATAGTATACAGATCTAGAATACAGATATAGAATACAGATATAGTATACAGATCTAGAATACAGATATAGAATACAGATATAGTATACAGATATAGTATACAGATATAGAATGCAGATATAGTATACAGATATAGTATACAGAGATAGTATACAGATATAGTATACAGAGATAGTATACAGATATAGTATACAGAGATAGTATACAGATATAGTATACAGATATAGTATACAGATATAGAATACAGATATAGTATACAGATATAGTATACAGATTGTATACAGATATAGTATACAGATATAGAATACAGATAGTATACAGATATAGTATACAGATATAGTATACAGATATAGAATACAGATATAGTATACAGATCTAGTATACAGATTGTATACAGATATAGTATACAGATATAGAATACAGATAGTATACAGATAGTATACAGATATAGTATACAGATATAGAATACAGATAGTATACAGATAGTATACAGATATAGTATACAGATATAGAATACAGATAGTATACAGATATAGTATACAGAGATAGTATACAGATATAGAATACAGATAGTATACAGATATAGTATACAGATATAGAATACAGATAGTATACAGATATAGTATACAGAGATAGTATACAGATATAGTATACAGAGATAGTATACAGATATAGTATACAGATATAGAATACAGATATAGTATACAGATAGTATACAGATATAGAATACAGATATAGTATACAGATAGTATACAGATATAGTATACAGAGATAGTATACAGATATAGTATACAGATCTAGAATACAGATATAGAATACAGATATAGTATACAGATATAGTATACAGATATAGAATACAGATATAGTAAACAGATATAGTATACAGATATAGTATACAGATATAGAATACAGATATAGTATACAGATATAGAATACAGATATAGTATACAGATATAGAATACAGATAGTATACAGAGATAGTATACAGATATAGTATACAGAGATAGTATATAGATAGTATACAGATATAGAATACAGATAGTATACAGATAGTATACAGATATAGTATACAGAGATAGTATACAGATAGTATACAGATATAGAATACAGATAGTATACAGATATAGTATACAGATATAGAATACAGATAGTATACAGATAGTATACAGATATAGTATACAGATAGTATACAGATATAGAATACAGATATAGAATACAGATATAGTATACAGATATAGTATACAGATCTAGAATACAGATATAGAATACAGATATAGTATACAGATCTAGAATACAGATATAGAATACAGATATAGTATACAGATATAGTATACAGATATAGAATGCAGATATAGTATACAGATATAGTATACAGAGATAGTATACAGATATAGTATACAGAGATAGTATACAGATATAGTATACAGAGATAGTATACAGATATAGTATACAGATATAGTATACAGATATAGAATACAGATATAGTATACAGATATAGTATACAGATTGTATACAGATATAGTATACAGATATAGAATACAGATAGTATACAGATATAGTATACAGATATAGTATACAGATATAGAATACAGATATAGTATACAGATATAGTATACAGATTGTATACAGATATAGTATACAGATATAGAATACAGATAGTATACAGATAGTATACAGATATAGTATACAGATATAGAATACAGATAGTATACAGATAGTATACAGATATAGTATACAGATATAGAATACAGATAGTATACAGATATAGTATACAGAGATAGTATACAGATATAGAATACAGATAGTATACAGATATAGTATACAGATATAGAATACAGATAGTATACAGATATAGTATACAGAGATAGTATACAGATATAGTATACAGAGATAGTATACAGATATAGTATACAGATATAGAATACAGATAGTATACAAATATAGTATACAGATATAGAATACAGATATAGTATACAGATATAGAATACAGATATAGTATACAGATATAGAATACAGATATAGTATACAGATATAGAATACAGATATAGTATACAGATATAGAATACAGATAGTATACAGATAGTATACAGATATAGTATACAGATATAGTATACAGATAGTATACAGATAGTATACAGATATAGTATACAGATATAGTATACAGATAGTATACAGATATAGTATACAGATATAGAATACAGATATAGTATACAGATATAGAATACAGATATAGTATACAGATATAGAATACAGATATAGTATACAGATAGAATACAGATATAGTATACAGATAGTATACAGATATAGAATACAGATATAGTATACAGATATAGTATACAGATATAGTATACAGATATAGAATACAGATATAGAATACAGAGATAGTATACAGAGATAGTATACAGATATAGTATACAGATATAGTATACAGATAGTATACAGATATAGAATACAGATATAGTATACAGATATAGTATACAGATATAGAATACAGATATAGAATACAGATATAGTATACAGATATAGTATACAGATATAGTATACAGATATAGAATACAGATATAGTATACAGATATAGAATACAGATATAGAATACAGATATAGAATACAGATAGTATACAGATATAGAATACAGATATAGTATACAGAGATAGTATACAGATATAGTATACAGATAGTATACAGATAGTATACAGATAAAGTATACAGACATAGAATACAGATAGTATACAGATATAGAATACAGATAGTATACAGATATAGAATACAGATAGTATACAGATAGTATACAGATAAAGTATACAGATAGTATGCAGATAAAGTATACAGATATAGTATACAGATAAAGTATACAGATATAGTATACAGATATAGTATACAGATATAGAATACAGATAGTATACAGATATAGAATACAGATAGTATACAGATATAGTATACAGATAAAGTATACAGATAGTATGCAGATAAAGTATACAGATATAGTATACAGATAAAGTATACAGATATAGTATACAGATATAGTATACAGATATAGAATACAGATAGTATACAGATATAGAATACAGATAGTATACAGATAGTATACAGATAAAGTATACAGATATAGTATACAGATAAAGTATACAGATATAGAATACAGATATAGTATACAGATATAGAATACAGATAGTATACAGATATAGAATACAGATAGTATACAGATATAGTATACAGATATAGAATACAGATAGTATACAGATATAGAATACAGATAGTATACAGATATAGAATACAGATAGTATACAGATATAGTATACAGATAGTATACAGATAGTATACAGATAAAGTATACAGATATAGTATACAGATATAGTATACAGATAGTATACAGATATAGAATACAGATAGTATACAGATAGTATACAGATATAGTATACAGATATAGTATACAGATAGTATACAGATATAGTATACAGATATAGTATACAGATATAGAATACAGATAGTATACAGATATAGTATACAGATAGTATACAGATATAGAATACAGATAGTATACAGATATAGAATACAGATAGTATACAGATAGTATACAGATAGTATACAGATATAGTATACAGATATAGTATACAGATAGTATACAGATATAGAATACAGATAGTATACAGATATAGAATACAGATAGTATACAGATAGTATACAGATAGTATACAGATATAGTATACAGATATAGTATACAGATAGTATACAGATATAGTATACAGATATGTATACAGATATAGTATACAGATAGTATACAGATATAGAATACAGATAGTATACAGATATAGTATACAGATAGTATACAGATATAGTATACAGATATAGTATACAGATATAGTATACAGATATAGTATACAGATATAGTATACAGATAGTATACAGATATAGAATACAGATAGTATACAGATAGTATACAGATATAGTATACAGATATAGTATACAGATAGTATACAGATATAGAATACAGATAGTATACAGATAGTATACAGATATAGTATACAGATATAGTATACAGATAGTATACAGATATAGTATACAGATAGTATACAGATATAGTATACAGATATAGAACGGCTGAATTCCCATCACATTCGGACGAAACTCGCACAGGACCTTTATTTGCTCCTCAGCAGACTTGGATTCGATGCGATCCGATTCCTGTCTGAATCTGCACTTCGCTCTGTGATATTGGAACAGATTTGGGGTGTCGGCTTTTTCTTGACACTCCCAGCGGTTTGCATTGGGCAGTGTGACCAGCCTGCCAGTTTTATGCGATGTGTGGAACCCGCACTGGGGGGTCGCAGAGTTCCGGCATCGCTGCCGTGTGACCCGACCCAGAAATATATCGTTCCTCTGAAGTGAGAAGAGAAGATGGAAGTCTTGGTTTTGTTTTGTCCCACAAATCTAACGCCTGATGTGATAGACGAGTATTCTTCTAAGAATAACTATGTACATGGGGGAGGGGCTTGGCGTGGCTTGGATTGGTGATATCCTATTGGTGGGCTATATCTTGAATGTACAGTGCCTTGAAAAAGTATTCATACCCCCTGAAATTCCCCACATTTTGTTACAACCAAAAACATAAATGTATTTTATTGGGATTTTATGTGATGGACCAACACAAAGTGTCACATAATTGTGAAGTGGAAGGAAAATGATACAAATAAATATGTGAAAAGTGGGGGGGGGGGGGCATTTGTATTCAGCCCCCTTTACTCTGATAACTAAAATCTAGAGGAACCAATTGCCTTCAGAAGTCACCTAATTAGTAAATAGAGTCCACCTGTGTGTCATTTAATCTCAGTATAAATACAGCTGTTCTGTGAAGCCCTCAGAGGTTTATTAGAGAACCTTAGTGAACAAACAGCATCATGAAGGCCAAGGAACACACCAGATAGGTCAGGGATAAAGATGTGGAGGAGTATAAAGCAGGGTTAGGTTATAATAAAATCTCCCAAGCTTTGATCATCTCACGGAGCTCTGTTTAATCCATCATCGGAAAATGGAAAGAGTATGGCACAACTGCAAACCTACCAAGACATGGCCGTCCACCTAAACTGACCGGGCCGGGCAAGGAGAGCATTCATCAGAGAAGCAGCCAAGAGGCCCATGGTAACTCTGGAGGAGCTGCAGAGATCCACAGCTCAGGTGGGAGAATCTGTCCACAGGACAACTATTAGTCGTGCTTCTCCACAAATCTGCCCTTTATGGAAGAGTGACAAGAAGAAAGACATTGGGGAAAGAAAGTCATAAGAAGTCCTGTTTGTAGTTTGTGAGAAGCCATGTGGGGGACACAGCAAACATGTGGGGGACACTGCAAACATGTGGGGGACACAGCAAACATGTGGGGGACACATCAAACATGTGGGGGACACAGCAAACATGTGGGGGACACAGCAATCATGTGGGGGACACATCAAACATGTGGGGGGGACAGCAAACATGTGGGGGACACAGAAAACATGTGGGGGACACAGCAATCATGTGGAGGACACAGCAATCATGTGGGGGACACAGCAAACATGTGGGGGACACAGCAAACGTGTGGGGGACACAGCAATCATGTGGGGGACACAGCAAACATGTGGGGGACACAGCAAACATGTGGGGGACACAGCAATCATGTGGGGGACACAGCAAACATGTGGGGGACACAGCAAACATGTGGGGGACACAGCAATCATGTGGGGGACACAGCAAACGTGTGGGGGACACAGCAAACGTGTGGGGGACACAGCAATCATTTGGGGGGGACAGCAAACGTGTGGGGGACACAGCAAACATGTGGGGGGGACACAGCAATCATGTGGGGGACACAGCAAACATGTGGGGGGGACACAGCAATCATGTGGGGGACACAGCAAACATGTGGGGGGGACACAACAATCATGTGGGGGACACAGCAAACATGTGGGGCTCACGGCAACCATGTGGGGAACACGGCAAACATGTGGGGGACACGGCAAACATGTGGGGGACACGGCAAACATGTGAGGGACATGGCAATCATGTGGGGGACACAGCAATCGTGGGGGACACAGCAATCATGGGGGACACGGCAAACATGTGGGGGACACGGCAAACATGTGGGGGACACGGCAATCATGTGGGGGACACGGCAATCATGTGGGGGACACGGCAAACATGTGGGGGACACGGCAAACATGTGGGGGACACAGCAATCGTGGGGGACACGGCAAACATGTGGGGGACACGGCAAACATGTGGGGGACACGGCAAACATGTGGGGGACACAGCAAACATGTGGGGGACACAGCAAACATTTGGGGACACAGCAAACATGTGGAAGAAGGTGCTCTGGTCACATGACACCAAAATTTAACTTTTTGGCCTAGAAACAAAACGCTATGTGTGGGGAAAACTAACACTGCACATCACCCTGAACACACCATCCCCACTGTGAAACATGGTGGTGGCAGCATCATGTGGTGGGGATGCTTTTCTTCAGCAGGGACAGGGAAGCTGGTCAGAGTTGATGGGAAGATGGATGGAGCCAAATACAGGGCAATCTTAGAAGAAAACCTGTTAGAGTCTGCAAAAGATGTGAGACCGGGGGTGGGGAGGTTCACCTTCCAGCAGGACAACGACCCTAAAGTACAGCCAGAGCTACAATGGAATGGTTTAGATCAAAGCATATTCATGTGTTATTCCGCGTACACACGACCGCTTTTCTCGACGAGAAAAACTGCATTTTTTTTTTCGCCGAGAAAAACGATCGTCTGTGGGCTTTATGTCGTTTTTCTCGTCTAGAAAAACGGCATAAAAAACGACGAGAAAAATTAGAACATGTTCTAAATTTTCTCATCGTTTTTTCCAGCATTTTTTTCCGCGGCAGTTTTCCCATAGGGGGACACTGCCGCGGAGCCCACAGACGGTCGTTTTTCTCGTCAAGAGAAAAAATGACGGGAAAAACGACCGTGTGTAGGGAACCAAGCGGTTCCCTCGTTTTTCCTGTCATTATTCACGGCGTTTTTTTAACCGCCGTGAATAATGATCGTGTGTACGCGGCATTAGAATGGCCCAGTCACAGTCCAGACCGAAATCCCATTGAGAATCTGTGGCAAGACTTGAAACTTGCTGATCACAGACGCTCTCCATCCAATCTGACAGAACTTGAGATATTTTACAAAGAAGAATGGGCAGAAATGTCCCTCTCTAGATGTGCAAAGCTGGTAGAGACACCCCCAAAAAGACTTGTAGAGAAAGGGGGTTCTACAAAGTATTGACTCAGTATGCTCTGTAGATAATAATATTAATAATAATAAGTTTCCTCGTTATTGTGTAATGAAATGTGGGAAGAATCTTTATGTTCTCCTAGAAGAAGATCTGCCATAAGGTCTATTCATGGGAAGCCGGGCACTGCCATGGGGGGGGGGGGGGGGGGACAGGTCCCAATGTGTAGGTCAGGAGATCACAGCCTAATCACATTGTAATCACTGTGTTTTAGGGATTTGGGCTCAGGTTGGGTGAGATGTATGACCTTGGAGTGGAATCGCTGCCCTCTTCTGGGGTATTGTAGTACAGCAGGAATCTGGATTGGTCGGTATATCTCTCATATGTGTGTGTTGTGTGATTGGTTGTTGTCAGGGGTGTTGCTAGGTGGGAAAAAGACCAGGGGCTTCAGCCTAAAGGTAAATTTAATAAGCCCTCCCACATTTTAAAGTAAGTCCAGCCCAAGCCCAGTATCATGGGGGGGGGGGTGTTAGGCTTACATGCTGGTTGCTGTCTGGCTCACCAATGCCCATCAATGCAGCTTCATCAGTGCCCATCAGCTCAGCCTCATCAGTAACCATCAGTGTAGCCTTACCTGTGCCAATCAATTCAGCCTGTCAAGTGCCCATAAATGCAGCCTCACCATTGCCCATCAATGCAACCTCATCAGTACCCATCAATGCAGCCTTATCTGTGCCCATCAATGCAGCCTGATCAGTACCCATTAATGCAGCCTGATCAGTACCCATCAATGCAGCCTGATCAGTACCCGTCAATGCAGCCTGATTGGTGCCCATCAATGCAGCCTCACCAGTACCCATCAATGCAGCCTTATCTGTGCCCATCAATGCAGCCTGATCAGCCTGATCAGTACCCATCAATGCAGCCTGATCAGTACCCATCGATTCAGCCTGATCAGTACCCATCAATGCAGCCTGATCAGTACCCATCAATGCAGCCTGATCGGTGCCCATCAATGCAGCCTCACCAGTACCCATCAATGCAGCCTTGCCAGTGCCCATCAATGCAGCCTGATCCATGCCCATCAATGCAGCCTGATCCATGCCCATCAATGCAGCCTGATCAGAACCCATCAATGCAGCCTGATCGGTGCCCATCAATGCAGCCTGATCTATGCCCATCAATGCAGCCTGATCGGTGCCCATCAATGTAGCCTCGCCAGTGCCCATCAATGCAGCATTGCCAGTGCCCATCAATGCAGCCTTGCCAGTGCCCATCAATGCAGCCTTGCCAGTGCCCATCAATGCAGCCTGATCCATGCCCATCAATGCAGCCTGATCAGAACCCATCAATGCAGACTGATCGGTGCCCATCAATGCAGCCTCACCAGTACCCATCAATGCAGCCTTGCCAGTGCCCATCAATGCAGCCTGATCGGTGCCCATCAATGCATCCTCACTAGTGCCCATCAATGCAGCCTTGCCAGTGCATGAGGAGAGGAGAGCTGCTGGTCTACACAGAGCGGGGATCTCCTGCTTACCCGGCGCAGCCTCAGTGTCACACTAAGTCCCGCCTCCTGGACCAGCTCTTATGATGGACGTATAATGACATGTCTCGGCATTGGAACAGTGTGACGTCCATCATAGGAGTCGGTCCAGGAGGCGGGACTTTGCCGCACCGTGTAAGGTGGAGATCCCGCTCTGTGTAATCCGGCTCCCCCCTTCCCTTCAGAGGCAGCCCCTGCACCCCCAGGATCAGCCCTGCAGAGTGGCCCCAGGGCAGGTGGCCTGTCCAGGCCTGTAGAGCCCAGAGTTCCCGGCCAACCCCAGGCCTTGGGACTTGGGGGTAATAATTCGAAATCTGCAATACGACAAGACCCAGGGCTTTTTGGGGGCCCCACTCGGGGCTATAGCCCCCCCTCGAACGCCACTGGTTTCTGTATTTATCAATAATGAGAAGAATGATGTTCAGTCCCGCTTTCTCTTGTGCTCCAACCCCCCCTCCCCCCCAGCCACAGAGGATACAGCAGTGTTCCTGAGGACTGGGTGCACGCTGTTCCTGAGGATCCGGTGCACACTGTTCCTGAGGATCGGGTGCACACTGTTCCTGGGGATCGGGTGCACACTGTTCCTGGGGATCGGGTGCACACTGTTCCTGGGGATCGGGTGCACACTGTTCCTGGGGATCGGGTGCACACTGTTCCTGGGGATCGGGTGCACACTGTTCCTGGGGATCGGGTGCACACTGTTCCTGAGGATCGGGTGCACAGTGTTCCTGGGGATCGGGTGCACACTGTTCCTGGGGATCGGGTGCACACTGTTCCTGAGGATTGGGTGCACACTGTTCCTGGGGATCGGGTGCACACTGTTCCTGAGGATCGGGTCACACTGTTCCTGGGGATCGGGTGCACACTGTTCCTGGGGATCGGGTACACACTGTTCCTGAGGATCGGGTACACACTGTTCCTGGGGATCGGGTGCACACTGTTCCTGAGGATCGGGTGCACACTGTTCCTGAGGATCGGGTACACACTGTTCCTGAGGATCGGGTGCACACTGTTCCTGAGGATCGGGTGCACACTGTTCCTGAGGATCGGGTGCACACTGTTCCTGGGGATCGGGTGCACACTGTTCCTGAGGATCGGGTACACACTGTTCCTGAGGATCGGGTGCACACTGTTCCTGAGGATCGGGTGCACACTGTTCCTGAGGATCGGGTGCACACTGTTCCTGAGGATCGGGTGCACACTGTTCCTGAGGATCGGGTGCACACTGTTCCTGGGGATCGGGTGCACACTGTTCCTGAGGATGCACTTCCCACATGTGACCTCCAGGAGGCGCAACCCCCCACCATTCACTTCTACAGCCTTATATACACCATATTAACCCCTTCACTGCTACCAGCAGAGGGAGGAGTCGGTCAGCAGGAAGTGATGTCAGATCTGAACTTCCAGAATTAAAGCGGAGCTCCACCCTAAAGTGGAACTTCCGCTCATCAGAACCCCCCCCCCCCCCCCCCCCGGTGTCTTATTTGGCACCTTTCAGGGGGGAGGGGGGTGCAGATACCTGTCTAAGACAGGTATTTGCACCACTTCCGGGAGTCCTCTCTGCGGGTATTCTGCGGGTAGTGCGTCACTTCCCGCCCCCCCCCCCCGGTGTGTTCTGGGAGACACTTGGCTCCCAGAACACAACGGGGACCAGTGAGGACGGCGCAGCGCGACTCGCGCATGCGCCGTAGAGAACCGGGCAGTGAAGCCGCAAGGCACTTCCTGGTTCCCTCACCGAGGATGGCGGCGGGGGCAGCAGAGTGACCATCGATTGCTCCTCCTCGGCTGCCGACGTCGGGGGCGCCCCGGACAGGTAAGTGTCCATTTATTAAAAGTCAGCAGCTCCAGTATTTGGATCTTCTGGATATTTTTTTTAACGGCAGAGCTCCACTTTACAGAACCAAAAATAGACAAAAAAAAAAAAACTCAGCCTCCAGGTTCAAATATTTTTTTATTTATACATTGTTTTGTATTTCTAAAAATGTTACATTTTACATTGTACTGTATATCTTCTGAAAATAAAATATTATGAAAGAAGAAAAAACAAAAAAACTTATTAATTAAACAGAGAATAAAAGGGGGCGTGGCTTCTACTTTCATATACTAAATGAACCCCTGCACCCCAACATCATTATATACACTAAATTAACCCCTGCACCCCCACATCATAATATATACTAAATTAACCCCTGCACCCCAACATCATTATATACATGTAGCGCCTGCCCCTCTCCTCTCTCCGTGCGGCTCGCACTGTCTCTTGTCTAGGGGTATCTGGTAGGGTGGAGAGAGAGAGAGCGGGTGGGCTACGCCTAGCCTCCACCACGTGTAGAATACCTGTGGTATCAGCAATGTCTCATTTACCTTCGGGTCTGTGTTGTGCACCCGGATCCTCCCTCCAAGAGTCACCATGAATTGAGCCTCACACCATTAAAGTCCAACACTCCTTTATTAGAACACACCATACAGGGACTCCCTTGATAGATAGAACAGAAAAGGAGGTGTGAGTGTGAATAGGCCCAGACACAAATTCGCTCCTCCACTCTCCTCCTGGAGAGTGGACTATGGTCTCCGCACGAGGTAAAGGGGATCCTTCTGGACGGTCTCCGACAAGAGACTCACCCGTCACCGGCAGTCTGCTGCACCGGGTCTTCGAGTGAGGAGCTCTCCCCGGTCCATTGCGTCTTACTCAGATTCAGGCCTCCATCCCCGAAGTGCCTTAGGACCCTTCCCTCGCGGAACTCAGTGTTGGGCACTGAGCTCCGGACCTTCTTGCAAGTACCTCATTCCAGGGCTGAAGGTGCCTGAGGTGGAACACGACCTCCGGTGGTCCTCTAGGCCGAGGCCTCCTAGAGGACGGGCACGAACCCACGTCCGCAAGCTGAAGGTGCTTGGGACGAAGACCCCGTGACCAAGATGGCCGGCCCCTTTATCTCCTCTCCCAGCAAGCCCGGCGGGTTCCCTGCCCCACCATACCGCCGCCGAGAGAGGACAAAAAGGACCTCGGCACACAGTGATATTCATCCCCCCCGGCCACGGTGACAGCGTCACCTAGTGAACCGCAAGGAACATAGCACTGATGTCACAGCTAAATTCAAAAAATGCACCCGGGAAAGTAAGTACCCGCTACACTCTCCCCCCTGTCTTTTGACACTGGACCCCAGTGTCTGGAGTGAATCACGCCCTCAACGGCTGACACAATCCAATCCAGAAACCAACTAACAATTTAAAAAAACAGCGAAGTTTGTGTCTGAGCCCCTGCAACAAAAGTGGAGTGAAAGACAACATTTAAAACATAAAATCACATTCCAACATTATACTTTCTTTTTCATACATCACGGGACACAGAGCGACTTAGTCATTACTAATGGGTTATATAGATTACCTTCAGGTGCTGGCACTGGCCACTTCCAAACCGGAAGTACCCTCCCCTATATAAGCCCCTCCCATCCGGGAGCACCTCAGTTTTTTGCCAGTGTCTAAGGTGTTGGCCAAAGAGTAACATGTGTTTTTCACTGGGCTTGCGTACAGGTTCTTTTGGGCCTTAGTAAGCTGTTCCGGATCCCACCAAAAAAGCTTCATAGCTAAACGGTCGGTACCCGGCCTTGCAGCAGAAGAGCAAGGTTTTGCCTGTAATGCCTCTCTTAGGAGGGCTGGACCCTGGGATCCAGAGCTCTGGTCATACCCACGACCAAGATGTTGTCTGTGCAGGGTGCTATACAGGTCCAGGGGAGTGGAATCCTTGGGAACCCGGTCCCTGAAGGTTTAATTACAATGCCTGCCGTGATAGGTGAAGTTTGGGCTTCTGTGGACCAAACAAAGTCCTGCGGCGGGGATCAGGTAAGTGGGGGCCCCCAGGAACTTGGTTCTATTGGGGGACCCCCAAGCCTAATTTGTCTTTCTGTCTGTTACCTAACGGTATTCCCGCTAATATCTGTGTATGCCTGTAACTACTGAAAATGTAAAATTTTAATAGTAGTCAAGAAAAAAAAAAAAAAAGGGACCGCGGTACCTGTGTTAAACCACTAGAGGCCGCTGTGGTCCATTTTTCTTGTCATGTGGATCTTTGGTTTTCTCAAGTCAAAAGATCCAGGCAGTTGGTAAGTTTCTCTGTGGGAATCCACTTCCTCTGCCCTGTTGCTGTGCTCATCCACCGCACAGGCCCTCCGGCAAAAAGGGCCCTGGCTCCTAGTCCCTGTTTGATTTTCGAAAAGGGCGCCAATGGCGCACGGGCGCGCGCGCGGGCGTGTGCACGCGCCTCCTATGAAAAAAAAGGGGCGGGGCGGGTGGATGATGCTCGATGCGCGCCACGGCGCTTCTGCGCATGTGCAGGCGTCCCAGCTTGTATAAAGACACAGTACAAGTGTCAGCTGGATGCAAACAGAGCTAGCAACAAACGGTGGCACACAGAGGCGGTTGATGCAGGCATCCCCATAGAAAGGCACTTTAGTGGACACCAGCTGGTATATAGCAGCAACTGTGTTAGACTATTACCAGCAAAATTGGTGTATGACGACGGGAATACCTCAGCTTTGTGCTTATAGGATATGTCGTCCAGACGCTCTGGAAATAGATCTTCCAGGAAGCCAAAGGGGTCTCCATCGGGCTCTGAGGATTTTGGGCATGCTTGTACTGCACCAATCTCCCCTGAGAATTCAGAGGTCAGTAGCCGTAGGAACCCCGTAGGAGTACCTGGTACTGCGGCTGTCCCCAGTCCAACTGCTCCTGTATATATAACAGAGGAGGTTTTATCCTCAACTCTGGGAGGATTGGAAGAGAGATTAACAGCTTTGATCGCTGCTTCCCTGTCACAGGGAAAGCGCGTCCGATCTCCGTCTCCTCCTTCAGAGTGCCTGTTAGTGGAGGAACAGCCCCACACAAAGATCGACCTACCTGAAGGGGATCAGGATGAGGTTGATTCAGTTATGGAGGAATCAACAGTGGAAGAACCTTTCTCAGCATCTCAGGCTGAAAGATTATGGGTTCAGTCTCTGACTAACATGGTCCGATCAGCATTTAAAATGCCTCTGGCGGAACCATCAACCACTACTGTCTCCTCGCTGGGGTCGCTGAAAGCTCCCCAGGCTGTCTGTTCCTTCCCAATCCACCCTTTATTAGAAGGGCTTATTTACCAGGATTGGGAGCATCCTGATAAAATATTTGCTCCCCCCAAGAGATTTCCGGTGATCTATCCCATGGAGGATAAGTTCATACAAAAATGGAGGGTCCCTACAGTGGACGCAGCCATCTCTTGTGTAAATAAATCACTGACATGTCCAGTAGATAATGTTCCAATGTTCAAAGACCCAATAGATAAAAAATTGGAGTCTTTACTAAAATCTGCTTTCTCTACAGCAAGTATGGTGACACAACCTGCGGTAGCAGCGATTGGAGTCTGCCAAGCAATGAAGGATCAGTTGAAACAAGTCTTAAGGGACTTACCAGATCAGCAGGCTCTTGCCCTAGCTGACCTACCTAGAGCCTTGTGTTGCGGTGGACGCCATAAAGGATACAATCCAACAGGCCTCCCGCTTTACGCTGTCTATAGTACATATGCGTAGGCTTCTGTGGCTCAAAAAACTGGTCTGCTGAAGCTCCCTGTAAAAAACTGCTGGTTAGCTTCCCATTTCATGGAGAACGCTTATTTGGAGATGATCTGGACAAATATATCCAGAAAACTTCTGCCGGTAAAAGTTCACTCTTGCCGGTTAAGAACAAGAGTAGAAGTCCTTCTTTTAAGAGGCCTACTTCTCCAGTCCCGGGCACATCGGCTGTGAAGCAGTTCCGACGGCCTCCGCGGTCAAATTCAGGGGGCAGAAATCAGGGAAATCACAGGGTAACAAGAAACCCTGGGTCAAGAGAGGTACAAAACCTCCCCCTAAGTCATGAAGGGTTGCCCCCACTCAATCGGGTGAGGGGAAGACTTCAGTTGTTCACAGAGACCTGGCGGGACACCATCAGAGACAGATGGGTGCTCTCCGCAGTAAGTCTGGGATACAAGCTGGAGTTAAAAGGCACTCCTCCTGCCCAATTTATGAGGTCAAACGTGCCAAGCGATCCCCAGAAGAGAGGATCCCTCCTTCTGGCACTAGAACAACTATTGCTCCAAGGGTAATCATGAAGGTTCCCTTGGAAGAAAACGGGTTCGGGTTTTACTCGAACCTTGTCACAGTCCCCAAACCAAATGGGGACATGAGGCCCATATTAAATATAAAAGGGCTAAACAAGTTCCTACATATCAGGACTTTTTCGGATGGAGTCGATCCGATCGGTGGCCACCGCCCTACAAGGGCAGGAATGGTTAGCCTCGATCGACATAAGGGATGCTTATTTGCATATTCCCATCTTTCCGGCCCACCAGAAATTTCTACGCTTTGCAGTAGAAGGGCGCCATTTTCAGTTCAGAGCCTTACCTTTCGGTCTGGCCACAGCACCACGAGTGTTCACAAAAATTCTGGCCCTACGATTGGCCAATCTAAGAACACAAGGTGTAACGATAATGGCATATCTAGACGACCTGCTACTAATAGACCACTCAGTGAAAAAAACTAGAAGTGGTCGTTCACAAGACAATCAAGTATCTGGAATCTCACGGTTGCATTATCAACCGAGACAAGTCAGCCCTAAAACCAGTCAAAAGCCTGGAATACTTGGGGGCTAAGACTGGATTCAAATCAGAGAAAGATTTTCTTACCTCCAGAGAAGGTGTCGTCTTTGAAAGATTTGACCCACTTAGTGGGTACAAAAAAGAAAAACCATCCATACGCCTGTGTATAAGGCTGCTGGGAAAAATGGTGGCTTCATTCGAAGCAGTACCCTACGGTCAATTCCATTCAAGGAACTTGCAGAGGGCCATACTATCAGCCTGGAACAAAAAAGTTCAGGCTTTAGACTTACCAATGTCCCTGTCCCCTTCCGTTCGCAAGAGCCTCCATTGGTGATTGGTGCCCCAGAATCTGGAAAAAGGGAAACCCTTCAGTCCGGTTTCTTGGAAGGTGGTCACTACAGATGCCAGCCTCATAGGCTGGGGGGGGCAGTACTGGAGCAATGGTCTCTCCAGGGCAAGTGGTCAGAAGCAGAGAAGGCCCTGCCCACCAATCTCTTAGAGATACGAGCAGCCCGGTATGCCCTAGTAGCATGGACATCCAAACTCCAAGGGTCACCTGTCAGAATTCAATCAGACAATGCCACAGCAGTGGCATATATCAATCACCAGGGTGGCACCAGGAGTCGTGCAGCCCAGAGGGAAGCGAATTGCATCCTGGAATGGGCAGAAAGATATGTCACAGCCATATCCGCAGTTTTCATCCCAGGAGTGGAAAATTGGAGAGCGGACTTTTTAAGTCGCCAGCAATTATGCCCGGGGGAATGGTCTCTTCACCCCGAGGTTTTCCAGGCAATATGCCAGCGGTGGGGAACACCGGATGTAGATCTGCTAGCATCCAGATTCAATGCAAAGGTGGACAAATTTGTGTCTCGCACAAAGGATCCCCTAGCTTGCGGCTCGGATGCCCTAGTGTTCCCTTGGGATCAGTTCAAGCTGATATATGCATTCCCACCGCGATTAATCCGCAGAATCCGGGTAGAAAAGAAACCAGTGATTCTGGTGGCTCCAGCGTGGCCCCGAAGGGCATGGTACGCGGAGATTGTAAAAATGTCTGTGGGGAGTCCTTGGACCCTCCCACATCGTCCGGACCTGCTGTCGCAAGGACCGATATACCACCCTTCCTTACCAGCCCTAGGTTTGACGGCCTGGCTATTGAAGCCCACATTCTAAAAAAGAGAGGGCTCTCTAATCCTGTGGTATCTACCATGATCAATGCCAGGAAGCCGGTATCCAGGCAGATCTATTATAGGATCTGGAAGGCGTACATCACGTGGTGTGAGGCCAAGAAATGGCATCCACGTAAGTACGTAATAGGTAGGATTCTGGACTTCCTACAGTGGGCTGTACATAGGAAGCTTGCCTTGAGTACTATCAAGGGTCAGATTTCGGCCTTGTCAATATTTTTTTCAAAGGCCCTTGGCTTTGCATTCATTAGTCAAAGCTTTCATACAAGGAGTGATGCGTATTAGTCCTCCGGTTAATATTCCCATATGTCCATGGGACTTAAACCTGGTTCTGTCGGTTCTACAGAAACAACCATTTGAACCATTGCGGCACATTTCCTTGGTTCTTCTCACCAGGAAATTGATTTTCTTAGTAGCCATTTGTTCGGCTAAAAGAGTGTCGGAATTAGCCGCCTTGTCCTGTAAGGAGCCATATCTGGTTATCCATAAGGACAGAGTAGTGTTACGTCCTCATCCAGCCTTTCTTCCTAAGGTGGTATCGAGGTTCCATTTGAACCAAGATGTGGTTCTTCCTTCTTTTTCCCCAAACCTACTTCGGTAGAGGAAAAGTTATTGCATTCTTTGGATGTAGTAAGAGCAGTTAAAGCTTATCTAAAAGCCACTGCTCAGATTCGCAGAACGGATACTTTGTTTATTCTGCCGGAAGGGCCCAGAAAGGGTCAGGCAGCGTCAAAATCTACTTTAGCCAAGTGGATTCGACAGGTCATAATACAAGCCTATGGCTTGAGAAGGAGACCGCCTCCGTTCAAAGTTAGAGCGCACTCCACAAGAGCAGTTGGAACTTCATGGGCAGTGCATCACCAGGCCTCCCTGGCTCAAATCTGTAAGGCCGCAACATGGTCTTCAGTAGGGATGAGCTTCGAGTTCGAGTCGAACTCATGTTCGACTCGAACATTGCCTGTTCGCCCGTTCGCCGAACAGCGAACAAATTGGGGTGTTCGCGGCAAATTCGAAAAAGTCTATGGGAGAAATCTAAAGTGCTAATTATAAAGGCTTATATGCAAGTTATTGTCCTAAAAAGTGTTTGGGGACCCGGGTCCTGCCCCAGGGGACATGTATCAATGCAAAAAGAAGTTTTAAAAACGGCCGTTTTTTCAGGAGCGGTGATTTTAATAATGCTTAAAATGAAAAAATAAAAGTGAAATATTCCTTTAAATTTCGTACCTGGGGGGTGTGTATGATATGCATGTGAAGTGGCGCTTGTTTCCCGTGCTTAGAACTGTCCCTGCAAAAAGTGTCATTTTTGAAAGAAAAAAATGCATTTAAAACTCACTCGCGGCTATTAATGAATTGTCGGCTCCCGGCAATACATACAAAAGTCATTGATAAAAAAAAAAAAAAAGCGTGGGGGTTCCCCAGAATTCAATTACCAGGCCCTTCAGGTCTGGAATGGATATTAAGGGGAACCCCGCCGCAAATAAAAAAAAAATTGACGTGGGGTTCCCCCAAATATCCATTCCAGGCCCTTCAGATCTGGCATGGATTTTAAGGGGAACTCCACCCCAAATTAAAAAAAAAATGGCGTGGAGTCCCCCTAAAAATCCATACCAGACCCCTTACCCGAGCACGCAACCTGGCCGGCCGCAGGGGAAAAGGGGGGGACGAGAGAGCGGCCCCCCCTCCCTCCTGAACCGTACCAAGCCACATGCCCTCAACATGGGGAGGATGTCCCCATGTTGATGGGGACAAGGGCCTCATCCCCACAACCCTTGCCCGGTGGTTGTGGGGGTCTGCGGGCGGGGGGCTTATCGGAATCTGGAAGACCCCTTTAACAAAGAGGACCCCCAGATCCCGCCCCCCCCCCTATGTGAATTGGTAAGGGGTACATTGTACCCCTACCATTTCACGAAGAAAGCGTAAAAAAATGTTTAAAAAAACACACAAACACCTTGAAAAAGTCCTTTATTTAAAAAAAAAAAAAAAAAACATTCCAGCGGTGAAATCCAGTGTCCCGCGGCGATCCCGATGTCCAGCGCTGTCCGTCATTGGTTGTGCCTGAGCGGACCTGATGGGGAACTCCCTCTCAGTATTTTAAATGTATAGACCCGCCCCTTCTAAAGTTCCCCATCAGGTCCACTCAGCGGACCAGATGCGGAACATGAGAAGGGGCGGGTCTATACATGTATTACCAAAGTGAGAGCAGTTCCCCATCAGGTCCGCCTCCTCGGTATGTCGGACCCGCCTACGTCATTGGCTTGAGCGGGGAACTTCCTTCACTATGTAAATTTAAATTTACACAGGGGGAGTGTACACAGGGGGAGGAGTGTATACAGGGGGGAGGAGTGTACACAGGGGGGAGGAGTGTACACAGGGGGAGGAGTGTATACAGGGGGAGGAGTGTATACAGGGGGGAGGAGTGTACAGCTTGTATAACGGTGTAAATTTCCTGTCCCCTCAAAATAACTCAACACACAGCCATTAATGTCTAAACCGCTGGTAACAAAAGTCAGGACACCCCTAGGTGAAAATGTCCAAATTGGGCCAAAAGTGACAATATTTTGTGTGGCCACCATTATTTTCCAGCGCTGCCTTAACCCTCTTGGGCATGGAGGTCACCAGAGCTTCACAGGTTGTCACTGGAGTCCTCTTCCCCTCCTCCATGATGACATCACAGAGCTGGTGGATGTTGGAGACCTTGCGCCCCTCCACCTTCTGTTTGAGGATCCCCCACAGATGATGAATAGGGTTTAGGTCTGGAGACATGCTTGGCCAGTCCATCACCTTTACCCTCAGCTTCTTTAGCAAGGCAGTGGTGGTCTTGGAGGTTTGTTTGGGGTGGTTATCATGTTGAAATACTACCCTGCGGTCCAGTCTCTGAAGGGAGGGGATCATGCTCTGCTTCAGTATGTCACAGTACATGTCGGCATTCATGGTCCCCTCAATGATCTGTAGCCCCCCAGTGCCGGCAGCACTCATGCAGCCCCAGGCCATGACTCTCCCACCACCATGCCTGACTGTAGGGAAGACACGCTTCCCTTAGTCCTCCTCACCTGGTTGCCGCCACACACGCCTGACACCATCTGACACCAAATACGTTTATCTTGGTCTCCTCAGACCACAGGACAGGGTTCCAGTAATCCAAGTCCTTAGTCTGCTTGTCTTCAGCAAACTGTTTTCGGCAGCGGTGTATTTAGGTTTTGTGCTGCCCTAGGCCCGACTAAACTCGTGACCCCCTAATTTAAATATGACCCACCCCTTTCTGTTAAGGCCACACCCTTTGCTGTTTAAGACCCGCCCTGAAATTTTCGAGTGGGGTCACTAGTTCTGAGGGCCTGGGGGGGGCAATGAATTCCCTTAATTTGCATAGATTTCCTCTCACTTCCTGTTTGGCTATGGGGCAGGAAGTGAAGGAAAATCTCTGCAATGGGACAGGGATGGTAAAAAAATAAACTGACAGGGGCTCTAACCCCCCCTTACTCTATCCAAAATGAAAACAAAAAGTTTTGTCTATAGTTATAGTAGCACAAATTTCCGATAATTTCATGGAGAGGACTAAGAAGATATAACCATGCCAATGGTGCAGCAGAAAACATATAGCACAGTGAGAAAGGTTTGTGGTCCAGGATGATGGGACAGTCAAAATTAGAAGCAGCGCCCCCCCCCCCCCCCCCCTACAGTTGCAGAATGCCGGCCGCTCGCATACTGGAAGCAGGGGGCGCTAGACTAATTTGCCTCTCAGCCCAGTCCGCCCCATAAGACTGGCACTACACTAATAGTGTAGTGCAAGCCGGCGGGGACTCTTTCCATGCTGCCCCCCTGCAAAGTGCTGCCCTAGGCCTGGGCCTTGTTGGCCTAGGCCAGGATACAGCGTTGGTTTGCGGCTCTTTCTTGTGCATCATCTTTAGAAGAGGCTTCCTTCTGGGGCGACAGCCATGCAGACCAATTTGATGCAGTGTGCGGCGTATAGTCTGAGCACTGACAGGCTGACCCCTCCCCCACCCCATCACCCTCTGCAGCAATGCTGGCAGCACTCATACGTCTATTTCCCAAAGACAACCTCTGGATATGACGCTGAGCACGTGACCTCAACTTCTTAGGTGGACCATGGCGAGGCCTGTTCTGAGGGGAACCTGTCCTGTTATACCGCTGGATGGTCTTGGCCACCGTGCTGCAGATCAGTTTCAGGGCCTTGGAAATCTTCTTATAGCCCCGCCCATCTTTATGTAGAGCAACAATTCTTTTCTTCAGATCCTCAGAGAGTTCTTTGCCATGAGGTGCCATGTTGTACTTCCAGTGACCAGTATGAGAGAGTGAGAGCGATAACACCAAATTTATCACACCTGCTCCCCATTCACACCTGAGACCTTGTAACACTAATGAGTCACGTGACACCGGGGGAGGGAAAATGGCTAATTGGGGCCCAATTTGGACATTTTCACTTAGGGGTTTCCTGACTTTTGTTGCCAGAGGTTTAGGCCCCATGCACACGAGACGCCGGTGCAAACTCTGCTGAACACACGTTTTTAAAGGCTGAAACCGGCGTTTAGAAACACACATTTTGCCGCAATTGCAGCCTCGTTTAGCGGTGTTTTACCGCATTTGCGTCTATAAGCATTTAGTTAAGAAACATCATAAGACCCTCCCTAAGCTCAAAAAACAGTATTATTAACCATTTCAGCCATATTGTGAGACCAGAGTGAGTAGCAGCAGCTGAGAGAGCAGCAGTGTGCTTGTATTTAGCGTATCATCTGGCCACGTCACCTGCCACAACTTGTGGATTGTCCACTTGCCACGTCACCTGGCTACATCACCTGCCACAAGTTGTGGATGTCCACTTGCCACGTCACCTGGCCACGTCACCTGTCACAAGTTGTGGATTGTCCACTTGCCACGTCACCTGCCACGTCACCTGCCACAAGTTGTGGATTTCCACTTGCCACGTCACCTGGCAACATCACCTGCCACAAGTTGTGGATTTCCACTTGCCACGTCACCTGGCCACGTCACCTGCCACAAGTTGTGGATTTCCACTTGCCACGTCACCTGGCAATGTCACCTGCCACAAGTTGTGGATTTCCACTTGCCACGTCACCTGGCAACGTCACCTGCCACAAGTTGTGGATTTCCACTTGCCACGTCACCTGGCCACATCACTTGCCACAAGTTGTGGATTTCCACTTGCCACGTCACCTGGCCATGTCACCTGCCACAAGTTGTGGATTGTCCACTTGCCACGTCACCGGCCACAAGTTGTGGATTGTCCACTTGCCACGTCACCTGGCCACATCACTTGCCACAAGTTGTGGATTGTCCACTTGCCACATCACCTGCCACGTCACCTGCCACAAGTTGTGGATTTCCACTTGCCACGTCACCTGGCAACATCACCTGCCACAAGTTGTGGATTTCCACTTGCCACGTCACCTGGCCACGTCACCTGCCACAAGTTGTGGATTGTCCACTTGCCACGTCACCTGGCAACATCACCTGCCACAAGTTGTGGATTTCCACTTGCCACGTCACCTGGCAACATCACCTGCCACAAGTTGTGGATTTCCACTTGCCACGTCACCTGGCCACGTCACCTGCCACAAGTTGTGGATTGTCCACTTGCCACGTCACCTGGCAACATCACCTGCCACAAGTTGTGGATTTCCACTTGCCACGTCACCTGGCAACATCACCTGCCACAAGTTGTGGATTTCCACTTGCCACGTCACCTGGCCACGTCACCTGCCACAAGTTGTGGATTGTCCACTTGCCACGTCACCTGGCAACATCACCTGCCACAAGTTGTGGATTTCCACTTGCCACGTCACCTGGCTACATCACCTGCCACAAGTTGTGGATTTCCACTTGCCACGTCACCTGGCCACATCACCTGCCACAAGTTGTGGATTGTCCACTTGCTACGTCACCTGCCACGTCACCTGGCCACGTCACCTGCCACAAGTTGTGGATTGTCCGCTTGCCACGTCACCTGCCACAAGTTGTGGATTGTCCACAGTGCAATACAAGCAATTACAGTTTTTTAATATATTTTTTTAATGGTTTTTCATAATTTGCCATCATTTTTGAGATTTCTAATGTAAAAAAATAGGTCACCTATAAAAATGCTTATAAACGAAAACGCGGCAAAACACCGGTACCGTGTTTATCCGCGTTTTGCATCTGAAACGTGGAAAACTTTTGCGTCTGAACCAATTTCTTTGCTTCTGGAAAAACGAGGTTAAACGCAACTGCCTAAAAACGGCAATAAACGAGACGGTGTGCGTGGGTCACATAGGATGACACTGGATGGGTTCTTCAGGGGCGGTGGAAAAAAGTGTCCAACTGGCTCTGAGCGCGCGTTTAGCAGCGTCCCGCATGTATCATGGGGCCGTAGACATTAATGGCTGTGTGTTGAGTTATTTTGAGGGGACAGGAAATTTACACCGTTATACAAGCTGTACACTCCTCCCCCTGTGTACACTCCTCCCCCCTGTGTACACTCCTCCCCCTGTATACACTCCTCCCCCTGTGTACACTCCTCCCCCTGTGTACACTCCTCCCCCCTGTGTACACTCCTCCCCCTGTATACACTCCTCCCCCCTGTGTACACTCCTCCCCCCTGTGTACACTCCTCCCCCTGTATACACTCCTCCCCCCTGTGTACACTCCTCCCCCCTGTGTACACTCCTCCCCCTGTGTACACTCCTCCCCCTGTGTACACTCCTCCCCCCTGTGTACACTCCTCCCCCTGTGTACACTCCTCCCCCCTGTGTACACTCCTCCCCCCCTGTGTACACTCCTCCCCCCTGTGTACACTCCTCTCCCCTGTGTACACTCCTCCCCCTGTGTACACTCCTCCCCCCTGTGTACACTCCTCCCCCTGTGTACACTCCTCCCCCCCTGTGTACACTCCTCCCCCCTGTGTACACTCCTCCCCCCTGTGTACACTCCTCCCCCCTGTGTACACTCCTCCCCCCTGTGTACACTCCTCTCCCCTGTATACACTCCTCCCCCCTGTGTACACTCCTCCCCCCTGTGTACACTCCTCCCCCCCTGTGTACACTCATCCCCCCTGTGTACACTCCTCCCCCCCTGTGTACACTCCTCCCCCTGTGTACACTCCTCCCCCCTGTGTACACTCCTCCCCCCTGTGTACACTCTATCCCCCTGTGTACACTCCTCCCCCCCTGTGTACACTCCTCCCCCCCTGTGTACACTCCTCCCCCTGTGTACACTCCTCCCCCCCTGTGTACACTCCTCCCCCTGTGTACACTCCTCCCCCCCTGTGTACACTCCTCCCCCCTGTGTACACTCCTCCCCCTGTTTACACTCCTCCCCCCTGTGTACACTCCTCCCCCCTGTGTACACTCCTCCCCCTGTGTACACTCCTCCCCCCTGTGTACACTCCTCCCCCCTGTGTACACTCCTCCCCCTGTGTACACTCCTCCCCCCTGTGTACACTCCTCCCCCCTGTTTACACTCCTCCCCCTGTGTACACTCCTCCCCCCTGTGTACACTCCTCCCCCTGTGTACACTCCTCCCCCCCCTGTGTACACTCCTCCCCCCTGTGTACACTCCTCCCCCTGTGTACACTCCTCCCCCCTGTGTACACTCCTCCCCCTGTGTACACTCCTCCCCCCTGTGTACACTCCTCCCCCTGTGTACACTCCTCCCCCCCTGTGTACACTCCTCCCCCCCTGTGTACACTCCTCCCCCTGTGTACACTCCTCCCCCCCTGTGTACACTCCTCCCCCTGTGTACACTCCTCCCCCTGTGTACACTCCTCCCCCCTGTGTACACTCCTCCCCCCCTGTGTACACTCCTCCCCCTGTGTACACTCCTCCCCCTGTGTACACTCACTACTACTACTCACATTGTAGCAAAGTGTCATTTCTTCAGTGTTGTCACATGAATGGGACTGAGGGGTGTACTTACTTTTGTCACATCCTGTGTATATATATACAGTACACACTAAATTAACCCCTGCAGTCCCACAGCACAGCAGTGTTACCAGCAGATGTATGGAGGGGGCAGGAGGCTGGGGACTGAAATGTCTGAAACAATCACAGAAAACAAAACAAACAAATAAACACAAAACATAAATATCACCGGAAAATAAAAGATTTTATTTATAGACTCGGAATTAACCCCTTCACTGCTACAGTCCTGATTATATGCAGCAAATGATCCCCTTCACCCTCCTGGTATATTCCCCAAATGACATCATTTATTTCATACATTGTATATTCCCCGCCCCCCTCCTAGTAGTGTATATATATATATATATATATATATATATCTCTTCTCGGGTCCCTGGAAGGTGTGGCCCCATGCTGTCTCGGCCTCCATGTGACTCTTGTCCTTTATTGGGGCAGATCAGACACACGAAGACACTTTAATCTGCCTGCCAGGTGTGTCCAGCCCCCGCCATTTACTGTACATACCCCCCTGGGGGCAATATACAGGCTGGCGGTGGGGGAGGGGGCTGAGCAAATCTCTGTGCTGATGTCACCCTGGAAAGTGCATTGCCAGTTTAAGAAGAGACTGTGGCCCCTTTAAGAGAAGGCAGAGCCCAGAGAGAGAGAGAGGAAGTGAGAGAGGAAAGAAAGAGACACACAGAGAAAGAAGAGAGAGGAAGAGGAGAGCTGGGAGAGACAGAGAGGAGAGAGGAGAGAGGAGGACAAGAGACAGAGAGGAAGAGGAGAGAGAGAGGAGAGAGGAGGTCTCCAGAGAGCTGTGCAGGGAGTGAAGAGATACATTGTACCAGGAGAGGAGAGGGAGGAGTGGAAGAGAGATACATTGTATCAGAAGAGGAGAGTGGGGAGGAGAAGAGAGTTACATTGTATCAGAAGAAGAGAGTGGGGAGGAGAAGAGAGTTACATTGTATCAGAAGGGGGAGGAGGAAGTATCTGCTAATCTCAGGGCGGTGCAGGGAGAGCAGTGTGGGGTGCAGGGAGATCAGTGTGGGGTGCAGGGAGAACAGTGTGGGGTGCAGGGAGAGCAGTGTGGGGTGCAGGGAGAGCAGTGTGGGGTGCAGGCAGCACTGAAGGGAGCTCTCTAGTACACACCTTCCTGCTATGCTGAGATAGGTGAGGAGGAAGCGGAGGTGACACATTCCTACCTGCAGGGGGCGCCTCGCTGTGCACACCATGGGGTGAGTCTCATACTTTGTCATGTTGGGTCTTGTTGGGTGACATTGCAGAGTGCGGGGGACCTCCATTCACTGACCAATATCTCTTCTATATCTCCATTTTCCTCTCTGATTCATGTCTGTGGTCTGTGTGACACCCAGGGCCCCCCCTCCTCCCGCTGGGCCCCGGGGCCCCCTCCCCACCTTTCCCCACTCATGGTCACCAGTGGGTTCTCACAGCCTTATATGGAAATAAGCAGAGATGGGAAACGGAGGGAGGAAGGCTGACAATTCAATGTGTGGGACACGTCTATCACCGGACATTCCGCAGTCCTCCCAGCCAGAGGGGCCCCCGCCTACACCGGGCCCTCTACAGTATATACCGTATACCCCTACTGTGTCCTGTACAGTATATACCGTATACCCCTACTGTGTCCTGTACAGTATATACCGTATACCCCTACTGTGTCCTGTACAGTATATACCGTATACGTCTACTGTGTCCTGTACAGTATATACCGTATACCCCTACTGTGTCCTGTACAGTATATACCGTATACCTCTACTGTGTCCTGTACAGTATATACCGTATACCTCTACTGTGTCCTGTACAGTATATACCGTATACCCCTACTGTGTCCTGTACAGTATATACCGTATACCCCTACTGTGTCCTGTACAGTATATACCGTATACCTCTACTGTGTCCTGTACAGTATATACCGTATACCTCTACTGTGTCCTGTACAGTATATACCGTATACCTCTACTGTGTCCTGTACAGTGTATACCGTATACCCCTACTGTGTCCTGTACAGTGTATACCGTATACCCCTACTGTGTCCTGTACAGTGTATACCGTATACCCCTACTGTGTCCTGTACAGTGTATACCGTATACCCCTACTGTGTCCTGTACAGTATATACCGTATACCCCTACTGTGTCCTGTACAGTATATACCTCTACTGTGTCCTGTACAGTATATACCGTATACCTCTACTGTGTCCTGTACAGTATATACCGTATACCCCTACTGTGTCCTGTACAGTATATACCGTATACTTCTACTGTGTCCTGTACAGTATATACCGTATACTTCTACTGTGTCCTGTACAGTATATACCGTATACCTCTACTGTGTCCTGTACAGTATATACCGTATACTTCTACTGTGTCCTGTACAGTATATACCGTATACCCCTACTGTGTCCTGTACAGTATATACCGTATACCTCTACTGTGTCCTGTACAGTATATACCGTATACTTCTACTGTGTCCTGTACAGTATATACCGTATACCTCTACTGTGTCCTGTATATACTGTATACCCCTACTGTGTCCTGTACAGTGTATACCGTATACCCCTACTGTGTCCTGTACAGTATATACCGTATACCCCTACTGTGTCCTGTACAGTATATACCGTATACCCCTACTGTGTCCTGTACAGTATATACCGTATACCTCTACTGTGTCCTGTACAGTATATACCGTATACCTCTACTGTGTCCTGTACAGTATATACCGTATACCCCTACTGTGTCCTGTACAGTATATACCGTATACCCCTACTGTGTCCTGTACAGTGTATACCGTATACCCCTACTGTGTCCTGTACAGTGTATACCGTATACCCCTACTGTGTCCTGTACAGTATATACCTCTACTGTGTCCTGTACAGTGTATACCTCTACTGTGTCCTGTACAGTATATACCGTATACCTCTACTGTGTCCTGTACAGTATATACCGTATACCCCTACTGTGTCCTGTACAGTATATACCGTATACTTCTACTGTGTCCTGTACAGTATATACCGTATACCCCTACTGTGTCCTGTACAGTATATACCGTATACCTCTACTGTGTCCTGTACAGTATATACCGTATACCCCTACTGTGTCCTGTACAGTATATACCGTATACTTCTACTGTGTCCTGTACAGTATATACCGTATACTTCTACTGTGTCCTGTACAGTATATACCGTATACCTCTACTGTGTCCTGTATATACTGTATACCCCTACTGTGTCCTGTACAGTGTATACCGTATACCCCTACTGTGTCCTGTACAGTATATACCGTATACCCCTACTGTGTCCTGTACAGTATATACCGTATACCTCTACTGTGTCCTGTACAGTATATACCGTATACCTCTACTGTGTCCTGTACAGTATACACTGTATACCTCTACTGTGTCCTGTACAGTATACACTGTATACCTCTACTGTGTCCTGTACAGTATATACCGTATACCCCTACTGTGTCCTGTACAGTATATACCGTATACCCCTACTGTGTCCTGTACAGTATATACCGTATACCCCTACTGTGTCCTGTACAGTATATACCGTATACCTCTACTGTGTCCTGTACAGTATATACCGTATACCTCTACTGTGTCCTGTACAGTATATACCGTATACCCCTACTGTGTCCTGTACAGTATATACCGTATACCTCTACTGTGTCCTGTATATACTGTATACCCCTACTGTGTCCTGTACAGTGTATACCGTATACCCCTACTGTGTCCTGTACAGTATATACCGTATACCCCTACTGTGTCCTGTACAGTGTATACCGTATACCCCTACTGTGTCCTGTACAGTATATACCGTATACCTCTACTGTGTCCTGTACAGTGTATACCTCTACTGTGTCCTGTACAGTATATACCGTATACCCCTACTGTGTCCTGTACAGTATATACCGTATACCTCTACTGTGTCCTGTACAGTATATACCGTATACCTCTACTGTGTCCTGTACAGTATACACTGTATACCTCTACTGTGTCCTGTACAGTATACACTGTATACCTCTACTGTGTCCTGTACAGTATACACTGTATACCTCTACTGTGTCCTGTACAGTATATACCGTATACCCCTACTGTGTCCTGTACAGTATACACTGTATACCTCTACTGTGTCCTGTACAGTATACACTGTATACCTCTACTGTGTCCTGTACAGTATATACCGTATACCCCTACTGTGTCCTGTACAGTATATACCGTATACCCCTACTGTGTCCTGTACAGTATATACACTGTATACCTCTACTGTGTCCTGTACAGTATATACCGTATACCTCTACTGTGTCCTGTACAGTATATACCGTATACCCCTACTGTGTCCTGTACAGTATATACCGTATACCTCTACTGTGTCCTGTACAGTATATACCGTATACCTCTACTGTGTCCTGTACAGTATATACCGTATACCCCTACTGTGTCCTGTACAGTATATACCGTATACCTCTACTGTGTCCTGTACAGTATACACTGTATACCTCTACTGTGTCCTGTACAGTATATACCGTATACCTCTACTGTGTCCTGTACAGTATATACCGTATACCTCTACTGTGTCCTGTACAGTATATACCGTATACCCCTACTGTGTCCTGTACAGTATATACCGTATACTTCTACTGTGTCCTGTACAGTATATACCGTATACCTCTACTGTGTCCTGTATATACTGTATACCCCTACTGTGTCCTGTACAGTGTATACCGTATACCTCTACTGTGTCCTGTACAGTATATACCGTATACTTCTACTGTGTCCTGTACAGTATATACCGTATACCTCTACTGTGTCCTGTATATACTGTATACCCCTACTGTGTCCTGTACAGTGTATACCGTATACCCCTACTGTGTCCTGTACAGTATATACTGTATACCCCTACTGTGTCCTGTACAGTATATACCGTATACCCCTACTGTGTCCTGTACAGTATATACCGTATACTTCTACTGTGTCCTGTACAGTATATACCGTATACTTCTACTGTGTCCTGTACAGTATATACCGTATACCTCTACTGTGTCCTGTACAGTATATACCGTATACCCCTACTGTGTCCTGTACAGTATATACCGTATACCTCTACTGTGTCCTGTACAGTATATACCGTATACCTCTACTGTGTCCTGTACAGTATATACCGTATACCTCTACTGTGTCCTGTACAGTATATACCGTATACCCCTACTGTGTCCTGTACAGTATATACCGTATACCCCTACTGTGTCCTGTACAGTATACACCGTATACCCCTACTGTGTCCTGTACAGTGTATACCGTATACCCCTACTGTGTCCTGTACAGTATATACCGTATACCCCTACTGTGTCCTGTACAGTATATACCGTATACCCCTACTGTGTCCTGTACAGTGTATGCCGTATACCCCTACTGTGTCCTGTACAGTATATACCGTATACCCCTACTGTGTCCTGTACAGTGTATGCCGTATACCCCTACTGTGTCCTGTACAGTATATACCGTATACCTCTACTGTGTCCTGTACAGTATATACCGTATACCTCTACTGTGTCCTGTACAGTATATACCGTATACCTCTACTGTGTCCTGTACAGTATATACCGTATACCTCTACTGTGTCCTGTACAGTATATACCGTATACCCCTACTGTGTCCTGTACAGTGTATACCGTATTCATGCCCCTTGAAATTTCCCACGTGTTCTCATGTTACAATCAAAAACGTAAATGTATATTATTGGGATTTTATGTGATGGACCAACACAAAGTGTCACATAATTGTGAAGTGAAAGGAAAATGAGAAAATTTGAAAAGTGTGGGGGAGGGGCATTTGTATTCAGCCCCCTTTACACTGATACCCCCAACTAAAATCTAGTGGAACCAATTGCCTTCAGAAGTCACCTAATTAGTAAATAGAGTCCACCTGTGTGTCATGTCATCTCAGTATAAATACAGCTGTTCTGTGAGGCCCTCAGAGGTTTGTTAGAGAACCTTGGGTCACATGAGACCAAAATTCTACTTTTTGGTCTAAAAGTAAAACGCTATGTGTGGGGAAAACTAACACTGCACATCACCCTGAACACACCATCCCCACTGTGAAACATGGTGGTGGCAGCATCATGTGGTGGGGATGCTTTTTTTCAGCAGGGACAGGGAAGCTGGTCAGAGTTGATGGGAAGATTGCTGGAGACAAATACAGGACAATCTTAGAAGAAAACCTGTTAGTCTGCAAAAGACTTGAGACTGGGGGGAGGTTCACCTTCCAGCAGGACAACGACCCTAAAGTACAGCCAGAGCTACAATGGAATGGTTTAGATCAGGGATATGCAATTAGCGGACCTCCAGCTGTTGCAAAACTACAAGTCCCATCATGCCTCTGCCTCTGGGTTTCATGCTTGTGGCTGTCAGAGTCTTGCTATGCCTCATGGGAATTGTAGTTCTGCAACAGCTGGAGGTCCGCTAATTGCCTATCCCTGGTTTAGATCAAAGCATATTCATGTGTTAGAATGGCCCAGTCACAGTCCAGACCTAAATCCCATTGAGAATCTGTGGCAAGACTTGAAAATTGCTGATCACAGACGCTCTCCATCCAATCTGACAGAGCTTGAGATATTTTACAAAGAAGATTGGGCAGAAATGTCCCTCTCTAGATGTGCAAAGCTGGTAGAGACACCCCCAAAAAGGTTCTACAAAGTATTGACTCCGGGGGGCGCCATACAAATGCCCCCCCCCCCACACTTTTCACATATTTATTTGTATCATTTATCATTTTCCTTCCACTTCACAATTATGTGACACTTTGTGTTGGTCCATCACATAAAATCCCAATAAAATACATTTTTAGGTTTTGGTTGTAACATGACAACATGTGGGAAATTTCCAGAGGTATGAATACTTTTTCCAGGCACTGTACACGGGGAGTGCTCCCAGCCGGATGGTCTCCATGTTTGTCTCACCTGTAATGAGTCATTTCCTCGGTTCCTCTCGGAGTCTCAGGATGAGATCATTCAGACAGAAATACTTCTGGATTCTCATAAAGAAGCCAAATCTAAAAGCAGCCAATAGACTCCACTTCCTGATGAGAGGGGAAGTGTCCCTGAGATCCTCAACTCACCCCCCTCCCCTCCCCCACACACACCTAGATCTACAACTGATCCTTCTCTGTGACATTTCTCCATTTCTATTGGCTGGGATCATTCAGGGACACAATGGGATGGGTTCTACGGGTTACAGCAGAGGAAGAATGTGACAGTCTTCATATATTGTATAATCTTCATATATAACCACACAATTCCATCTGTCCTGCCGTCATAGAGGAATCTTCTCTGCAGAGAGACTCTGCTTCCTCTGATCAGATCAGTGTCTGCCATCTGTGGAGAAATCTGATGACCCCATCCATGACCTGTGTGTGTGTGTGTGTGTTTCCTGACCTGTGTGTGACCGGTCTCTGACCTGTGTGTCTCTGACGTGTGTGTGTGACCTTGACCTGTGTGTGTTACTCGTCTCTGACCTGTGTGTCTTTGACCTGTGTGTGTGTGTGTGTCTCGTCTCTGACATGTGTGACCCTGACCTGTGTGTGTGACTCGTCTCTGACCTGTGTGTCTCTGACGTGTGTGTGTGTCTCGTCTCTGACCTGTGTGTCTCTGACGTGTGTGTGTGTCTCGTCTCTGACCTGTGTGTCTCTGACGTGTGTGTGACCCTGACCTGTGTGTGTGTGTGTGTGTGTGTCTTGTCTCTGACCTGTGTGTGTGACTCGTCTCTGACCTGTGTGTCTCTGACCTGTGTGTCTTTGACCTGTGTGTGTGTGTTACCTGTCTCTGACCTGTGTGTCCCTGACGTGTGTGTGTGTGTCTCGTCTCTGACCTGTGTGACCCTGACGTGTGTGTGTGTCTCGTCTCTGACCTGTGTGGCTCTGACGTGTGTGTGACCCTGACCTGTGTGTGTGACTCGTCTCTGACCTGTGTGTCTCTGACGTGTGTGTGTGTGTCTCGTCTCTGACCTGTGTGTCCCTGACGTGTGTGTGTGTGTCTCGTCTCTGACCTGTGTGACCCTGACGTGTGTGTGTGTGTGTGTCTCGTCTCTGACCTGTGTGTCTCTGACGTGTGTGTGACCCTGACCTGTGTGTGTGACTCGTCTCTGACCTGTGTGTCTCTGACGTGTGTGTGTGTGTGTGTGTGTGTGACCCTGACCTGTGTGTGTGACCCGTCTCTGACCTGTGTGTCTCTGACGTGTGTGTGTGTGACCCTGACCTGTGTGTGTGTGTGACTCGTCTCTGACCTGTGTGTCTCTGACGTGTGTGTGTGTGTGTGTGACCCTGACCTGTGTGTGTGTGTGTCCCGTCTCTGACCTGTGTGTCTCTGACGTGTGTGTGTGTGACTCGTCTCTGACCTGTGTGTCTCTGACGTGTGTGTGTGTGTGTGTGACCCTGACCTGTGTGTGTGTGTGTCCCGTCTCTGACCTGTGTGTCTCTGACGTGTGTGTGTGTGACTCGTCTCTGACCTGTGTGTCTCTGACGTGTGTGTGTGTGTGACCCTGACCTGTGTGTGTGTGTGTGTGACCGGTCTCTGACCTGTGTGTCTCTGACGTGTGTGTGTGACCTTGACCTGTGTGTGTGTGTTACTCGTCTCTGACCTGTGTGTCTTTGACCTGTGTGTGTGTGTTACCTGTCTCTGACCTGTGTGTCCCTGACGTGTGTGTGTGTCTCGTCTCTGACCTGTGTGACCCTGACCTGTGTGTGTGACTCGTCTCTGACCTGTGTGTCTCTGACGTGTGTGTGTGTCTCGTCTCTGACTTGTGTGTCTCTGACGTGTGTGTGACCCTGACCTGTGTGTGTGACTCGTCTCTGACCTGTGTGTCTCTGACGTGTGTGTGTGTCTCGTCTCTGACCTGTGTGTCTCTGACGTGTGTGTGACTCGTCTCTGACCTGTGTGTCTCTGACGTGTGTGTGTGTGACCCTGACCTGTGTGTGTGTGTGTGTGACTCGTCTCTGACCTGTGTGTCTCTGACGTGTGTGTGTGTGACCCTGACCTGTGTGTGTGTGTGACTCGTCTCTGACCTGTGTGACTCTGACGTGTGTGTGTGTGTGTGTGTGACCCTGACCTGTGTGTGTGTGTGTCCCGTCTCTGACCTGTGTGTCTCTGACGTGTGTGTGTGTGACTCGTCTCTGACCTGTGTGTCTCTGACGTGTGTGTGTGTGTGTGTGTGTGTGACCGGTCCCTGACCTGTGTGTGTGACCCGTCTCTGACCTGTGTGTCTCTGACATGTGTGTGTGTGTGTGTGTGTCTCTGATGTGTGTGACCCTGACCTGTGTGTGTGTGTGTCCCGTCTCTGACCTGTGTGTCTCTGACGTGTGTGTGTGTGACTCGTCTCTGACCTGTGTGTCTCTGACGTGTGTGTGTGTGTGTGTGTGTGTGACCGGTCCCTGACCTGTGTGTGTGACCCGTCTCTGACCTGTGTGTCTCTGACATGTGTGTGTGTGTGTGTGACCCTGACCTGTGTGTGTGTGTGTGTGTGACCGGTCTCTGACCTGTGTGTCTCTGACGTGTGTGTGTGTGTGTGTGTGTGTGTGACCCTGACCTGTGTGTGTGACTCGTCTCTGACCTGTGTGTCTCTGACGTGTGTGTGTGACCCTGACCTGTGTGTGTCTCGTCTCTGACCTGTGTGTGTGTGTGTGTGTGTGTGTGTGTGTGTGAGACTCGTCTCTGACGTGTGTGTGTGTGTGTGACCCTGACCTGTGTGTGTGTGTCCCGTCTCTGACCTGTGTGTCTCTGATGTGTGTGACCCTGACCTGTGTGTGTGTGACCGGTCTCTGACCTGTGTGTCTCTGACGTGTGTGTGTGTGACCCTGACCTGTGTGTGTGTGTCCCGTCTCTGACCCGTGTGTCTCTGACGTGTGTGTGTGTGTGTGTCTCTGATGTGTGTGACCCTGACCTGTGTGTGTGACCGGTCTCTGACCTGTGTGTCTCTGACGTGTGTGTGTGTGTGTGACCCTGACCTGTGTGTGTGACCCGTCTCTGACCTGTGTGTCTCTGACGTGTGTGTGACCCTGACCTGTGTGTGTGACTCGTCTCTGACCTGTGTGTGTGTGTGTGTGTGTGTGTGTGTGTGTGTGTGTGTGACCCTGACCTGTGTGTGTCTCGTCCCTGACCTGTGTGTGTGTGACTCGTCTCTGACCTGTGTGTCTCTGACGTGTGTGTGTGTGTGTGTGACTCGTCTCTGACCTGTGTGTCTCTGACGTGTGTGTGTGTGTGTGTGACCCTGACCTGTGTGTGTGTCTCGTCTCTGACCTGTGTGTGTGTGTGACTCGTCTCTGACCTGTGTGTCTCTGACGTGTGTGTGTGACTCGTCTCTGACCTGTGTGTCTCTGACGTGTGTGTGTGTGTGTGTGTGTGTGTGTGTGTGTGACCCTGACCTGTGTGTGTGTGTCCCGTCTCTGACCTGTGTGTCTCTGACGTGTGTGTGTGTGTGTGTGTGTGTGTGTGTGTGTGACCCTGACCTGTGTGTGACTCGTCTCTGACCTGTGTGTCTCTGACGTGTGTGTGTGTGACCCTGACCTGTGTGTGTGTGTCCCGTCTCTGACCCGTGTGTCTCTGACGTGTGTGTGTGTGTGTGTCTCTGATGTGTGTGACCCTGACCTGTGTGTGTGACCGGTCTCTGACCTGTGTGTCTCTGACGTGTGTGTGTGTGTGTGACCCTGACCTGTGTGTGTGACCCGTCTCTGACCTGTGTGTCTCTGACGTGTGTGTGACCCTGACCTGTGTGTGTGACTCGTCTCTGACCTGTGTGTGTGTGTGTGTGTGTGTGTGTGTGACCCTGACCTGTGTGTGTCTCGTCCCTGACCTGTGTGTGTGTGACTCGTCTCTGACCTGTGTGTCTCTGACGTGTGTGTGTGTGTGACCCTGACCTGTGTGTGTGTGTGACGTGTCTCTGACGTGTGTGTGTGTGTGTGTGACCCTGACCTGTGTGTGTGTGTGTGTCCCATCTCTGACCTGTGTGTCTCTGACGTGTGTGTGTGTGTGTGTGTGTGACCCTGACCTGTGTGTGTGTGTGTGTGTGACCGGTCTCTGACCTGTGTGTCTCTGACGTGTGTGTGTGTGTGTGACCCTGACCTGTGTGTGTGTGTGTGTGTCCCATCTCTGACCTGTGTGTCTCTGACGTGTGTGTGTGTGACTCGTCTCTGACCTGTGTGTCTCTGACGTGTGTGTGTGTGTGTGTGTGTGTGACCCTGACCTGTGTGTGTGTGTGTGTGTGTGACCGGTCTCTGACCTGTGTGTCTCTGACGTGTGTGTGTGACCTTGACCTGTGTGTGTTACTCGTCTCTGACCTGTGTGTCTTTGACCTGTGTGTGTGTGTGTGTGTGTTACCTGTCTCTGACCTGTGTGTCCCTGACGTGTGTGTGTGTCTCGTCTCTGACCTGTGTGACCCTGACCTGTGTGTGTGACTCGTCTCTGACCTGTGTGTCTCTGACGTGTGTGTGTGTGTGTGTGTGACCCTGACCTGTGTGTGTGTGTGTGTCTCGTCTCTGACCTGTGTGTCTCTGACGTGTGTGTGACCCTGACCTGTGTGTGTGACTCGTCTCTGACCTGTGTGTCTCTGACGTGTGTGTGTGTCTCGTCTCTGACCTGTGTGTCTCTGACGTGTGTGTGACTCGTCTCTGACCTGTGTGTCTCTGACGTGTGTGTGTGTGTGTGTGACCCTGACCTGTGTGTGTGTGTGACTCGTCTCTGACCTGTGTGTCTCTGACGTGTGTGTGTGACCCTGACCTGTGTGTGTCTCGTCTCTGACCTGTGTGTGTGTGTGTGTGTGTGTGTGTGACTCGTCTCTGACCTGTGTGTCTCTGACGTGTGTGTGTGTGTGTGACCCTGACCTGTGTGTGTGTGTGTCCCGTCTCTGACCTGTGTGTCTCTGACGTGTGTGTGTGTGTCTCTGATGTGTGTGACCCTGACCTGTGTGTGTGTGTGACCGGTCTCTGACCTGTGTGTCTCTGACGTGTGTGTGTGTGACCCTGACCTGTGTGTGTGACCCGTCTCTGACCTGTGTGTCTCTGACGTGTGTGTGTGTGTGTGTGTCTCGTCTCTGACCTGTGTGTGTGTGTGACTCGTCTCTGACCTGTGTGTCTCTGACGTGTGTGTGACCCTGACCTGTGTGTGTGTGTCCCGTCTCTGACCTGTGTGTCTCTGACGTGTGTGTGTGTGACTCGTCTCTGACCTGTGTGTCTCTGACGTGTGTGTGTGTGTGTGACCCTGACCTGTGTGTGTGTGTGTCCCGTCTCTGACCTGTGTGTCTCTGACGTGTGTGTGTGTGTGTGTGTGACTCTGACCTGTGTGACCCTGACCTGTGTGTGTGTGTCCCGTCTCTGACCCGTGTGTCTCTGACGTGTGTGTGTCTCTGATGTGTGTGACCCTGACCTGTGTGTGTGACCCGTCTCTGACCTGTGTGTCTCTGACGTGTGTGTGTGTGTGTGTGACCCTGACCTGTGTGTGTGTGTGTGTGACCCTGACCTGTGTGTGTGACTCGTCTCTGACCTGTGTGTGTGTGTGTGTGTGACCCTGACCTGTGTGTGTCTCGTCTCTGACCTGTGTGTGTGTGACTCGTCTCTGACCTGTGTGTCTCTGACGTGTGTGTGTGTGTGTGTGACCCTGACCTGTGTGTGTGTGTCCCGTCTCTGACCTGTGTGTCTCTGACGTGTGTGTGTGTGTGTGTGTGTGTGTCTCGTCTCTGACCTGTGTGTGTGTGTGACTCGTCTCTGACCTGTGTGTGTGTGTGTGTGTGTGTGTGTGACCCTGACCTGTGTGTGTGTGTCCCGTCTCTGACCTGTGTGTCTCTGACGTGTGTGTGTGTCTCTGATGTGTGTGACCCTGACCTGTGTGTGTGTGTGACCTGTGTCTCTGACCTGTGTGTCTCTGATATGTGTGTGACCCTGACCTGTGTGTGTGACCGGTCTCTGACCTGTGTGTCTCTGATGTGTGTGTGTGTGTGTGTGTTACTTGTTTCTGACGTGTGTGTGTGTGTGTGTGTGTGTGTGACCCGTCTCTGACATGTGTGTGTGTGTGACCTGTGTCTCTGACCTGTGTGTCTCTGATATGTGTGTGACCCTGACCTGTGTGTGTGACCGGTCTCTGACCTGTGTGTCTCTGATATGTGTGTGTGTGTGTGTGTGTGTTACTTGTTTCTGACGTGTGTGTGTGTGTGTGTGTGTGACCCGTCTCTGACGTGTGTGTGTGACCCTGACCTGTGTGTGTGTGTGTGTGTGTGTGTGACCGGTCTCTGACCTGTGTGACCCTGACCTGTGTGTGACCCGTCTCTGACCTGTGTGTCTCTGACCTGTGTCTCTGACCTGTGTGTCTCTGACATGTGTGTGACCCTGACCTGTGTGTGTGTGTGTGTGTGTGTGTGTGTGTGTGTGTGACCCGTCTCTGGCGTGTGTGTGACCTTGTAGGATGGTAAGTGTGCGGAGTTCCTCCTCACATTCCCTTCTCTCTCCTCCAGGGAGGCGGCGGTGATCACGGCCAGAGCGACGGTGATGCTCTATGATGACGGCAGTAAGAAGTGGATAAACGCCGGGACGGGGGCCGCGGGATTCAGCCGAGTGCAGATCTTCCACAATCCCGCCACACAGATGTACCGCGTGGTGGGGAGGAAGATGCAGGACCAGCAGGTATGTCCAGCGTATACACAGAGGACCGGTACCCGGGACAGACTCGCCCGGGACAGACTCGCCCGGGACAGACTCGCCCGGGACAGACTAGCCCGGGACAGACTAGCCCGGGACAGACTAGCCCGGGACAGACTAGCCCGGGACAGACTAGCCCGGGACAGACTAGCCCGGGACAGACTAGCCCGGGACAGACTAGCCCGGGACAGACTAGCCCGGGACAGACTAGCCCGGGACAGACTAGCCCGGGACAGACTAGCCCGGGACAGACTAGCCCGGGACAGACTAGCCCGGGACAGACTCGCCCGGGACAGACTCGCCCGGGACAGACTAGCCCGGGACAGACTCGCCCGGGACAGAGGCTTCTGGAGGGGACTGAATGCCGGCCTCTTGTCTACTGATTATGGGCCCTGGATTTTAAGGGATTAATACTCTTTGTGAGCTGTATGTCCCTCGGAGTAATGTTACTTTGCATTCAAGTCTCCCCAAGACACACAGACTCTGGGGCCCCTGTATAGGGCCCTATATGCCATATTGGGAATAGTGACGGCTTCACACTGTTGGGACTCATAGCAGATTCTGATGTCATCAGCTAGTCGCCTGTCTGGGGTTGTCTGCTGTAATGTGTTCATTGCAAGTATGTCTAGTGAACCTACTAAGGGTCTTCCACCCAATGTTTGTTGTGCTAATTAACTCAATGATTGTCTACTAGCACACTACCCTTGTGTTCTGTGTTTATACTTATGATAATGTATGTTGTGTCTTCTGAGCTAGAAGACGACAAGTCCGACCTGAAAGGTCAAACCTCTGAGACACCTAGGCTGGTTGAATGACTATTTCATTTATATTTCTGGTTACAGTTGTATTTTTAGGATAATATGATCAGGAGGGGGAGAAGGGGGGGGGGTGTCTTTCTCAAGTGTATATAAGCCTGTATTCTTGTTCTAATAAACAGTTCTATTTCTGGTGTACTCCAAGACTGGTGTTGTCTGGTTCTTGGGCTTACTATAGTCAGATCCATTGGTCTTGTGTTCCGGGACTTGGGAAGCAGCTTCTTGGCGGAAATACCAAACAGGGTGTCCAGAGTCCGTTACAGTACCTACCCGATGGGTCATGTGGGGGAGTATACATTGTGTCGGGTATAGAGGGATGTACAGTGCCTTGAAAAAGTATTCATACCCCTTGAAATTCTCCACATGTTGTCATGTTGCAACCAAAAACGTAAATGTATTTTATTGGGATTTTATGTGATGGACCAACACAAAGTGTCACATAATTGTGAAGTGGAAGGAAAATGATAAATGATACAAATAAATATGTGAAAAGTGTGTGTGTGTGTGTGGGGGGGAGGGGCATTTGTATGGCGCCCCCAGAAGTCAGTACTTTGTAGACCCCCCTTTTCTCTACAAGTCTTTTTGGGGGTGTCTCTACCAGCTTTGCACATCTAGAGAGGGACATTTCTGCCCATTCTTCTTTGTAAAATATCTCAAGCTCTGTCAGATTGGATGGAGAGCGTCTGTGATCAGCAATTTTCAAGTCTTGCCACAGATTCTCAATAGGATTTAGGTCTGGACTGTGACTGGGCCATTCTAACACATGAATATGCTTTGATCTAAACCATTCCATTGTAGCTCTGGCTGTACTTTAGAGTCGTTGTCCTGCTGGAAGGTGAACCCCCCCCCCCCCCCAGTCTCAAGTCTTTTGTAGACTCTAACCAGGTTTTCTTCTAAGATTGTCCTGTTCTTGTCTCCATCCATCTTCCCATCAACTCTGACCAGCTTCCCTGTCCCTGCTGAAGAAAAGCATCCCCACCACATGATGCTGCCACCACCATGTTTCACGGTGGGGATGGTGTGTTCAGGGTGATGTGCTGTGTTAGTTTCCCCCACACATAGCGTTTTGTTTTAAGGCCAAAAAGTTGAATTTTGGTCTCATGTGACCAGAGCACCTTCTTCCACACGTTTGCTGTGTCCCCCACATGTTTGCTGTGTCCCCCCACATGTTTGCTGTGTCCCCCCACATGCTTGCTGTGTCCCCCACATGGCTTCTCACAAACTACAAACAGGACTTCTTATGACTTTCTTTCCCCAATGTCTTTCTTCTTGTCACTCTTCCATAAAGGGCAGATTTGTAGAGAAGCACGACTAATAGTTGTCCTGTGGACAGATTCTCCCCCCTGAGCTGTGGATCTCTGCAGCTCCTCCAGAGTTACCATGGACCTCTTGGCTGCTTCTCTGATGAATGCTCTCCTTGCCCGGCCCGGTCAGTGTAGGTGGACGGCCATGTCTTGGTAGGTTTGTAGTTGTGCCATACTCTTTCCATTTTCCGATGATGGATTGAACAGAGCTCCGTGAGATGCTCAAAGCTTGGGAGATTCTTTTTTATAACCTGACCCTGCTTTATACTTCTCCACATCTTTATCCCTGACCTGTCTGGTGTGTTCCTTGGCCTTCATGATGCTGTTTGTTCACTAAGGTTCTCTAACAAACCTCTGAGGGCTTCACAGAACAGCTGTATTTATACTTAAATTACATGACACACAGGTGGACTCTATTTACTAATTAGGGGACTTCTGAAGGCAATTGGTTCCACTAGATTTTAGTTATCAGAGTAAAGGGGGCTGAATACAAATGCCCCCCCCCCCACACTTTTCACATATTTATTTGTATCATTTATCATTTTGCTTCCACTTCACAATTATGTGACACTTTGTTGGTCTATCACATAAAATCCCAATAAAATACATTTACGTTTTTGGTTGTAACATGACAAAATGTGGGAATTTTCAAGGGGTATGAATACTTTTTCCTGGCACGGTATACGGTGTAGAGAGGTGCTGTATACATTGTAGGTGGGTGTTGATTGCGGTACGGCCGGATGCTGGGTGAGAATTGAGATGAAGTGGAAGTCTGTGGTTGGAGGAAGGGAAGTCAGGTGGAAGTTCTCGGTTGGGGGGGGGGGGGGGAGGGGGTTCTCTGCAGATAATGCTTTATTAGGGAAGTGGCGGTTCCTCATTCCACTGCTAAAATTGTTTCCCCCTCACCCGACCATCTGCATTGGGACGCCAATATTTCTCAGGGCCTGGTGATGTTTACAGGGGATTGGTGGCCGGGGTCACCACCAGCCAATCGGATCGTGTTCTAGGGGGACGCAGACTCTCTGGTCAGGTTTCATCCAATGGAGGAGTGGGGGTTGGATATGGGAAGAGGGGTGACAATGGATGGTGGATATGAGAAAAGGGAGTGGGGGAGACATGAACCTGGGGGAGGGGAAATGAGGAAAAGTGGGTGTATCCCTGAATGGGGGAGGTGTGGAGAGAGCTAACAATAGCACCATCCATAAGACATAAGGGGCAGGGCTTGGAGGGAGGGGATATTAGGGGGAAGGCGGGGTTTGTAGAGTGACCACGCAGAGGGCGGAGCAGAGAACACCAGTGATGGTGCACTCTTGGTCAGAGGTGGGACTTGTCTACGCGGGAGGGGCGGGACTTAGTAGATGTAGGACTCCTGTATTATGAACTGGGGGATGGTCTCCACTATGGTAGCCAGCGGACATTGGGGGGATTTGGGGGGTTAGATGCCAGAGAAAGAAATGCAGACGGTAGGGGAGGGGACATTAAGGAGAAGAGTGCCTCTATCAGGGGGTAAGAAGTTTGGGGGGGTCCATCATGGAAAGGAAGGTTCCAATTCCAGTACAGGATATAAGGCCGCCATGGTGGGGCCCCTGGTCTTCTGGGCCCTGTACTCGGTTTACTTCTATTCCACCATAGTCTGTGTAGCAGGGAATTCTGGGTAATGTCTTCTTCTCCAGCAGGTGGTGATAAATTGCCCTCTGGTTCGAGGACTGAAGTACCATCAGGCCACGCCCAACTTCCACCAATGGCGAGACGCACGGCAGGTGTGGGGGCTGAACTTCAGCAGCAAGGAGGAGGCGGCACACTTTGCAGCAGGAATTGCTCAGGCTCTGGAGGCTCTGGACACAGGTGAGCGATTCCATCCAATTCCAGCCCCGAGAGACCAGCCAATCCCAGCCCCGAGAGACCAGCCAATCCCAGCCCCGAGAGACCACCCCATCCCAGCCCCGAGAGACCACCTCATCCCAGCCCCGAGAGACCACCCCATCCCAGCCCCGAGAGACCACCTCATCCCAGCCCCGAGAGACCACCTCATCCCAGCCCCGAGAGACCACCTCATCCCAGCCCCGAGAGACCACCTCATCCCAGCCCCGAGAGACCACCTCATCCCAGCCCCGAGAGACCACCTCATCCCAGCCCCGAGAGACCAGCCAATCCCAGCCCCGAGAAACCAGCCAATCCCAGCCCCGAGAGACCAGCCAATCCCAGCCCCGAGAGACCACCCAGGTCACCTGTATCCACCCATCATCCTGACTTCCACTTTTTTTTTTTTTAAGCCCATGATTAGAGCCAAGAGCAAATGAATATTTTTTTTTCTAACACTGAATCGCCTCTCCACCAATCAGGAAGCGCGGGTCTGATACCCATTTCCCGATTGGCTGAAAAGTCAGGCTATCCTTTTGGACGCCTAGGAGGAGGAGGAGGATGCATGGTGGAAGCCGCCGTGATCCACACCACAGGAGGAGTACGAAAGCTGCCGGACACGCTGCCCACCCACCCACTTCCTAGATGGGTTAAGTGCGGGGCCTTGATTACCCAACTGTCCTCCAGGGGGGGTTCTCACCGGCGGCCGACCGAAAGGGGGGTGGCTGTTTCCCGCCACCCCCCAAAAGACAAAACCATCAGCTTCCACTGCTGGCCACCCCCATACTTAAAAAGCCATCCTTGGACCCCACCAATCTACGCCCTATCTCCTTGCTCCCCTTTCCCTCTAAACTCCTTGAATGCCTGTTGTACAAACAACTGAATGACCACCTCAGTAAGAATAACCTTCTTGATCCCCTTCAGTCTGGATTTCGCCCTCAACACTCCATGGAAACTGCTCTCCTATAACTCACAAATGACTTGCTAACCGCAAAAACCAACGGACACTATTCTGTCCTCCTACTTATGGACCTTTTAGGCTGTCTTTGATATAGTTGACCTCCTTATCCTCGTCCTCCTCCTTCGGTCTCCATAAACGTTACTCCTCCTTCGGTCTCCATAAACGTTGCTCCTCCTTCGGTCTCCATAAACGTTACTCCTCCTTCGGCCTCCATAAACGTTGCTCCTCCTTCGGTCTCCATAAACGTTGCTCCTCCTTCGGTCTCCATAAACGTTGCTCCTCCTTCGGTCTCCATAAACGTTGCTCCTCCTTCGGTCTCCATAAACGTTGCTCCTCCTTCGGTCTCCATGACTGTGCTCTTCACTGGTTCTCATCGTACCTATCCCACCACACCTTCAGTGTCACTTACAATTCTACTTCCTCCCCTCCTCTTCCTTTCTCCGTTGGGGTCCCCCAAGGTTCTGTTCTTGGACCTCTCCTATTCTCCATCTACACCTCCTCCCTGGGTCAGCTGATGGCCTCCCATGGCTTCCAATATAATTTCTACGCTGATGACACCCAAATCTATCTCTCCACCCTTCATCTAACTCCCTCAGTCTTCTCACGTATCACCAACTTGGTAACAGACATATCAGTCTGGATGTCACACCACTTCCCCAAACTCAACTTGTCCAAAACCAAGCTCATAATATTTCTTCCCCCACGTGCTCCTTCCCCTGACTTCTCTGTCCAGAGCAATGGCACAACCGTCCACCAAACCACCCATCCCCACATGCCAAGGTCCTAGGTGTTATCCTGGACTCTGAACTCTCCTTTTGACCCCACATCCAATTACTTTCCAAATCTAGCCGCCTCAACATCCGCAACATCTCGAAACGACGTCTCCTCCGAAACGACGTCTCCTCCGAAACGACGTCTCCTCCGAAACGACGCCTCCTCCGAAACGACGCCTCCTCCGAAACGACGCCTCCTCCGAAACGACGCCTCCTCCGAAACGACGCCTCCTCCGAAACGACGCCTCCTCCGAAACGACGCCTCCTCCGAAACGACGCCTCCTCCGAAACGACGCCTCCTCCGAAACGACGTCTTTTCCTAACCAATGACACCACAAAGCTCCTAATTCACTCCCTGGTCATCTCTCGCCTCAACTACTGCAACTCCCTTAACATAGTCTATCCCCTTCAGTCCATCATGAACGCTGCTGCCAGACTCATCCACCTTTTATAAAACGCTCAGCGTCTGCTACCCCTCTCTGCCAATCCCTCCATTTATTACCACTCGCCCAACAAACTAAATTCAAAATACTAATAATAAGTTACAAAGCCGTCCACAACTCTGCCCACGGCTACATCACTGACCTGGTCTCAAAATACCAACCTAATCGTTCTCTTCATTCCTCAAGACCTCCTGCTCTCTAATTCCCTCATCACCTCCTCCCCATATTCGCCTCCCAGGACTTCTCCCGAGCCTCTCCCATCCTCTGGAATTCCCTACCCCAATCTGTCAGACTATCTACTTTTAGGCGATCCCTGAAAATGTTTCTCTTCAGAGAAGCCTACCCTGCCCCCACTTAACAATTGTTCTTTTATTTTCTTCAGCAGATCATCCCCCAGTTTTTTACCCTATTGTATCACTTGACCCTCCTAGATTGTTAGCTCTAAGGATCAGGACCCTCTGATTCCTATTGTATTGTATTGTATTGTATTGTAACTGTACTGTCTCTGCCCTTATGTTGTAAAGTGCTGCGCAAACTGTTATACATGCAATATAAATCCTGTATAATTATAACAATAATCCTGACTTTCACCTGACATTCTCCCGTCGTCACGACAGTCACCCCACCACCCCGACAGTCACCTGTCTTCCCAACATTACCCCCATCCCTCCTCCCCACAGGTGCCAGCTGGACTCCAATGAATGGACCCAAAGTAGAAGAGCCGGAACCCCCGAGGAGGTAAAAAAACTTCATCTTATGTTTGTACCCCAGGTTGCCCCCCCTCCCCCGTACAATGTCTGGGTCCCTCTGGGTTGCCCCCCCGTACAATGTCTGGGTCCCTCTGGGTTGCCCCCCTCCCCCCTGTACAATGGCTGGGTCCCTCTGGGTTGCCCCCCCCGTACAATGGCTGGGTCCCTCTGGGTTGCCCCCCTCCCCCCCCCCCCGTACAATGTCTGGGTCGCCCCCCCTCCCCCCTGTACAATGTCTGGGTTCCTCTGGGTTGCCTCCCCCGTACAATGTCTGGGTCGCCCCCCTGTTCAATGTCTGGGTCCCTCTGGGTTGCCTCCCCCGTACAATGTCTGAGTCCCTCCTGGGTTGCCCCCTCCCCTCTGTTCAATGTCTGGGTCGCCCCCCCGTACAATGTCTGGGTTGCCCCTTTCCCCCCTGTACAATGTCTGTCTGGGTTGCCCCCTAGGGTGACCATGTGTCCCGGATTGCCCGGGACAGTCCCGCATTTTGCAGGTCTGTCCCGGGCACATTCATTCCACGACAATACAGTGTCCCGGAATGAAACTGACACAGCCACCCCCCCCCCCCCCACGGGCCAATCTGATGCCCCCAAAAAAGGGCGCCACATCACCGCTTTACTCACTGACAGTACTTGTCCTGGCCGGGAATGTCTGGAGGAGCACAATCCCCGCCCCTGGCTTGTGATTGGAGAAATTCTAAATCCCGCCTCTTGTGTCCAATCTCTGTGCTGTGATTCGTTACAGCACAAGCTGAGTTTTGGGAAGAGGGGGTGTGTCCCTGAATGGTAGTTTGGAAATGTGGTCACCCTATTGCCCCCCCCCCCGTTCAATATCTGGGACCCTTTGGGTTCCCCCCCCCTGTAAAATGTCTGGGTCCCTCTGGGTTCCCCCCCCCCCTCCCTGTACAATGTCTGGGCCCCACCCCCTGTACAATGTCTGGGTTGCCCCCCTCCTCCTGTACAATGTCTGGGTTGCCCCCCTCCTCCTGTACAATGTCTGGGTTTCCCCCCTCCTCCTGTACAATGTCTGGGTTTCCCCCCTCCTCCTGTACAATATCTGGGACCCTTTTGGGTTCCCCCCCCTGTAAAATGTCTGGGTCCCTCTGGGTTCCCCCCCCCTCCCTGTACAATGTCTGGGCCCCACCCCCTGTACAATGTCTGGGTTGCCCCCCTCCTCCTGTACAATGTCTGGGTTTCCCCCCTCCTCCTGTACAATATCTGGGACCCTTTGGGTTCCCCCCCCCTGTAAAATGTCTGGGTCCCTCTGGGTTCCCCCCCCCTCCCTGTACAATGTCTGGGCCCCACCCCCTGTACAATGTCTGGGTTGCCCCCCTCCTCCTGTACAATGTCTGGGTCCCTCTGGGTTGCCCCCCTCCCCCACCCCATACAATGCCTGCATCCCTGGCACAACATGCTATGGTCCATCATTCTGGGCCCATTTGGGTGGGGGGAGGAGAAGGCAGAGATTAAATGTTCTCTAACTGTCTGTGACGTCTTCTATCCTCAGACCTCCGGAACCGGAGCAGAAAGTCCAGAGTCCAGGTGAGATACCGGCATGTGGGACGGGCTGGGGAGGCGGCTAAATACACCTACAGCCTCTCATACACTATATTACCAAAAGTATTGGGACGCCTGCCTTTACACACACATGAACTTTAATGGCATCCCAGTCTTAGTCCGGAGGGTTCAATATTGAGTTGGCCCCGCCCTTTTCATCTATAACAGCTTCAACTCTTCTGGGAAGGCCGTCCATAAGGTTTAGGAGGGTGTCTATGGGAAGGTTTGACCATTCTTCCAGAAGAGCATTTGTGAGGTCAGGCACTGATGTTGGACGAGAAGGCCTGGCTCGCAGTCTCCGCTCTAATTCATCCCAAAGGTGTTCTATCGGGTTGAGGTCAGGACTCTGTGCAGGCCAGTAAAGTTCCTCCACCCCAAACTTGCTCATCCATGTCTTTTATGGACCTTGCATTGGGTGGAGCTTGGCCCCTTAGTTCCAGTGAAGGGAGCATACCAAGACATTTTGGACAATTTCATGATCCCAACTTTGTGGGAGGAGTTTGGGGACGGCCCCTTCCTGTTCTAACATGACTGCGCACCAGTGCACAAAGCAAGATCCATAAAGACATGGATGAGCGAGTTTGGAGTAGAGGAACAGAGTCCTGACCTCAACCCAAACACGCTTTGAGATAAATTAGAGCTGGGACTGGGACTTCTCATCCAACATCAGTGCCTGACCTCACAAATGCTCTTCTGGAAGAAAGGTCAAACATTCCCATAGACACCCTCCTAAACCTTGTGGACGGCCTTCCCAGAAGAGGTGAAGGTGTTATAGCTGCAAAGGGCGGAGCCAACTGCATATTGAACCCTCCGGACTAAGACTGGGATGCCAGTAAAGTTCATGTGCGTGTAAAGGCAGGTGTCCCAATACTTTTGGTAATCTAGTGTATATATGTAGCCTGTGGGCGGGGGTTATACTTTACTGTGTGTAAACCCCCCCCCCCCCCCCACCAACCCACACACCTATATACACAGTGTCATAACCATCCTCTGAAGATCAGGTTGCTTTGTATCTTCTCTGACTTCTCTCTCCTTCTCCTTCCAGTTGCCCCGGTTACTCCACCATCAAGTGGTCCTCCAGCTCCACCTGGCCCACCACCTCCACCAGGGCCACCACCAGTTTCTGGGGGTCCTCCAGCTCCTCCAGGGGGTCCTCCAGCTCCTCCTGGGGGTCCTCCAGCTCCACCGCCTATGCCTTCTGGGGGGGGTGGTCCTCCCCCTCCCCCTCCTCTACCGTCTGCTGCAGGCGGCGGGGGTGCTGGTGGTGGAGCCGGCGGGTTGGCGGCCGCACTGGCTGCAGCCAAGCTGAGGAAAGTGGCAAAGGTGAGTGTGAGGTACTGTGGGGGGAAGGGTAACGGGGCAGATATAACCATCGGAGGAGGGTGATGGGGCAGGTATAATTATTGGGGGAGGGGTGTAGAAGAGCATTGTCTTGGGGCCAATGGAGGCCAAGCCCATCCTCCGTACATTATCTGCACCTTGTCGTCTCCTCACCCCAATTGGGCGTCTGCTCAGATCTGATTTCTGACTTTGCTGGGATCGGGGAGGAGAAGTTGCCCCCCTCCCCAATATCTGACCATTGTTCCATCTGTTCCGCAGGATGATGGGGGCGGGACATCTCCAGCGGGCGCGGGGCCACCCAAGCCGGACGCCAGCCGCACCAGTGGAGGAGCATCGGCAGGGGGAGGAGGCGGAGGAGGACTGATGGAGGAGATGAACAAAAAGCTGGCCCGCCGGTAAGAGAATTCATTGTCTTGTCTCCCCACCCCATCATACCACAGACAGCGAACACCATAGCGTGCTCCTAGTCCCAGTCTGTCAGTAAAGGAATTAACCCTGCCCCCATCATACTACAGACAGCGAACACCATAGCACGCTCCTAGTACTAAACTAGTGGTGACACCCTACCCCACCCCTGCCTGAGACTCCGCCTTCCTTCCAGCCAATAGCCAGGAACATTCATATTCTGTGTGCATTGTGGGTGGAGCCAGACACATCCAGTTCCTAGAAGATGAGTGGCGGATTGGGCACACTCTGCTGTGATTGGCTGGAATAGGAGGGTCCTGGCCAGCCTGTGATTGGAGGAACATGGGGCCGCCGCTTTCATGCTCATCCTCAGGTGTGGGTCAGCTCACATCCCGGAGGAAGAGAATCAGTATGACCGCCAGGCGTTTACTTTATATACAAAATTTCTGTACCGTGATGGCTCCGCCCACTTCAGGGCTGTGCACGATCTATACCTGTCACGGAATTGCTTCCCACACTCCGCTTGAGTGCTTCCATCATATATTGCTTCCTCCCAGTCTGAATATAGATATCAGATATTCCAACCGCTGACAACCACAAACTAGGCAGTACTCGTTTTGGCTGCTGACCAGGAACTGTTTATTGTAACACTCGGGACAATCCCCCCCCCTCCTTTGCATTCAGGGCGGGGTAGACTGTCCAATCAGCTGGGAGAGCTGTTGGAGGAATTCCCCCCTCCCTCCTCACAGTAAACACACATATACATCCCATAATAGGTTGCTCCCAAGGCAGACAGGCACAATAGAACAATGGGATACAGCCACACCTAACACATAGAAACCCCCACCCCACCTCAAACCATCTAGCAATGGTCTCTGATGAACGGTGGACTTTATCTTCCCGCCCAAAGTGACTCTCATAATTACAGAACACCATGTGACTACAGTGGGTGTGGCCTGAATTAATTTCTTACACATGAATGCCAATCATAGAATAGTACAGGGAGGTCATATGATCACTCTGACTCCGCCTCCTATTGATTCTGCAGGCTGAAGATGTCACAACAGGGCGATCGTCCCGCCCCCACCACGCAGGATGACAGCGATATACAGAGTGGGAGGGGCCAAACTGGTAAGTGACATTAGCGTAATATTGTCCCGCCTTTGGGGTTTTGCTCACCCGGATACCTGGGGGGGACGCCATTAACCACATGCCAAACGATTGCATCATTGGAACGCTTCACTGTGATGTCATCAGATGGTGGAGGAAACTGTCAATCACTCGCTGGAGGTCAACGGACATATAGGGGGGGACTGGGGGGTGTATAGAGGAAATGTGGGGGGGGGGACATATAGAGGAGAGGTGATGTATAGGGGAAACGGGGGGTATAGAGGAGAGGATGTAGGGTTGGGAGAGAGAGAGAGATTTTATATATATATATATATCCACTTCTCTACTGTGCACGAAAACCCCCTTCCCGCCCAAGCCATTTTTCAGCTTTCAGCGCTGTCACACTTTGAATGACAATTGCGCGGTCGTGCGACGTGGCTCCCAAACGAAATTTGCGTCCTTTTTTTCACACAAATAGAGCTTTCTTTTGGTGGTATTTGATCACCTCTGCGGTTTTTATTTTTTGCGCTATAAACAAAAGAAGAGCGTCCAGTTTGGAAAAAAAACACTATTTTTTAATTTTTGCTATAATAAATACCCATTTTTTTTTTTTTATAAAATTTTCCTCAGTTTAGGCCGATACGTATTCTTCTACATATTTTTGGTAAAAAAAAAATCGCAATAAGCGCGTATTGATTGGTTTGCGCAAAAGTTATAGCGTGTACAAAATAGGGGATAGATTTATAGCATTTTTATTTTTTTATTAGTAATGGCGGCGATCTGCGATTTTTTTTTTTTTTTATTGTGACTGCGATATTGCGGCAGACACATCGGACACTTTTGACACATTTTTGGGACCATTCACGTTTATACAGCGATCCCTGCTATAAAAATGCATTGATTACCGTATAAATGTGATTGGCAGGGAAGGGGTTAACCACTAGGGGGCGGGAAGGGGTTAAATATGTTCCCTCAATGTGTTCTTACTGTGGGGGGAGGGGACTGACTGGGGGAGGTGACCGATGGTTGTCCCTATGTACAAGGGACACACCATCGGTCCCCTCTCAGGATGTGGATCTCTATGTTTACACACAGAGATCCACTTTCCTGCTCGTTTCCCGGGCAATCGCGGATGCCGGGCGGCAATCGCGGCCGCCGGGCACGCGCACCGGGTCCTTGTGAACGTGGCCCTCCCAGCTCCTTTTAAAGGGAGGACGTCATATGACGTCCTCCCAGAACAAGAGTATCCTCCGCCCGCCGTCAATTGACAGTGGGCGGGGGACAAGTGGATATATATATATATATCTCTCTATCTCTCCCCGATTTATAAAAAGTCTACACACCCCGGGTGGTAAAATGTCGGGTTTTGTGATGTAAAAAAAAATGGGACAAAGATAAGTCATTTCAGAACTTTTCCCACCTTTTAATGTGACCAATAAACTGTACAACTCAGGGGAACAACAAACTGATATCTTTAAGGGGGGGAAGGTTAAAAATAAAAAAACATAAAATAATGTGGTTACATAAGTGTGCACACCCTCTTATAACTGGGGATTTTGCTGTGTTTAGAATTAAGCAATCACATTCAAACTCATGTTAAATAGGAGTCAGTACACACCTCCCATCATTTAAAGCCCCAAATAAAGCTCAGCTGTTCTAGTAGGTCTTTCCTGACATTTTCTTAGTCACATCCTACAGCACAAGCCATGGTCCTCAGAGAGCTTCCAAATCATCAGAGGGATCTCATTGTTAGAAGGTATCAGTCAGGAGAGAAGGGTACAAGGCATTAGATATACCGTGGAGAAAATAGGACACAACAGTGACATCACCAAGAACTGGACGTCCCTCCAAAACTGATGAAAAGACGAGAAGAAAACTGGTCAGGGAGGCTGCCAAGAGGCCTACAGCAACATTTAAAGGATCTGCAGGAATATCTGACAAGTACTGGCTGTGTGGTGACAAATCTCCCGTATTCTTCATATGTCTGGACTATGGGGTAGAGTGACAAGACTATTCTTACCAAGAAAAACATCCAAGCCCGGCTACATTCTGCAAAAACACATCTGAAGTCTCCTAAAAGCATGTGGGAAAATGAGTTCTGGTCTGATGAAACCAAGGCTGAACTTTTTGGCCATAATTCCAAAAGATATGTTTGGTGCAAAAACAACACTGAACATCACTAAAAGAACACCATACCCACCGTGAAGCATGGTGGTGGCAGCATCATGCTTTGGGGTTGTTTTTCTTCAGCTGGAACAGGGGCCTTAGTCAAGGTAGAGGGAATTATGTTTAGAGTTAACAAAACGGCGGCATTTAATAAGGCTGAAGGCACCAGGTGGGGAAAGATATCCATTAACAGGCAGAGGCTGCAGCATTGCAGATTCTGAGGGTGTAAGAGACCCCCCCGCAGTGACCACCTTCTACCCCCTACTATCCCCTGAGTGATTACAGAGGATCCTGGCAAAATCCAGAGCGGCACAGCAATTTCTGTTCTTCCTTTCCCACTTTGCCTGAAGCTTGAATGGATGATCAAGGGAGGTGAGAGGTCCTGGAGAAAGACTGCCGCCGCAGCATTTGGAGTCGGTGGGGATGTGAGCCCCCACGCAGACCCCCTTGAAGTGACAGTGGTTGGAGAGGAACTTCACAAAGTGGCACAGTAACCACATATTTTTGATTCCCTTCTCTGACTTTGCTTGAAGCTGGAAACGAGCCTTCCGGGACAGATGACCAGTGGATGGGTGAGAGACAACCATAGTATTTTTCCATTTCCCTCATGTGGGCTATAAGTAAGGGGGGAAAAAGTAAAGACTGTAAAAAAAAAACACACAGACCTTAATACAGACTCTGACTTTAAAGTTGGCAGTTGCTTCCCTCCTTTTATTTTTTTGGAAGGCCTTATTTTATTTTTTTTCCTTCAATTTTTTTCCTCTGCTTTACGGTGTTTTTGTTATCAAATCCCCCTATCTCTCTGACTTTGTGAACTGGACACATAGACCTAACCCACTTGATAGAGTCACCTGGAGCCATTTACAGAGCTATCAAGGGGGCTAATCCAGTTAAGAGGGGTGGAGGGAAGTATATAAACACATTCTAAAACACACATTCAACACAACGCACCACTAAGGCAAGCCAGGCAGCAAGTCAAGCAGCTGCAAAACTTGGTAAATATGCACATACCCCAGATCAGACTGTAACCCAGACCCCTCCAAAAAACACTTAACAGAACCAGCAGGCACATCCTACACCACAGGCGGGTGGTTCAGGGTAAGAAGAAGTCAAGGACACCCCCAAGCAACTTCGATAACAGAAACAAGTGATTTGGAGGGGAAATCCCAGGTGACCGGAGAGACCAGGGAGGTACTGGGATTATTAGCTGAAGAGAGGGGGCTAGTAGAGGCAGGCAGAGCTGTCCTTTAAAGGAGGTTTTGACAGCAATTAACTTCTGCAAATCTTCCCTAAATGAAGTTATCACCCAGCTTAAAACTATACAAGAAGAACTATCTTTTGTTAGACATAACCTACAAACCATAAGCGAAAGAACTACAGCCCTGGAGGAGAGAGTTTGTTTTGTGGAGGATGATCTAGCTCCCCTTAAAAGAGAAATGTGAATGGTGAGAGAACAAATGGTTAAACAGGAGTTAAAAATGGACGATATAGAAAACAGATTGCGGAGGAAGAACGTTAGGATTGTGGGACTCTCTGAACATAGCGAGGGTCCAGACCCCATAGCATTTATGGAAAAATGGCTTGGAGAGACATTCGGTCAGGAATCTTTCTCATTGTTTTTTACGATTGAGAGAGCGCATAGGGTACCCTCTAAACCCCCTCAATCTGGAGGCGCCCCCCCCCCCCCCGTTCCCTCTTAGTGAAGATGTTATGACAATTATTATTATGACAATAATACAGAAAGCTAGAGACTTTGGGCAACATTCTCTTTAATGGAACTAGGGTATCTATATACCCGGATTTCTCATCCGAGCTACGTTTTGGAGAAATAAAACGTAAATTACAGCAGATGAAAATAACGTGCGCATTATTATACCCGACAAGATTGTGAGTAAACGCATCAGAGGGGACGAGGTATTTTGATACGCCTCAGGGGTTAACAACTTACAAAGGGAACCCATAGAAAGTATGGACTGTTCTATTTGGATATCCAGGAGTTGCTATGAGCACGCACAACTAAGCTCAAATCACGAAGTATGCAGCACGAACTCCCCTTTTTTTTTTTTTTTTCTTTTTTCTTTTTTCCAGTAGTAATTAACCATATGTAAGGGGAAAGGAAAGTTTTATTTTATTTTTTTTGGACTGAGACAATGGGAAATATTTGGGAGAGGAGGGAGGGGGTCTGTGTTTTAGAATGTTTGGAGTGAGGTGCACAAAACCCCCTTTTACAGGGGGAGACTGTCAGGAACCCTCTGTGTTTGTGGGTTATTTTTCTTGGTTTTTATTTTTGTGTTCTTGTTTATTTGTTTGTACGTGGGGGTTTTTTTATTAGTGGGGCGGGTGGGAGGTTGGGGGGAGAGTGAGGGATTTAAACCAGCAAAAAACAAAGAGTGAAAAAATTCAAGAGAAGGGTGTAAGGGAAGGTCACAATAGTAAGTCCCAATTCAAGCCTAGAGAGGCGGTGGAATGGACACGAGAGCTAGGTAGTGGGCACGAAAGGTGTGAATGGTGTGTATGGAATAGAAGGCTCAGAACTTTAGGTTTAAAACGCAATTATTTCTTTCTTTATCACAGGAAGGATATGTTAACAAGTACAGACACGGTTTATTAAGGATACACCACAAAATGGATATGTTTTATGATTATTAGAAGTGAAAATTAATGACTAGAGGGGCACAGACAAAAAAAACTGACAGTAGGCTCCTGGAATGTTAGGGGTCTGGGAGACCTAGGAAAAAAAATAGTCTTATCAATGGCAAGGATATACAGGTCCGCAATTCTATGTCTTCAGGAGATACCCCTTACGAATATCTCTATACCCCAATTGGGGTGGGGAGATTTTCGGATACAGTATCACTCCGTTCATACGCCTTATTCTAGAGGGGTGTGTATTCTAATTAAGTCAGGAATAATGTTTAATTGTATACAGAGTAAGACTGATGAACTAGGGTGCAATGTTTTTCTATACTGTAAATTTAGAGAATAGAACCTATATACTGGCTAATGTATATATCCCTCCCCCCTTTAATACCACGGTTTTGTGTAGCCTCATGGAGTTTGTTCTGGACAAGCCTGGGGTCCCGATAATTGTTATGGGTGATTTTAACTTGGTCCTAAATTGCGCACTGGATAGATTCCCCCGAACGTCGCAAATAGATAAAGCTAGGGACGAAAGATTGTCTCAGTATTTGGGAGAGATGGGTCTTGGAGACATATGGAGAACAAGGAACCCGGAGGTCCGGTGCTACTCGTGCTTTTCCAGAACACTCACCACTTTATCAAGAACTGATCTAGTTTTAGGAAATGAGGAGGCGATACCCATAATAAGGAAGGTGAGCTACATGACATGGGGACTGTCAGACCATTCCCCGTGACAGTCATTTTAGAGACAGGGGAAGGTAATTATATGAGAGAAGGCAGAATAAGCCCACAATGGATGAAACTAATGGAAGAACCGCAGGGGGTACTAAGAGCAATTAGGGAATTTGTTGAGATAAAATCAAGGCACTGCATCAGAGGGGGTAGTATGGGATACACTGAAGGCCTTTTCCCGAGGTAAAATGATGCAACAAATATCAAAAATGAACACAAAAATCTAGGGGGGGGGGGGAGAGAGCGGCTAGTGAGGAAGTGTTAAAAACGGAAGAACAATACATTAATGATCCAACACCTAATAGCCCTAGAGCATGGACAGTAGCACAGCAGAACGACCGCCTCATAATACAGAAGAAAACAGAAAATATATTTCAAAGGCAATTAGCATTTGCGGAGGGCAAAAGTGTAGGTCGAATGTTAGCCCACCTAGTTAAGACGAACTCATCTACATCAGGGGTCCCGGCGATTACTGTTGGGGAGGACAGAATATCCTCCCACACACCAGAGATGGTGGATAGATTCCAGGAGGATTATGCAGATTTATATAGGTCTAGACAAGAGGAAATGAGGGAAGAAATGGACAACTTTTTCCGGAAACTGATTATCCCCCCCACTTTCCGAGATAGACAGGAAGGAATTAGATAAACCCATCACATTGGAAGAAATCCAAATGATAGTGAAAGAGATGGCGGGACAAAAATCTGCGAGGCCAGATGGCCTCCCGGTTAAGATTTACCGCCACTTCGGCAAGGAGCTGCTTCCGGAACTTATGAAAGTTCTAAATTGGTCCGCGATGAAGGGAAAACTTCCCTCATCTATGATGGAATCGACTATAATAGTTATTCACAAAGAGGGAAAAGATCCACTTAACACCTCCTCATATAGACCCATATCCTTATTAAATTCGGATATAAAAATATTGTCGAAGTCCTGGCAGCTAGATTAAACAAAGTAATAGAGAAACTTGTCCATCCCGGCCAATCGGTATTCATACCTGGGAGGGCCACTAATATAAATATAAGGCGAGTATATCTTAATCTCCAACAGACGAGGATGGAGGGAGGGTAATTGTTTCATTAGACACCGCCAAGGCTTTTGACACCTTTGAATGGCAATATTTGGGGCGAGTCCTAGAAGAATTTCAAATTGGCCCGATCTTTACAAATTGGGTAAAGTTGCTATATAAAACGCCAGTAACGAAAGTATAAAAGTGAACAACGCTCAATCTGATCGGTTTTGATTGCAGAGGGGAACGAGACAGGGGTGCCCCGCTGTCTCCCCTTCTCTTTGCCCTCCCAATCAAATCTTTGGCAATAGCTCTTGAGATAAAAAGGTTTAAACGAGGCGAGATAGTAGAGAAAGTGGTATTGTACGTGGATGACCTTCTCCTGCTCCTAGGAGACACGCAGAACTCTCTCTCAGGAAAGCTAGGGAAGAAATTAAAAACTTTGGCCAATTTTCTGGACTTCACTATAAATTGGGAAAATCCATGTTGCTACCAATAGATCCATTAGAAAACCCTCTGCCACAAGAGGCTGAACAAATCCAAATAAAATACTTGGGGATAATCATTTCTAGAGACCCTAATCCATATATCGTAGATAATATGGTCCCATTATTGGATAAATATAAGGGGAAAATTAAAGTATGGAAACGGCTCCCACTATCAGTGGCGGGTCGATGTAACTTGATAAAAATGGTGTGGATGCCGCAGCTCCTTTTTATGTTTTACAAAATTCCCCAGTGTGGATATATAAAAAATGGTTCCAAAAGATAGATACCACCTTTAGGGAACTAATTTGGAAAAAAAGGGGTGGCAAGAATTTGATTAAATATTCTTCAAAGATCTAAGCAAGAAGGAGGTGTGGCATTACCACACCCGTTCAGTTATTTCCTTGCAGCACAGCTCCAATATATGAAGGGATGCAACACGGAAGGGGGTGAAATAGAGAGGAGGTTACTCCTACATACAGGGTTGTTTGAAGGAATTTGAGGGCCCCAAGCAAAATGGACATGGAGGCCCCCCCCACTCATGCAAAGCCTACAGGACCGTGGGATGGACAGGGGGACAGTGGGATGGACAGGGGGATGGTGGAGGGGGGGGGGGCTGCTGCAGGTGTAGTGAGAGGCAAACAAGTAGTGGGAGAGGAAAGATGGTGAACAGATGGACAGAAGGGCTGGGTGTGAGGAGTAGTCATCAACGTGTGTGTGCAGTGCCAGTGAGGGGTTCATGCTGGGTCACATGATTTCAAGTCCCAGCATGAACCCTCCCTGCCCTGCTAGGATGTGTCAGTCTGTGTGTCCTTCTCCTGCTCCAGTCCGTCCTGCAGCCCACCCTTATGATGTTGGTGACACAATGGTGAGCAATGCATTTTACTTGCCTTTCTACTCTGTCACACTAACACTGACTCACAGCTGCAATCTGTCTCTCTGTCACGACGTGTTTCTGTACTGCAGCATGCCGCTGCCTGAGTGTGTGCCTGGCTGGACTCGAGCCGAGGAGAGGACATACAGGGAGTGGGAGGAGGTGGGTGGAGGCGGAGCTAGCTAGATCTTCCGAGTCCTCCGCTGTGATAGGCACAACTCTGCCTCTCTCCTGCTCTGCTCGTGACGTCACTGGTTGCTACACGCCAAGCGGGTGGCAGGGTAGCAACCAGCACAGTGCCAGGCTAGCTAGGGGTCCGTCCACGGTCTCAGTCAGATCGATCGATCATGCATTAGATCGACCCAGGGCGGAAATCCAGGACAGTGACAGGCAGCAGGCAGGCACCCTAGGCCAGCTCGGGGCCCCAAGCAATTGCTTGTTTTGCCTGTCCTGTTGTGACGGCCCTGCCTACATAACACCATACATAGTTCCCTAGTAGAAACTATGGAGGCAGGATCCTTCCCTCGGAAACTACCCACTTTAGCCCTTATGATGAGAGTATGGAAGGCAGCACTGGGATATAACGGGCTAACATAGTATACACCCCTGTGGGAAAATAATAACTTGGGGGGAAATACAGAAGATGGGGACAGTCAGGGAATGGGAGAGACAAGGAATAAAGAACATCATCCAGCTGTATCAAGACGGTATATTAAAAACCTTTCAGGCACTAAGAGAACAATATGCATTACCAAATACATCATTTTATAGATACCTGCAGATCAGGCACGCTCTTGCAGATCAGTACAAAGGAACGGTAATAGAATGGAGTAAGATCCCACTGCTCCAGGAAATTATCAATACAAGAACATCAAAGGGTCTAATATCAAAAGTTTACCCTAGTATATACAGGTCCTTCTCAAAAAATTAGCATATTGTGATAAAGTTCATTATTTTCTGTAATGTACTGATAAACATTAGACTTTCATATATTTTAGATTCATTAAACACAACTGAAGTAGTTCAAGCCTTTTCTTGTTTTAATATTGATGATTTTGGCATACAGCTCATGACAACCCAAAATTCCTATCTCAAAAAATTAGCATATCATGAAAAGGTTCTCTAAACGAGCTATTAACCTAATCATCTGAATCAACTAATTAACTCTAAACACCTGCAAAAGATTCCTGAGGCTTTTAAAAACTCCCAGCCTGGTTCATTACTCAAAACCGCAATCATGGGTAAGACTGCCGACCTGACTGCTGTCCAGAAGGCCATCATTGACACCCTCAAGCAAGAGGGTAAGACACAGAAAGAAATTTCTGAACGAATAGGCTGTTCCCAGAGTGCTGTATCAAGGCACCTCAGTGGGAAGTCTGTGGGAAGGAAAAAGTGTGGCAGAAAACGCTGCACAACGAGAAGAGGTGACCGGACCCTGAAGAAGATTGTGGAGAAGGACCGATTCCAGACCTTGGAGGACCTGCGGAAGCAGTGGACTGAGTCTGGAGTAGAAACATCCAGAGCCACCGTGAACAGGCGTGTGCAGGAAATGGGCTACAGGTGCCGCATTCCCCAGGTCAAGCCACTTTTGAACCAGAAACAGCGTCAGAAGCGCCTGACCTGGGCTACAGAGAAGCAGCACTGGACTGTTGCTCAGTGGTCCAAAGTACTTTTTTCGGATGAAAGCAAATTTTGCATGTCATTCGGAAATCAAGGTGCCAGAGTCTGGAGGAAGACTGGGGAGAGGGAAATGCCAAAATGCCTGAAGTCCAGTGTCAAGTACCCACAGTCAGTGATGGTCTGGGGTGCCATGTCAGCTGCTGGTGTTGGTCCACTGTGTTTTATCAAGGGCAGGGTCAATGCAGCTAGCTATCAGGAGATTTTGGAGCACTTCATGCTTCCATCTGCTGAAAAGCTTTATGGAGATGAAGATTTCATTTTTCAGCACGACCTGGCACCTGCTCACAGTGCCAAAACCACTGGTAAATGGTTTACTGACCATGGTATTACTGTGCTCAATTGGCCTGCCAACTCTCCTGACCTGAACCCCATAGAGAATCTGTGGGATATTGGGAAGAGAAAGTTGAGAGACGCAAGACCCAACACTCTGGATGAGCTTAAGGCCGCTATCGAAGCATCCTGGGCCTCCATAACACCTCAGCAGTGCCACAGGCTGGTTGCCTCCATGCCACGCCGCATTGAAGCAGTCATTTCTGCAAAAGGATTCCCAACCAAGTATTGAGTGCATAACTGAACAGAATTATTTCAAGGTTGACTTTTTTTGTATTAAAAACACTTTTCTTTTATTGGTCGGATGAAATATGCTAATTTTTTGAGATAGGATTTTTGGGTTTTCATGAGCTATATGCCAAAATCATCAATATTAAAACAAGAAAAGGCTTGAACTACTTCAGTTGTGTGTAATGAATCTAAAATATATGAAAGTCTAATGTTTATCAGTACATTACAGAAAATAATGAACTTTATCACAATATGCTCATTTTTTGAGAAGGACCTGTACAAGGGGAGCCTGAGAGGAACACAAGGCCCGATACAAAAGAAGAAGTGGGAAAGAGATGTTGGTAACATAACTGTAATGGCACCCCAAGTATGAAAGGGGTTAGCGCCGTTTAGGATATTCCCTTTCCGGACACAAGGCAGTTACAAACACTCCAGTCAGGCGAACAAGACCCATAAGAATAATTCCCCCTCAATAACGAGACAAACGCTCTGTCTTGAGGTTTCAAGCAGGACTGACAATCTTTATTGAAAAGACCACAAGTTTTATACACCGTCAAAAGAGGAGGTGCATCATATTTCTCTGGAAATACACCTGTGACCAGACCTAATTAACATGCTAATTAACTAATCCCTTTTAAGCAGCCTGGTGCCTCAGAGTGTCCTAGTCTGGCTGTTGCCTTAACTCTAATACACATCATCACAGTACTCCTTCATACAATAGCAGAGTTAATTACCACAAGCCAAGATGAAAAGACCCTTATGCCGCGTACACACGACCGTTTTTCATGACGAGAAAAATGCCATTTTTTTTTTATTTGGTCATTAAAAACTATCGTGTGTGGGCTCCAGAGCACTTTTCGCAACGTGAAAAATGGGCATTAAAAATTTCGAACCTGCTCTATTTGTTTTTCTCGTCGTGAAAAACGGCCGTGTGTATACTTTAATGACATGAAAAAAACGCGCATGCTCAGAAGCAAGTTATGAGACGGGAGCGCTCGTTCTGGTAAAACTAGCGTTCAGAATGGAGATGGCACATTCGTCACGCTGTAACGGACTGAAGAGCACAAGGCTGAAAAGCGCGAATCGTCTCTCACCAAACTTTTACTAACACGAGGATCAGCAAAAGCAGCCCAAAGGGTGGCGCCATCCGAATGGAACTTCCTCCTTTATATTGCAGTCGTACGTTTCGTACGTCACCGCGCTTTGCTCGAGCGTTTTTTTTTCACGATCGTGTGTAGGCAAGGCAGGCTTGAGAAGAATCACGTCGAGAAAAACATCGTTTTTTCAATGACATTAAAAACTGTCGTGTGTAAGCGGCATTAGAAGCTATCCTAGAGCCATTTGCATTACAACAGACAGGTGTCTCAGGGGGGTGATGACATTAGCATCGTTAAGCAATAGACGGTCGGCCTGTTACATTGAACTTCCTGGAATGCCCAAATAACATCTTCATATTTCTTGAGAGATATTGTTAATGAATATTACTGTCGCATTTTAAATAGTCCAAGATATATTTTCTCAGTCACCCACGCCCCTATTAGGGACACGGGTGATTTAGACATAAGAGGTGCAAGGGGAATCTGAAGCAAGGGTATCCCATACTTTCTACGAGATTCTGGGTTCCACGGGCCCTCCCGTTACAATAACCGAGATACAGTGGGAAAGAATCCTGGAACTTGCCCCATTGGTTTCATTATCTCCACCCCCCCCCCCCCCCCCCCCTCCCAGAGGATGTCTCATCTGTTTTTATTAAATAGAGCTTATTATTATACCCCGGACAAGCTTTTCCGGTTTGGTTGTAGATCAGATGCCACCTGCCCTAGATGTGGAAGAAATGAAGGGGATATGATCCACATGTTTTGGAGATGGCCGAAACTATTTCGGCATTGGAGGGAGGTAGTGGGAATCATTGAGCAGATTTTTGAAGTTAATATGGAATTGGAACCAATACAATGTGTTCTGGGCAGAGGGAGAAGGTAAAATTGGTAATAACCAGCTCGCAATTTTGAGATGCCTATTTCAGGCAAGGAGGCTGATTGCACAGAGATGGCAAACGGCTCTCTCCCACCGTCCAGCAAAGAATGGGAAAAAAGTATGAATACAACGATACTGAAGGAAAGAGTTGCCTATATCAGGCAAGGTGCTCTTAAAAAAAAATTTGATTAAAATCTGGAGACAGTGGTGGGAGAAAAGTAATATCCAAATCCTAATGAATAGTTGGGAAAGAAGGGAAGAGATGATTTAAGGAAATAAAGGGTTAAGTGGGAATGATAGAGGAATGAAAGTAGACGGATGTGAGAGTGGGATAAATGCGTTAGACAGGGGAGGGAAGATATGGGGACGATTGCCGGAAAGAATAGTCTAATTAGAAGTGTAGCGGGGTCCCCAAATTTAATTCCGCTATACCTAAATTTAGGGGAAGGTTTGAGCTGTAGTTGGGCTAAGATCACCTTAATTGTTAGGGCATTCTGTTTTTATACCACAGGTAGTATACTGGTGTGTGTGTGTGTGGTTCCCTGTGGCCTGTAGGTGGTGCTGCCATAATGGGCCAGGGTTGAACTGCTGGTATAGTGCTGTGCCTTGGATGTCCTCTCTTGGCAGTTGTGTGGTAGGCGTGGTCGGCCTGCTGTGCACGCCGGGAGAGGATATAAAGGGGGCAGGCGCTGCTTGCGAAGGGGTTCGGGGGTCCATTCTTGGTTCCAGAGTTGGAGTCCTGGTACGTGGTACCTGGCCCTCCTGGCCAGGGGCCCGCGTACGTATCAGTCCCAGGCACCTTTAGCCCTGGGGCTGCAACAACAACCTTGGGCCCAGCACCTTTAGCTGGGGCCCGTGTCCTGGAAGGATAAATCCCAGGGTGCCTCTGGCATGGGGACCCGTTCTGAGATGAGGAGGCCGGGGGAGGACCCTTCTGAAAGACCGGTGAAAAGTCCACGGAGAAAGAAGGGCCTGGTAACTCTCTGGAGGGATTAGATCCATCCAACACCAGAGGATTGGGATTAACGGTTCTGTGGCAGAGAATCTCCTAGTCGCATCTAAAAGGGGAAAATTAAAGAAACGTCCGAGCATCACTTCGGCTGCTAGGATCCGCTTTCATAGGGAACTATCCGGGTGAGCTAAGCCTACTTGAGGAACGAGTGGTGAATATATAATTTGTCTTGTGCCGGAACTCATATCCAAACTCTTACTGTCCTGTCTTCTATCCATTGACTTTGCATATAAAGAAATAAACTCTACGTTGGAGTTTACTACTGGTGTGGACCTTGGAGTTATTAGGGGATATAGAGACTTGTCCTTACATTCTAAGAGACGAGACCCAACTAAAGGGAGAACCTCGCTCAGGACCCTAGTTTGTGACAACGCTCAACCTCTTCACACAAGAGGGTACGGGCAGGTAGCATGGTGTGCCCCTTTCCTGCCAGTGAGCCAAAGGCAGGTGAAAGGGAAATCCCGGGTGCTACATAAGGAATGGGGAATTACCTAATGGTTTTTATGATATATTATGACTATTGTATTTGTATGTTTCAGGGGAGGGTGGGAAGGGAAATGTGAATGTGTAGCTGTAATAATAGAAAATGGTTTAATTAAGATATGAAGTAAAAAAAAAAAAAAAATGTTGGCACAAAACCTTCAGGCTTCTGCTAGAAAGTTGAACATGAAGAGGAACTTCATCTTTCATCATGACAATGACCCAAATCATCCATCCAAATCACCAAAGGAATGTCTTCACCAGAAGAAGATTCCCAGCCAGAGCCCAGACCTGAACCCCATTGAAGATCTGTGGGGGGGATGGGAAGAGGGCTGTGCACAGGAGATGTCCTCACAATCTGACAGATTTGGAGTGTTTTTGGGCAAATATTGGCAAGTCAGGATGTGCCGTGCTGATAGACTCCTCCCCAAAAACACTGATCACAAGGGGCTACACCAAAGTATTAGTGTAAGGGTGTGCACACTTCTGTGACCGGATTATTTTATGTTTTTTTATTTTTACTTCCCTCCACCTAAAAGATTTCAGTTTGTTGTTCCCCTGAGTTGTACAGTTTTTATAGATCTCACCAACCACTTTTTTAGACTTTTTATATCCACTGTGTTTGTTTATATATATATATATATATATATATATATATATATATATATATATATATAGATATAGATATAGACAGCTGTGATATGATATATAGGAAGAGATGGAGGGGATTTATTGGGGAGATGGAGGGGATGTATGGGGGAGATGGAGGGGGTGTAGAGTTGGGGTGATATATAGGTATATAGGCGGTGATGTATGTGGGAAGGAAAGGGGAGATGGAGGGGATGTAGAGTTAGGGTGATATGATGTATGGGGGATGTAGAGAGGAGATGGAGGTGCCCTATAGAGGGGAGATGGAGGGGATGTATGGGGGAAGATGGAGGGGATATATACGGGAGATGGAGGGGATGTATGGGGGATACATAGGGGAGATGGAGGGGATGTATTGGGGAGATGGAGAAGATGTGTGGGGGATATATAGGGGAGATGGAGGGGATGTATTGGGGAGATGGGGGATGTAGAGTTTGGGTGGTATATAGGAGACAGCGGTGATGTGATGTATGGGGGGGGAGATGGTGGGGATGTATTAGGGAGATGGGGGATATATAGGGTAGATGGAGGGGATGTATTGGGGAGATGGAGGGGATGTATGGGGGATATGGAGGGGGTGTAGAGTTGGGGTGGTATATAGGAGACAGCGGTGATGTGATGTATGGAGGATATATGGAGAATGTATAGAGGGGATGTAGAGTTGGGGTGGTATATAGGAGATGGCGGTGATGTGATGTATGGGGGGGTGTATAGGGGAGATGGAGGGGATGTAGAGTTGGGGTGGTATGTAGGAGATGGCGGTGATGTGATGTATGGGGGGATGTATAGGGGAGATGGGGGGGATGTAGAGTTGGGGTGGTATATAGGAAAAAGCGGTGATGTGATGTATGGGGGGTAGATAGGGGAGATGGAGGGGATGTTTTGGGGAGATGGGGGATATATAGGGTAGATGGAGGGGGTGTATGGGGATATGGAGGGGATGTATGGGGGAGAAGGAGGGGGTGTGTAGAGTTGGGGTGATATATAGGAGATGGCGGTGATGTGATGTATGGGGGGATGTATATGGGAGATGGAGGGGATGTATGGGGGATATAGAGGGGATGTATGGGGGAGATGGAAGGGGTGTAGAGTTGGGGTAATATATAGGAGATGGGTGTGATGTATGGGGGGATGTATAGGGGAGATGAAGGGGATGTAGAGTTGGGGTGATATATAGGAGACAGCGGTGATGTGATGAATGGGGGTAGATAGGGGAGATGGAGGGGATGTATGGGGGATATGGAGGGGGTGTAGAGTTGGGGTGATATATAGGTATATAGGAGATGGCGGTGATGTTATGTATGGGGGGATGTATAGGGGAGATGGAGGGGATGTAGAGTTGGGGTGGTATATAGGAGATGGCGGTGATGTGATGTATGGGGGATAGATAGAGGCGATGGAGGGGATGTATAGGGGAGATGGAGGGGATGTATGGGGGATGTAGAGTTGGGGTGATATATAGGAGATGGCGGTGATGCGATGTATGTGGGGATGTATAGAGGAGATGGAGGGGATGTAGATTTGGGGTGATATATAGGAGATGGCGGTGATGTGATGTATGGGGGATAGATAGAGGCGATGGAGGGGATATATAGGGGAGATGGAGGGGATATATGGGGGATGTAGAGTTGGAGTGATATATAGGAGATGGGGGTGATGTGATATAGGGGAGATGGAGGGGATATATAGGGGAGATGGAGGGGGGTGTGTAGAGTTGGGGTGATATATAGGAGATGGCGGTGATGTGATATATGGGGGATATATAGGGGAGATGGAGGGGATATATAGGGGAGATGGAGGGGGTGTGTAGAGTTGGGGTGATATATAGGAGATGGCTGTGATGTGATATATGGGGGATATATAGAGGGGATATATAGGGGAGATGGAGGGGATATATAGGGGAGATGGAGGGGGGATGTAGAGTTTGAGTGATATATAGGAGACAGCGGTGATGTGATGTATGGGGGATGTATAGAGGAGATGGAGGGGATGTAGAGTTGGGGTGATATATAGGTGTATATAGGAGAAGGCGGTGATATGGGGGATGGGGTGACTTGTCGTTTTGGCGGTGTTCATGTATTGCCGTGCAGTACTGGCTCCTCACTTCGCTATTACCACACGCAGGTTATCACACTTCCTGTTGTCGGCACATTAAAGGGGAAGTCCGGTGGAAATATTCAGCGAGTCACAAACCGCTGCACTTCATATCTCTAGACATTCCATATCTCTATATACAGATCTGTCACCATTTATACCTCCGTAAATCCCCCCCCCCCCGTATACATGTATTCATCTGTTACCCATCCCCCTCTATAACCGATTGGTCTATGTACTATCCCTTGCCCCCTTCCCCCCTCCACCAATAACGGACATTCCTCCTCCAGTTATCCAGGCTGGAATCTGTCTTTAAAGTGGAACTCCAGAGTCAGACCATACCGCTGTGTTATTGCCGCTGTCGGACTTCACAATACACCGTGTGTCAGTTATTTATTTGCCCAGAGCTCCACTTTACGTCAGATTTTTCTGTGTGGACTGAAGTCTGACATCAGGCTTGCAGTGGCTGAAAATTAATGAGTGGTCAGGTGGTAAAGGAGGGTGGGAGCTCCTGGTGGGCGTTGCCAGTGTGGCTGTGTCAGTAGCAGCCAATAGAGGCAGCAGGAGGAGGGGCATCCTGCAGCACCGCAGAGGCGGGGGTCACAGGTGCGGGTGTGGCTTTCCCTGGCAGGGGAGGGAAGGTGACTATTATTATTATTATTATTATTATTATTATTATTATTGTCCTTGGATTGCACCGCTGACTCTTCTCCATTTTATTTTTCAGAGCCGGCTCGCCGCCCCTGGGACAGAGGGAGCACCACGTTGCCCAGGTAACAGCAGCCATCTTGGCGGAGCCCTAGGGTGACCCCATTTTTCTCTCTGCCCCCGCTCACTCTTCTCTGTGTTCACAGAATGAAATCGACGGTCAGCAGCACTGAGGTGGCTCCGAGTACAGACGAACCATTGGACTCCATGGAGAGGATGAAGCAGGTAACATGGGGCACACAGACAATTCTGGCACTTGGCCCATTGTTGGCAATGGGGAGAATGTTCAGTGGGCGGGGATTGAACAAGATGCATCATGGGGGCAGTAGCTGGCCAATCAGGATAAGTGATTTTCCCCTATGTAGGGCAATTGTCATGGTGTCTTCCATAGTAATGGCTCTGCCCCCTATGCATACATCACAGGTTGGCGCCAGTGCTGATTGGCTGCACATTACTCCCATGACATAAGTTGGTTATCTACGTTCCTCGGCGTGTCGAGTGTCAGCTGTGCGGTCGCTCTTCCTTTCTCATGCAATATGTGGTCAGGATGGAGGAAGATGGTAACCACAGCCAGACTTCCTCTTCATAATGACACTGATAACGGCTTCTCTCCACAACAGCCGCCATTTTCTCTGCAGACCATCTGCTTTCTGATCCCTTACTATCAATCCACCTGCAGTTCTCCGTTCATATGGGTTGTATTATCACCCCCCCCCCCCCCCCCCCCACCACCACTACTAATAAAAAAAATATCCAATTTGTGGATTTGCTTTCTTCCACCTCCTGATGCACACGCCCTGCGCAGGTCTCTGTGTTCCCTATATGCACCAGCAGGGGAGGGGCCAATCCGTCTCACATCAGCTAAATGTCCCTCCAGATCCCGTGTCACTTCCTGTCCCATTGTGATGTCATGGGGGCGGGGGGGCTGTTGGACACAGAGGGCGGGGACATATTTTCCAGCACTGTACAGATATATAACAAGAGATGTGTTTTCTTCTGCAGGAACTTCTGGATGAGATGAGGAAAGAGCTGCAGAGAGTGAAGGAGGACATTATAGATGGTGAGATGTTCCTTCCACTAATGCTGTCTGGGTGGTCATTGTATGTGGTCACGGGACGGGTCCTCCCAGTATAAGAGGCAGAGGATGAGACCTAGGGCTGGGCGATTTTCCCCAAAAAAAAAAATCTGCGATTTTTTTTATAAAAAACTTGATTTACGATTCGATCCGATTTTTTTTTATTATTATATTAATTAAAGTGCATCAACAAACAAAATTGCAAAGGCAAACCCTTTCTCTAACTGCAAAGTCAGAGTGCAACAAAGATTGTTAAACATCCAAATTATGAATACTGTATTTGGATTTAGCTAATAAAACAACAAAAAATCTTGAGGTTACTCTTAGTTGAATTGAACTGTGCCCGTGTCTCACTGTGCCCGTGCTTCACTGTGCCCATGCTTCAATCGCTGTGCCCGTACCTGATGCAGATTTTCATGGGATACGGATTTTACTGCTACACCGGCGGCCATTCCAGTATTCAAAAGCCGCGCCTCCTCCTCGTCTGTGATAGGCGGAACACTCAATTTCCCAGCATTCAGTGTTCCGCCTACCATGGACATCCGCTCATCCTCATAACACAGACGAGGATGAGCGGATGTCCATGGTAGGCTGAACACTGCCTGCTGTGAAATTGAGTGTTCCGCCTATCACAGACGAGGACTCGGGAGGCGCGGCTTTTGAACACTGCCATGGCAATGGCCGCCGTCTGTCTGCATGACACGCTGATCAGATAGGCAGACGGCGGCTTGCGGTTAGTTAGTGTTACATTACATCTACTCGCGGCGGCTGCGGCGAGTAGATGTAATTGGGGTAACGCCGCCCAGTGCCATTCCGGATACGCCCCCTGAAGCCCTGCTACGGAAACTTTGAAGGAAAAAAAAAAATAATAATTTTTTTTTTTTTTTAAATCTAAAAAAAATCGATTTTGTTTAAATCTGAATCGATTTGAGCTCAAAACTCGATTCAAGATTAAAATCGATTTTTTTCCCAGCCCTAATGAGACCTCCCAATATTTGGGCATGGGATCATTCCTCCTGGTACATGGGCACAGGATTAGACCTGCCAGTATAAGGGAGAGGGAGAATATATATGTAACGGCACCCCAAGTATGAAAGGGGTTTACACCGTTAGGATATTCCCTTTCCAACCACACGACAGCCACCAGACACTCCAACCAGCCGAATAAGACCCCATACGAATGGTTCTCCCCCCAGATACGAGACAACGCTCTGTATTCAAGTTCCAAAACAGGGAATGACTTTATTTTTAAAACACATGGTAACACATTTCTCTTCAAAACCCTTCCCTCCCATCCTTTGGGGAACAGGGCGGGTTAAACTGTCCAATGACAATGGTGATACAGGTCAGGTGTGTTCAAACTTCTCCTTTGAGAACCAGTCTTAGCAGGAGGGGTGATTCCCCCCCCCCTCCTCACAGAAGACACTTCAACATCCCATAATAGGCAGCCAGACGGTCGACCAGCTCCAATCCACATCATCACAGTAGCAGACTTAAGGTTATTTGCATTCTATTGTCTATTATGAATTAACTCCTCACAGCAATGATTACACCCCCCCCCCCCCCCCCTCACAGTACACATCCAATCTAGATACAATGTATGTGCAGCATTGAATATGGCCATCATAGACCATATTGAGGTTTTCATTCTCCCTGTGCCCCTAATAGAGACACAGGGTGGTTGACACATAAGAGGCATTGGGGGGGCTGAAGCAAGGGTATCTCATACTTTCTAAGCGATTCTGAGTTCCCCGGGCCTTCCCGTTACAATATATATATATATAAAATAATCTCTATCACGGGACGAGCCCTTCCTAAATAGGGGGCAGAGGATGACACCACCTGGTATATGGGCACGGGACAGGTCTCCCAGTATAGGGGGCAGAGGACAAGACTTCCCAGTATAATATGGCCACGGGACAAGTCCTTCCTAAATAGGGGGCAGAGGATAAGACCTTCTGTTAGATGGGGACAGGATTAGACTTTCCAGTATGTGGCCACGGGCCGGGTCCTCTCGGTATAGGGGGCAGAGGACAAGACTTCCTGGTATATGGCCATGGGATGAGTCCTTCCTGTATAGGGGCAGAGGATAAGACCTTCCAATATACGGTCATTGGATTAGACCTTCCGGTATATGGTCATTGGATTAGACCTCCTGATACAAGGGGTGCAGGGGTGCACAAGTAAGCATTCCAGGTTTATGGTCACGAGTGCTCACGGTATATGGGCAGTTAGACCTCCCTGTGTATGGAGCACGGAATGAGACCTTCCGGTATATGGTTATAGGGTAAGTCCTCCTGGTACAGGATTAGACGGGTGGGGGGGGGGGGGGGGGGGTGGTGTTTGGCCAGGCTTGGTGTTCCAAACCAGTAAGAAGTCTCTGCCAGCTGGTCACACAGACTAGAAATGGCTGCAGGAATTTCCTCCCGTGACACAAAGGAAGCGGAGGATGGGGCCCCTGAGATGGTGGAGATGCCAGACAAGGGAAGGGACTCAGAGCTAAGCTGACCCTAAGGGGAGTCATTACAGGTCCAACTATGCTGGGGGCGGGGTCCCCATCATTCTTCCTCCACCTCCCTGAGGCCATGGCTTGCTGAGGGTCCTTAGGCTTGTAGAAGCCCCATATGGGAGTGGCTATCTAGAAGAGTGGTGTATTGGCCCAGAGCGGACCCCCAATGCACAGGTGTCCCCCAGTACTTGCTGAGTTCTGGTGTTGCTGCACCCGGGATTTGCTGATCTTGTGTTTCCATGCCAGAGGAGCCAACAAAATGGTGTCCACACATCAACAGACATACGCAATGACTTCAAAAGGAGCTGATCAGATGCAGCGTGTGCGTGATGAACACTCTACTGCAGGAAGTTGCTCTGTGCAGTGACCGGCTTCTACTGCCCCAGTGCACAGGGAAATGTTCCACCAGAGGCGCTCACCAGTCCATGGAGCCCTCATTATGGTGGGTGCACCCTGCAGGAGGATCACTGCCTTGGACCTGTACAGCGCTCCACCAGCAAGGTCATGTTATACCCAGGAGGTCATGGCTCACAAGAGCACCATGGCACTGGTACAGGCCACCCTGCTAATCTATGTGGGGTCCAGGTACAGTCCTGCTGGCTGTAGTGACCAATCTAAGCACAGCCCTCCTCTGCCCCACCAGGGGTGTAACGAGTAAGGCAAGGATCTATGGGGACAAAACCCACAAGGGATCTTCAGAGAGACACATCCATCACCAAGGACACTAGCAAAAAACGGAGGCATAGCTGAGCCGGGTGGGGTTATACCTGGGCAAGGATCCTGCTGTAGATTACAGTTGCCCCCTGATAACTCCGCCTCTTATTCAGTGTGGGCGGGCACTCTCTGCACAGCAAATTTTTACATCTCCCTCCTCCAGTCGTTTCTAAATGGCCAAATCCTCAAAATCTCCAACTGCGTCACTTCCGGTGCCTCTCCAGCAGCAGATTTCGGTGAGTTGGCTCTACTGGCCCTGCGCGAGCGCACGCGCGTGCACGCCCGACAGAAAAACAAACACCCAGCAGCTGTTGGAGAACTCAAGAACTTTTCAAAAAAAGGTTAGTGACGTACCTTGCGCATGCGCACTGTTGGTAAATCCGAGGAAAAGTCATCAAGTTCTCAAACAGCTGTCAGGGATTGCTGTCGGGTGCGGGCACGCACGGCCAGTAGAGCCAACACGCCTAAATCCGCTGCTGGAGAGTCACCGAAAGGGATGGATGTCTTCCCCAGCCGGTGATGTCCCCCGTGGATAGACAGTTTATTATGGCAGATTCGGCTTTACCAGCCCCCCCAGGGAGTATGTTATGGTCAGCGACTCATAGACCTCCATAGTGGAGCAGGAAGCGAAGCTCGCCTATGGAATGAGCCAATCTCTACACATGAAAAGTCTGGAGTTTTATTTCAAATATAAATAAAATGTTATCCAAGTATACATGTAATACGGGGACAAAGGACTCCCAGAGCACAAGGGGTTGTCCAAGGAGGGCACTGGAGCCAGCAGTATGTCTAATCAGGTGTGGGAGGGGCCCCTGACTCCTGTCTGTGTGTGCGTGTGTGTGTATACAGAGCTATTGAGTAGAGAGCGCCACCTACTGGCCAGATAGAATGCAGAATATTTGCATATATTTTATAAATACGTTTTTATTTTATTAAGTAGTTCTGACCACAAGGCAATCTATCTAAATGTACATTACCTATGGTATGGGAGTCTACAGTTGCCACCCCTCCCCTCCTGGCCTTAGTTGAGCGGGGGGAATGGAAACATGCAGCGTTACCGCCCCTCCCTCCTGATCTTGGCTGGGTGGGGGGATTGGAATGGGCCCCTCCCGCCTGATCTCAGCTGGGCGGGGGGATTGGAATGGGCTGCTCCCTCCTGATCTTGGCTGGGCGGGGGATTGGAATGGGTCCCTCCCTCCTGATCTCAGCTGGGTGGGGGGATTGGAATGGGCCCCTCCCTCCTGATCTCAGCTGGGCGGGGGGATTGGAATGGGCTGCTCCCTCCTGATCTTGGCTGGGCGGGGGGATTGGAATGTGCCCCTTCCCTCCTGATCTCGGCTGGGTGGGGGGATTGGAATGGGCCCCTCCCGCCTGATCTCAGCTGGGCGGGGGGATTGGAATGGGCTGCTCCCTCCTGATCTTGGCTGGGCGGGGGATTGGAATGGGTCCCTCCCTCCTGATCTCAGCTGGGTGGGGGGATTGGAATGGGCCCCTCCCTCCTGATCTCAGCTGGGCGGGGGGATTGGAATGGGCTGCTCCCTCCTGATCTTGGCTGGGCGGGGGGATTGGAATGTGCCCCTTCCCTCCTGATCTCGGCTGGGTGGGGGGATTGGAATGGGCCCCTCCCGCCTGATCTCAGCTGGGCGGGGGGATTGGAATGGGCTGCTCCCTCCTGATCTTGGCTGGGCGGGGGATTGGAATGGGTCCCTCCCTCCTGATCTCAGCTGGGTGGGGGGATTGAAATGGCCCCCTCCCTCCTGATCTCAAGTTGGGGGGGGGGGAGGCACCTCACAGGTAGGACAAAACACTTGGCAGATCACAGACGAATTGAAGGGGGTGTACTAAGACTGGAGCAGATGTACATGGCAACCAATCAGCTTCTTCAGCAAAACTTCAGAAAAAAATGTACAGTATGGAACCCAAAATCACATTATATTGCAGAGTACTAATTATTTGATTTGGCAGCTGCATTGGTTTTCTTTTTTTTAGGCTCTCTTTTATTTGCACCTGGTGATCCAGCCAGCAAGTCTGTTGATTTTTCAACAGAACGAGCTCTCCAGCAGAATGCCTCAGTTACAGGAGGTAACCATTTACCTCCGACATGCAATTATAAAGTGTGAGCTGGAGTTTGGATTCAATGTGTTAGTGTATCTAAAGCTGCTACTCCACCTAACCCTTCCCTCCCCAAGACTGGTGGAAGGAGCACAGGGGGCACCTTTGCATTGTCAGAGTGGGGGTGCCCTAATACAGGAGGTGTGTAACTGGCTGGATTACCAGGTGAAAACAAAGGGTAAGATGGAATATAGGACATTTCTGGGTTTAAGATCGCTTTGCCTGAACAGAGATGTGCGTCTCTCTCAATCCTCATCGTCTTCTCTCTGTATTTGCAGCGCTTATCCAGGAACTGCGGAGATCCGGTACACCGTGACCTTGGGCTCCTCCCCTTCGGATGACTCAGGCTCCACCCACAGGCTCAGCACTCTTCCTCTGCTGTGCAGCACCTTTAGAAATGAGCAGCCGGGAAAGGCTTCTAGCACCCCCTACTGGTGACGTGGTCACTAATTCTTGAATTGCACCTTCACACTTGTGAACTGCCACCCCCCCCCCCCATCTATACTAACCCCTCTGTGTCCTGTGACATTCCACACCCGCCATAACATTCCCTAGGTACCGCCCCTTTCCCCCCAAACATACCCTATCCACTGTCTCCTCCCTTTGCCACAATAACCCCCTTAAGCCTTCCAAATACTACCAAACCCTTGCTCCGCCCCTACATCATTCCATCTCCTTGTCTTGCGCTCCGCCCCTACATAATACCATCACCCCAGTCCCTTGCTCCACCCCTACGTTGTTTTGTCTCATCTGACACTCGCTCCGCCCCTACCTCATTCCGTCATCCCCACATCATTCTGTCCCTCGCTCCGCCACCCTACCTCATTCCTACATCATCCTATCCCTCGCTCCGCCCCTACCTCATTCCATCATCCCCACATCATCCTGTCCCTCGCTCTGCCCCTACATCATCCTGTCCCTTGCTCTGCCCCTACATAATTCCGTCATCCCCACATCATCCTGTCCCTTGCTCCGCCCCCTACCTCATTCCATCAGCCTCACATCATCCTGTCCCTCGCTCCGCCCCTACCTCATTCCGTCATCCTCACATCATCCTGTCCCTCGCTCCGCCCCTACCTCATTCCGTCATCCTGTCCCTCGCTCCGCACCTACCTCATTCCGTCATCCTGTCCCTCGCTCCGCCCCTACCTCATATACCTGTCCCTCACTCTGCCCCTACATCACCCCACCCCCTATATCATCCTGTCTCCCCCCCCATCCTTTGCAATACCCAACATTATCCTGTCACCCTCATGTATTCCCCCAATCATCTTCATTTTCTTTTCCCTTGCCACATGCTGCAAAGCCACTTGAAAAAACGGGTCGGCAGAGGCTGCAAGCTTCGACCAATAGAATTTTTATGGGATAATTAACGGGTTTATTTTTTATTATTTCTGAATCATTTCAAGTTTTGTACAATTTGTAGCAGAAAATCGGCTTGGCAGGTTTATAGACGGTGGCGGGTAAAGGCTCTCTATGTGTAATTAGGCGGTTCGGGTCAGACACTGGACGGTTGAAGGGCCCCGGCGCTGCGTCCGGCGGCGGTGGTCAGGAATATTTGATGCCATTATATATATATATGTACTGTATGTATATGGGACCTTTTTTTTTTTTTTTTATAACCTGTTTTCTAGAAATAAAAAACTTTTTGCTTCCATTACATCTGCTCAGTGTTTGTCCCTTTTATTTCCTGTATATACAGCCGGTACATCCCGGGGTCCCCCAACCCTCCAAGGGGTGAATATATCACAGTCCACAGACCAGCGCCTCACTTGGCTGCCATTTGTTGCCTCTCCGCGGCCCGGGCGCGGGCGTCCAGCTCGTCTGTCTGCAGCCCCAGGCGGGCGATCTCAGCCTCCATGGCCTTCAGTCTGGCCTCCATTTCCTCCTCCTTCCGGCGGCTGTTGGCTGCCTGTCGGGAATACTCCAATATCATACAGCCGCCCCCCACCAGGAAGATAATGCCTTCTCCCAGAAGCTCCGCCCCCAGATCCGCTGCCGCTTCCTCGTTCAGGGGCTTAATGGCCGCTCCGCGGAATCCCATAATCCTCATCTTCGCCCGCATCTCCACCCAGTGATAAACTGCAAGAAGAAGAGAACACAGAGAGCCCATATATTCATCTCTAGAGCGCCAACATAGACAATGGTGGTGTACACACAACACTGAGCCAGTCACATCAGTCTGTACACCAAAGGAGCTTACACTCTACATTTGCCCCCCCATGGACATTAAAGTAAAGCACCTGTGGGCTAAAAATATGAACACAAGTTACCGGCTATTGGGGGGGGGGGGGCATTCAAAGCCGGAAGAATATTATCAGGCATTAAAAAGGGGAATTTACTACAGAGATAGAATTATAGTTTTATGGGTGAGTGTATGCGGAGAGGGTGGTGAAGTGGGTGCAAGTGGGGTACAGTAAAAAGGTTGGGCGGGGTACAAAAAGAAAGGATAGGGGCGGGGTACAGGGAAAGGATGGTGGGGGCGGGCTAGGGCGCAGTACAAGGAAAGGATGGAGGCTGCAAGGAAAGGATAGAGGGGGCGAGGTAGGGCGCAGTACAGGGAATGGATGGAGGGGGGGGGGAGGAGGAGGGCCACGTACAAGGAAAGGATGGAGGCTGGAGGGGACACAAGGAAAAGATATAGGTGGGAGGGGGCAGAGCACAAGGAAAGAATGGGGGTAGGAGGAGGCGGGGTACAAGGAAGGATAGGGATGGGTCCTGGTAGAGGGAAGTCCATTATTAGGACAGGGGGAGAATGTATCACCAATCAGGATGTTGCTCTGGTTCGGTACATTGTTGGTTGGATGGGAAAGGAAACTGGTAGTGGGAGGGGCATAAGGATGGAGTGAATGGTGGGTGGAGTGAGGTACAAGGAAATGATGGTGGAGGGGAGAATGCGTCACCAATCAGTATGTTGCTCGGGTTTGATAGAGAAATTGGGGGTCACTATAGGCAAATATTTTTTTTTCTTCACGGATGGAGAAAGGGAGGGTCAGCGGAGGAGGAGAGGGGTCAGAGGAAGGCGTGCGGAGGAGGAGAAGAGGGGTCAGAGGAAGGTGAGCGGAGGAGGAAGGGAGGGGTCAGAGGAAGGTGAGCGGAGGAGGAAGGGAGGGGGTCAGAGGAAGGTGAGCGGAGGAGGAAGGGAGGGGTCAGAGGAAGGTGAGCGGAGGAGGAAGGGAGGGGTCAGAGGAAGGTGAGCGGAGGAGGAAGGGAGGGGTCAGAGGAAGGTGAGCGGAGGAGGAAGGGAGGGGGTCAGAGAAAGGTGTGCAGAGGAGGAAGGGAGGGGTCAGAAGATGGCGAGCGGAGGAGGAAGGGAGGGGTCAGAGGATGGTGAGCGGAGGGAGAGGGGTCAGAGGATGGTGAGCGGAGGAGGAAGGGAGGGGTCAGAGAAAGGTGTGCGGAGGAGGAAGGGAGGGGGTCAGAGGAAGGCGAGCGGAGGAGGAAGGGAGGGGTCAGAGAAAGGTGTGCGGAGGAGGAAGGGAGGGGTCAGAGGATGGTGAGCGGAGGCGGAAGGGAGGGGTCAGAGGAAGGCGAGCGGAGGAGGAGGAGGAAGGAGAGGGGTCAGAGGATGGGAAGGGATCAGAGGATGGTGAGCGGAGGAGGAAAGGAGGGGGTCAGAGGAAGGTGAGCGGAGGGGGAGGGGGTCAGAGGAAGGTGAGCGGAGGAGGAGGGAGAGGGGGTCAGAGGAAGGTGAGCGGAGGAGGAGGGAGAGGGGGTCAGAGGAAGGTGAGCGGAGGAGGGGGGGGGGTCAGAGGAAGGAGAGCGGAGGGGGAGGGGGTCAGAGGAAGGAGAGCGGAGGGGGAGGGGGTCAGAGGATGGTGAGCGGAGGGGGAGGGGGTCAGAGGAAGGTGAGCGGAGGGGGTCAGAGGAAGGTGAGGGGGGAGGGGGTCAGAGGAAGGAGGAGGAGGGGGAGGGGGAGGGGGTCAGAGGAAGGAGGAGGAGGGGGAGGGGGTCAGAGGATGGTGAGCGGAGGAGGAAGGGAAGGGGTCAGAGGATGGGAAGGGATCAGAGGATGGTGAGCGGAGGAGGAAAGGAGGGGGTCAGAGGAAGGTGAGCGGAGGGGGAGGGGGTCAGAGGAAGGTGAGCGGAGGAGGAGGAGGGAGAGGGGGTCAGAGGAAGGTGAGCGGGAGGAGGAGGGAGAGGGGGGTCAGAGGAAGGTGAGCGGAGGAGGAAGGGGAGGGGGTCAGAGGAAGGTGAGCGGAGGAGGAGGGGGGTCAGAGGAAGGTGAGCGGAGGGGGGAGGGGGTCAGAGGAAGGTGAGCGGAGGGGGAGGGGGTCAGAGGAAGGCGAGCGGAGGGGGAGGGGGTCAGAGGAAGGCGAGCGGAGGGGGAGGGGGTCAGAGGAAGGCGAGCGGAGGGGGAGGGGGTCAGAGGAAGGTGAGCAGAGGAGGAGGGGGGGGGTCAGAGGAGGCGAGCGGGGGAGGGGTCAGAGGATGGCGAGCGGAGGGGGAGGGGGTCAGAGGAAGGCGAGCGGAGGAGGAGGGGGGGGTCAGAGGAAGGTGAGCGGAGGAGGGGGGGGTCAGAGGAAGGTAAGCGGAGGAGGGGGGGGTCAGAGGAAGGTGAGCGGAGGAGGGGGGGGTCAGAGGAAGGTGAGCAGAGGAGGGGGGGGGGGTCAGAGGAAGGCGAGCGGGGGAGGGGTCAGAGGATGGCGAGCGGAGGGGGAGGGGTCAGAGGAAGGCGAGCGGAGGGGAGGGGTCAGAGGAAGGCGAGCGGAGGGGGAGGGGGTCAGAGGAAGGCGAGCGGAGGGGGAGGGGGTCAGAGGAAGGCGAGCGGAGGGGGAGGGGGTCAGAGGAAGGCGAGCGGAGGGGGAGGGGGGGTCAGAGGAAGGCGAGCGGAGGGGGAGGGGGGGTCAGAGGAAGGTGAGCGGAGGGGGAGGGGGGGGTCAGAGGAAGGTGAGCGGAGGAGGAGGGGGGGGTCAGAGGAAGGTGAGCGGAGGAGGAGGGGGGGGTCAGAGGAAGGTGAGCGGAGGAGGAGGGGGGGTCAGAGGAAGGTGAGCGGAGGAGGAGGGGGGGGTCAGAGGAAGGTGAGCGGAGGAGGAGGGGGGGGTCAGAGGAAGGTGAGCGGAGGAGGAGGGGGGGGTCAGAGGAAGGTGAGCGGAGGAGGAGGGGGGGGGTCAGAGGAAGGTGAGCGGAGGAGGAGGGGGGGTCAGAGGAGGTGAGCGGAGGAGGAGGGGGGGGTCAGAGGAAGGTGAGCGGAGGAGGAGGGGGGGGGGGTCAGAGGAAGGTGAGCGGAGGAGGAGGGGGGGGGGGTCAGAGGAAGGTGAGCAGAGAGGAGGGGGGGGGTCAGAGGAAGGCGGAGCGGGGGGGGGTCAGAGGAAGGCGAGCGGGGGGGGGGTCAGAGGAAGGCGAGCGGGGGAGGGGTCAGAGGAAGGCGAGCGGAGGGGGAGGGGTCAGAGGAAGGCGAGCGGAGGGGGAGGGGGTCAGAGGAAGGCGAGCGGGGGAGGGGTCAGAGGAAGGCGAGCGGAGGGGGAGGGGTCAGAGGATGGCGAGCGGAGGGGGAGGGGTCAGAGGATGGCGAGCGGAGGGGGAGGGGTCAGAGGATGGCGAGCGGAGGGGGAGGGGTCAGAGGAAGGCGAGCGGAGGGGGAGGGGGTCAGAGGAAGGCGAGCGGAGGGGGAGGGGTCAGAGGAAGGCGAGCGGAGGGGGGAGGGGTCAGAGGAAGGCGAGCGGAGGGGTCAGAGGAAGGCGAGCGGAGGGGGAGGGGTCAGAGGATGGCGAGCGGAGGGGGAGGGGTCAGAGGATGGCGAGCGGAGGGGGAGGGGTCAGAGGATGGCGAGCGGAGGGGGAGGGGTCAGAGGATGGCGAGCGGAGGGGGTCAGAGGAAGGCGAGCGGAGGGGGAGGGGGTCAGAGGAAGGTGAGCAGAGGAGGAGGGGGGGGGTCAGAGGAAGGTGAGCAGAGGAGGAGGGGGGGGTCAGAGGAAGGCGAGCAGAGGAGGAGGGGGGGGGTCAGAGGAAGGCGAGCGGAGGAGGAGGAAGAAGGAGAGGGGTCAGAGGAAGGCGAGCGGAGGAGGAGGAGGAGGAGGAAGGAGAGGGGTCAGAGGAAGGCGAGCGGAGGAGGAGGAGGAAGGAGAGGGGTCAGAGGAAGGCGAGCGGAGGAGGAGGAGGAGGAAGGAGAGGGGTCAGAGGAAGGCGAGAGGAGGAGGAGGAGGAAGGAGAGGGTCAGAGGAAGGCGAGAGGAGGAGGAGGAGGAGGAAGGAGAGGGGTCAGAGGAAGGCGAGCGGAGGAGGAGGAAGGAGAGGGGTCAGAGGAAGGCGAGCGGAGGAGGAGGAAGGGAGAGGGGTCAGAGGAAGGCGAGCGGAGGAGGAAGGAGAGGGGTCAGAGGAAGGTGAGCGGAGGAGGAGGAGGAGGAAGGAGAGGGGTCAGAGGAAGGCGAGCGGAGGAGGAGGAAGGAGAGGGGTCAGAGGAAGGCGAGCGGAGGAGGAGGAGGAGGAAGGAGAGGGGTCAGAGGAAGGCGAGCGGAGGAGGAAGGAGAGGGGTCAGAGGAAGGCCAGCGGAGGAGGAGGAGGAGGAAGGAGAGGGGTCAGAGGAAGGTGAGCGGAGGAGGAGGGGGGAGGGGATCAGAGGAAGGAGCGCGGAGGAGGAAGGGAAGGTGTGAGGAGGGGAGGGGGTCAGAGGAAGGCGAGCGGAGGGGGGAGGGGGGTCAGAGGAAGGTGAGCAGAGGAGGAGGGGGGGGTCAGAGGAAGGCGAGCGGAGGAGGAGGAAGAAGGAGAGGGGTCAGAGGAAGGCGAGCGGAGGAGGAGGAGGAGGAGGAAGGAGAGGGGGTCAGAGGAAGGCGAGCGGAGGGGGAGGGGATCAGAGGAAGGTGAGCGGAGGAGGAAGGGAAGGTGTGAGGAGGGGAGGGGTCAGAGGATGGTGAGCGGAGGAGGAAGGGAGGGGGTCAGAGGAAGGTGAGCGGAGGAGGAAGGGAAGGGGTCAGAGGATGGGAAGGGATCAGAGGATGGTGAGCAGAGGAGGAAGGGAAGGGGTCAGAGGATGGGAAGGGATCAGAGGATGGTGAGCAGAGGAGGAAGGGAAGGGATCAGAGGATGGTGAGCGGAGGAGGAAAGGAGGGGGTCAGAGGAAGGCGAGCGGAGGAGGAGGAGGAGAGGGGTCAGAGGAAGGCGAGCGGAGGAGGAAGGGAGGAGGTCAGAGGAAGGTGAGCAGAGGAGGAGGGGGTCAGAGAAGGCAAGCGGAGGAGAAGGAGGAGGGAGAGGGGTCAGAGGAAGGTGAGCGGAGGGGGTCAGAGGAAGGTGAGCGGAGGAGGAAGGGAAGGGGTCAGAGGATGGGAAGGGATCAGAGGATGGTGAGCGGAGGAGGAAGGGAAGGGGTCAGAGGATGGGAAGGGATCAGAGGATGGTGAGCGGAGGAGGAAGGGAAGGGGTCAGAGGATGGGAAGGGATCAGAGGATGGTGAGCGGAGGAGGAAAGGAGGGGGTCAGAGGAAGGTGAGCGGAGGAGGAAGGGAAGGGGGTCAGAGGAAGGTGAGCGGAGGAGGAGGGGGAGGGGGTCAGAGGAAGGTGAGCGGAGGAGGAGGGGGAGGGGGTCAGAGGAAGGTGAGCGGAGGAGGGAGAGGGGTCAGAGGAAGGTGAGCGGAGGAGGAAGGGGAGGGGGTCAGAGGAAGGTGAGCGGAGGAGGAAGGGGAGGGGGTCAGAGGAAGGCGAGCGGAGGAGGAGGAGGAAGGAGAGGGGTCAGAGGAAGGCGAGCGGAGGAGGAGGAGGAGGAGGAAGGAGAGGGGTCAGAGGAAGGCGAGCGGAGGAGGAGGAGGAAGGAGAGGGGTCAGAGGAAGGCGAGCGGAGGAGGAAGGGAAGGGGGTCAGAGGAAGGTGAGCGGAGGAGGAGGGGGAGGGGGTCAGAGGAAGGTGAGCGGAGGAGGAGGGGGAGGGGGTCAGAGGAAGGTGAGCGGAGGAGGAGGGGGAGGGGGTCAGAGGAAGGTGAGCGGAGGAGGAAGGGGAGGGGGTCAGAGGAAGGTGAGCGGAGGAGGAAGGGGAGGGGGTCAGAGGAAGGCGAGCGGAGGAGGAGGAGGAAGGAGAGGGGTCAGAGGAAGGCGAGCGGAGGAGGAGGAGGAAGGAGAGGGGTCAGAGGAAGGCGAGCGGAGGAGGAAGGAGGGGGGTCAGAGGAAGGTGAGCGGAGGAGGAGGAGGAGGGGGAGGGGATCAGAGGAAGGAGCGCGGAGGAGGAAGGGAAGGTGTGAGGAGGGGAGGGGTCAGAGGATGGTGAGCGGAGGAGGAAGGAGGGGGTCAGAGGAAGGTGAGCGGAGGAGGAAGGGAAGGGGTCAGAGGATGGGAAGGGATCAGAGGATGGTGAGCGGAGGAGGAAGGGAGGGGGTCAGGGGAAGGCGAGCGGAGGAGGAAGGGAGGGGGTCAGGGGAAGGCGAGCGGAGGAGGAAGGGAGGGGGTCAGAGGAAGGCGAGCGGAGGAGAAGGAGGGAGAGGGGTCAGAGGAAGGCGAGCGGAGGGGAAAGGGAGGGGGTCAGAGGAAGGCGAGCGGAGGGGGAAGGGAGGGGGTCAGAGGAAGGCGAGCGGAGGGGGAAGGGAGGGGGTCAGAGGAAGGCGAGCGGAGGGGGAAGGGAGGGGGTCAGAGGAAGGTGAGCGGAGGGGGAGGGGGAGGGGGTCAGAGGAAGGAGGAGGAGGGGGAGGGGGTCAGAGGAAGGAGGAGGAGGGGGAGGGGGTCAGAGGATGGTGAGCGGAGGGGGAGGGGGTCAGAGGAAGGTGAGCGGAGGAGGAGGGGGAGGGGGTCAGAGGAAGGAGGAGGAGGAGGAAGGGAAGGGGTCAGAGGATGGGAAGGGATCAGAGGATGGTGAGCGGAGGAGGAAAGGAGGGGGTCAGAGGAAGGTGAGCGGAGGGGGAGGGGGTCAGAGGAAGGTGAGCGGAGGAGGAGGAGGGAGAGGGGGTCAGAGGAAGGTGAGCGGAGGAGGAGGAGGAGGAGGAGGGAGAGGGGGTCAGAGGAAGGTGAGCGGAGGAGGAGGGAGAGGGGGTCAGAGGAAGGTGAGCGGAGGAGGAAGGGGAGGGGGTCAGAGGATGGGAAGGGATCAGAGGATGGTGAGCAGAGGAGGAAGGGAAGGGGTCAGGGGAAGGCGAGCGGAGGAGGAAGGGAGGGGGTCAGGGGAAGGCGAGCGGAGGAGGAGGAGGGAGAGGGGTCAGAGGAAGGCGAGCGGAGGAGGAAGGGAGGGGGTCAGAGAAAGGCGAGCGGAGGGGGTCAGAGGAAGGCAAGCGGAGGAGAAGGAGGAGGGAGAGGGGTCAGAGGAAGGTGAGCGGAGGGGGTCAGAGGAAGGTGAGCGGAGGAGGAAGGAAGGGGTCAGAGGATGGGAAGGGATCAGAGGATGGTGAGCGGAGGAGGAAAGGAAGGGGTCAGAGGAAGGTGAGCGGAGGGGGAGGGGGTCAGAGGAAGGTGAGCGGAGGAGGAGGGGGAGGGGGTCAGAGGAAGGTGAGCGGAGGAGGGAGAGGGGTCAGAGGAAGGTGAGCGGAGGAGGAAGGGGGAGGGGGTCAGAGGAAGGTGAGCGGAGGAGGAAGGGGAGGGGGTCAGAGGAAGGCGAGCGGAGGAGGAGGAGGAAGGAGAGGGGTCAGAGGAAGGCGAGAGGAGGAGGAGGAGGAGGAGGAGGAAGGAGAGGGGTCAGAGGAAGGCGAGCGGAGAGGAGGAAGGAGAGGGGTCAGAGGAAGGCGAGCGGAGGAGGAGGAGGAGGAGGAGGAAGGAGAGGGGTCAGAGGAAGGCGAGCGGAGGAGGAGGAAGGAGAGGGGTCAGAGGAAGGCGAGAGGAGGAGGAGGAGGAGGAGGAGGAGGAAGGAGAGGGGTCAGAGGAAGGCGAGCGGAGGAGGAGGAAGGAGAGGGGTCAGAGGAAGGCGAGCGGAGGAGGAGGAAGGAGAGGGGTCAGAGGAAGGCGAGCGGAGGAGGAAGGAGAGGGGTCAGAGGAAGGTGAGCGGAGGAGGAGGAGGAAGGAGAGGGGTCAGAGGAAGGCGAGCGGAGGAGGAGGAAGGAGAGGGGTCAGAGGAAGGCGAGCGGAGGAGGAGGAGGAGGAAGGAGAGGGGTCAGAGGAAGGCGAGCGGAGGAGGAGGAGGAGGAAGGAGAGGGGTCAGAGGAAGGCCAGCGGAGGAGGAGGAGGAGGAAGGAGAGGGGTCAGAGGAAGGTGAGCGGAGGAGGAGGGGGGAGGGGATCAGAGGAAGGAGCGCGGAGGAGGAAGGGAAGGTGTGAGGAGGGGAGGGGTCAGAGGAAGGCGAGTGGAGGGGGAGGGGGTCAGAGGAAGGTGAGCAGAGGAGGAGGGGGGTCAGAGGAAGGCGAGCGGAGGAGGAGGAAGGAGAGGGGTCAGAGGAAGGCGAGCGGAGGAGGAGGAGGAGGAGGAGGAAGGAGAGGGGTCAGAGGAAGGCGAGCGGAGGAGGAGGAAGGAGGGGGGTCAGAGGAAGGTGAGCGGAGGAGGAGGGGGAGGGATCAGAGGAAGGTGAGCGGAGGAGGAAGGGAAGGTGTGAGGAGGGGAGGGGTCAGAGGATGGTGAGCGGAGGAGGAAGGGAGGGGGTCAGAGGAAGGTGAGCGGAGGAGGAAGGGAAGGGGTCAGAGGATGGGAAGGGATCAGAGGATGGTGAGCAGAGGAGGAAGGGAAGGGGTCAGAGGATGGGAAGGGATCAGAGGATGGTGAGCAGAGGAGGAAGGGAAGGGGTCAGAGGATGGGAAGGGATCAGAGGATGGTGAGCAGAGGAGGAAGGGAAGGGATCAGAGGATGGTGAGCGGAGGAGGAAAGGAGGGGTCAGAGGAAGGTGAGCGGAGGAGGAAGGGAGGGGGTCAGAGGAAGGCGAGCGGAGGAGGAGGAGGGAGAGGGGGTCAGAGGAAGGCGAGCGGAGGAGGAAGGGAGGGGGGTCAGAGGAAGGTGAGCAGAGGAGGAGGGGGTCAGAGGAAGGCAAGCGGAGGAGAAGGAGGAGGGAGAGGGGTCAGAGGAAGGTGAGCGGAGGGGGTCAGAGGAAGGTGAGCGGAGGAGGAAGGGAAGGGGTCAGAGGATGGGAAGGGATCAGAGGATGGTGAGCGGAGGAGGAAGGGAAGGGGTCAGAGGATGGGAAGGGATCAGAGGATGGTGAGCGGAGGAGGAAAGGAGGGGGTCAGAGGAAGGTGAGCGGAGGAGGAAGGGAAGGGGGTCAGAGGAAGGTGAGCGGAGGAGGAGGGGGAGGGGGTCAGAGAAGGTGAGCGGAGGAGGAGGGGAGGGGGTCAGAGGAAGGTGAGCGGAGGAGGGAGAGGGGTCAGAGGAAGGTGAGCGGAGGAGGAAGGGGAGGGGGTCAGAGGAAGGTGAGCGGAGGAGGAAGGGGAGGGGTCAGAGGAAGGCGAGCGGAGGAGGAGGAAGGAGAGGGGTCAGAGGAAGGCGAGCGGAGAGGAGGAGGAGGAAGGAGAGGGGTCAGAGGAAGGCGAGCGGAGGAGGAGGAGGAAGGAGAGGGGTCAGAGGAAGGCGAGCGGAGGAGGAAGGGAAGGGGGTCAGAGGAAGGTGAGCGGAGGAGGAGGGGGAGGGGGTCAGAGGAAGGTGAGCGGAGGAGGAGGGGGAGGGGGTCAGAGGAAGGTGAGCGGGGAGGAGGGAGAGGGGTCAGAGGAAGGTGAGCGGAGGAGGAAGGGGAGGGGGTCAGAGGAAGGTGAGCGGAGGAGGAAGGGGAGGGGGGTCAGAGGAAGGCGAGCGGAGGAGGAAGGGGAGGGGGTCAGAGGAAGGCGAGCGGAGGAGGAGGAGGAAGGAGAGGGGTCAGAGGAAGGCGAGCGGAGGAGGAGGAGGAAGGAGAGGGGTCAGAGGAAGGCGAGCGGAGGAGGAAGGAGGGGGGGTCAGAGGAAGGTGAGCGGAGGAGGAGGAGGAGGAGGGGGAGGGGATCAGAGGAAGGAGCGCGGAGGAGGAAGGGAGGAAGGGAAGGTGTGAGGAGGGGAGGGGTCAGAGGATGGTGAGCGGAGGAGGAAGGGAGGGGGTCAGAGGAAGGTGAGCGGAGGAGGAAGGGAAGGGGTCAGAGGATGGGAAGGGATCAGAGGATGGTGAGCGGAGGAGGAAAGGAGGGGGTCAGAGGAAGGTGAGCGGAGGGGGAGGGGGTCAGAGGAAGGTGAGCGGAGGAGGAGGAGGGAGAGGGGGTCAGAGGAAGGTGAGCGGAGGAGGAGGAGGAGGGAGAGGGGGTCAGAGGAAGGTGAGCGGAGGAGGAGGAGGAGGGAGAGGGGGTCAGAGGAAGGTGAGCGGAGGAGGAGGAGGAGGGAGAGGGGGTCAGAGGATGGGAAGGGATCAGAGGATGGTGAGCAGAGGAGGAAGGGAAGGGGTCAGGGAAGGCGAGCGGAGGAGGAGGGAGGGGGTCAGGGGAAGGCGAGCGGAGGAGGAGGAGGGAGAGGGGTCAGAGGAAGGCGAGCGGAGGAGGAAGGGAGGGGGTCAGAGGAAGGCGAGCGGAGGGGGTCAGAGGAAGGCAAGCGGAGGAGAAGGAGGAGGGAGAGGGGTCAGAGGAAGGTGAGCGGAGGAGGAAGGGAGGGGGTCAGGGGAAGGCGAGCGGAGGAGGAGGAGGGAGAGGGGTCAGAGGAAGGCGAGCGGAGGAGGAAGGGAGGGGGTCAGAGGAAGGTGAGCGGAGGGGGTCAGAGGAAGGTGAGCGGAGGAGGAAGGGAAGGGGTCAGAGGATGGGAAGGGATCAGAGGATGGTGAGCGGAGGAGGAAAGGAGGGGGTCAGAGGAAGGTGAGCGGAGGAGGAAGGGAAGGGGGTCAGAGGAAGGTGAGCGGAGGGGGAGGGGGTCAGAGGAAGGTGAGCGGAGGAGGAGGGGGAGGGGGTCAGAGGAAGGTGAGCGGAGGAGGGAGAGGGGTCAGAGGAAGGTGAGCGGAGGAGGAAGGGGAGGGGGTCAGAGGAAGGTGAGCGGAGGAGGAAGGGGAGGGGGTCAGAGGAAGGCGAGCGGAGGAGGAGGAGGAGGAAGGAGAGGGGTCAGAGGAAGGCGAGCGGAGGAGGAGGAGGAGGAGGAGGAAGGAGAGGGGTCAGAGGAAGGCGAGCGGAGGAGGAAGGAGGGGGGTCAGAGGAAGGTGAGCGGAGGAGGAGGAGGAGGGGGAGGGGATCAGAGGAAGGAGCGCGGAGGAGGAAGGGAAGGTGTGAGGAGGGGAGGGGTCAGAGGATGGGTGAGCGGAGGAGGAAGGGAGGGGGTCAGAGGAAGGTGAGCGGAGGAGGAAGGAAGGGGTCAGAGGATGGGAAGGGATCAGAGGATGGTGAGCGGAGGAGGAAGGGAGGGGGTCAGGGGAAGGCGAGCGGAGGAGGAAGGGAGGGGGTCAGAGGAAGGCGAGAGGAGGAGGAGGAGGGAGAGGGGTCAGAGGAATGCGAGCGGAGGAGGAAGGGAGGGGGTCAGAGGAAGGCGAGCGGAGGGGGAGGGGGTCAGAGGAAGGCTGAGCGGAGGGGGGAGGGGGTCAGAGGAAGGAGGAGGAGGGGGAGGGGGTCAGAGGATGGTGAGCGGAGGGGAGGGGGTCAGAGGAAGGTGAGCGGAGGAGGAGGGGGAGGGGGAGGGGGTCAGAGGAAGGAGGAGGAGGGGGAGGGGGTCAGAGGATGGTGAGCGGGGGAGGAAGGGAAGGGGTCAGAGGATGGGAAGGGATCAGAGGATGGTGAGCGGAGGAGGAAAGGAGGGGTCAGAGGAAGGTGAGCGGAGGGGGAGGGGGTCAGAGGAAGGTGAGCGGAGGAGGAGGAGGGAGAGGGGGTCAGAGGAAGGTGAGCGGAGGAGGAGGAGGGAGAGGGGGTCAGAGGAAGGTGAGCGGAGGAGGAGGGAGAGGGGGTCAGAGGAAGGTGAGCGGAGGAGGAAGGGGAGGGGGTCAGAGGAAGGTGAGCGGAGGAGGAGGGGGTCAGAGGAAGGTGAGCGGAGGGGGAGGGGGTCAGAGGAAGGTGAGCGGAGGGGGAGGGGGTCAGAGGAAGGTGAGCGGAGGGGGAGGGGGTCAGAGGAAGGTGAGCGGAGGGGGAGGGGGTCAGAGGAAGGTGAGCGGAGGAGGAGGGGGGTCAGAGGAAGGTGAGCGGAGGAGGGGGGGGGTCAGAGGAAGGAGAGCGGAGGGGGAGGGGGTCAGAGGAAGGTGAGCGGAGGAGGGGAGGGGTCAGAGGAAGGTGAGCGGAGGGGGAGGGGGTCAGAGGAAGGCGAGCAGAGGAGGAGGGGGGGTCAGAGGAAGGCGAGCAGAGGAGGAGGGGGGGGGTCAGAGGATGGCGAGCGGAGGGGGAGGGGTCAGAGGATGGCGAGCGGAGGGGGAGGGGTCAGAGGATGGCGAGCGGAGGGGGAGGGGTCAGAGGATGGCGAGCGGAGGGGGAGGGGTCAGAGGATGGCGAGCGGAGGGGGAGGGGGAGGGGTCAGAGGATGGCGAGCGGAGGGGGAGGGGGAGGAGGAAGGTGAGCGGAGGGGGAGGAGGGAGAGGGGGTCAGAGGAAGGTGAGCGGAGGAGGAGGGGAGGGGGTCAGAGGAAGGTGAGCGGAGGAGGAGGGGGGGTCAGAGGAAGGCGAGCAGAGGAGGAGGGGGGGTCAGAGGATGGCGAGCGGAGGGGGAGGGGTCAGAGGATGGCGAGCGGAGGGGGAGGGGTCAGAGGATGGCGAGCGGAGGGGGAGGGGTCAGAGGATGGCGAGCGGAGGGGGAGGAGGAAGGTGAGCGGAGGGGGAGGAGGGAGAGGGGGTCAGAGGAAGGTGAGCGGAGGAGGAGGGGGTCAGAGGAAGGTGAGCGGAGGAGGAGGGGAGGGGGTCAGAGGAAGGTGAGCGGAGGGGGAGGGGGTCAGAGGAAGGTGAGCGGAGGGGGAGGGGGTCAGAGGAAGGTGAGCGGAGGGGGAGGGGGTCAGAGGAAGGTGAGCGGAGGAGGAGGGGAGGGGGTCAGAGGAAGGTGAGCGGAGGAGGAGGGGGTCAGAGGAAGGTGAGCGGAGGGGGAGGGGGTCAGAGGAAGGTGAGCGGAGGAGGAGGGGAGGGGTCAGGGGAAGGTGTGCGGAGGAGGAGGGGAGGGGTCAGGGGAAGGTGTGCGGAGGAGGAGGGGAGGGGTCAGGGGAGCGGAGGAGGAGGGGTCAGAGGAAGGTGTGTGGAGGAGGAGGGGTCAGGGGAAGGTGTGCGGAGGAGGAGGGGAGGGGTCAGGAGAAGGAGTGCAGAGGAGGGGGAGGGGTTTATTGGTGTCTCCGGTGGGGAGATTTCTCCTCCTTTGTCCCGATGATCCTCACTGAAAATGAAATAAAATCCCAATAATGTTTGGTTGTCACCAGAACGGGAAGAGGGGAATCTTTCAATGGGGACACCAGTTCTGGGACTTCCTGTTGTGCCTGTGACAGGGGGAGGAGTCATTGTGAGAACCAATCACAGCTTTGAATAGTGTGTATTGGGGGGCAATGATATCAGAGGTAGGTACACCTGGGGGGTGGGGGAAGCTAGGTGAGTACAGGAAGCACTGTGTGGGGGACAAGTGATAGGTAGTCAGGTGGGTGAGGAGGGGGCGGTAAGTAGTCGCTGCCCGCACACAGGGTGACCTCTCCCAGCAGACATGTGAGTTGCCGCTTTAAGAAGTCGCGCTGTGATTGGTCAGCTCGGTCACAGCCTTGCTTCCTATTGGTCAGCCCCCCGTAAGTCCCGCCCCGTTAAAGCGGCGTCCCCGGAGTCACACTCACACTGGGCGGGCGGTAGACACACGTAGGTCCGGAAGAATTCGCTCCGGAGGGCCCCCGCCTTGATCCGGTTGGCCAGCGGCTTACTGATCTGCCGGACCCCCAGATAGAGGAGCTTGGCTATGGGAAAGGCGCCCACCACCATCTTCAGTGACGTCACATACCGGTCCTCCACCTCCTATACGCCGTGCGTCATGACGTCTATGACAGCTCTGCTCATACCCCGCCCACTACGTGTGGCAAACGTCTGATGGCACCACGTGACTTCCTAAAAGCAAAAAAGGCGGGAAGGAGACGACTGGGCGGGGCCGGAGGTTTGTATCCATCCAGTTCAGATATTTATACTGCTCTGTCACCTTCCTCTCCTCACCTCCCTATACTGAGCTCCGCTGTACAGAGACTGTGAGGGGCTGAGATTAGGTTCTGTCAGACATATCCTGATATCAGGACACTTCCTGTGTCTACTGACTCCTGATATCAGAGCACTTCCTGTGTCTACACACCCCTGATATCAGAACACTTCCTGTGTCTACACACCCCTGATATCAGATCACTTCCTGTGTCTACACACCCCTGATATCAGGGCACTTCCTGTGTCTACACACCCCTGATAGGTCATTTCCTGTGTCTACACACCCCTGATATCAGATCACTTCCTGTGTCTACACACCCCTGATATCAGGACACTTCCTGTGTCTACACACCCCTGATATCAGATCACTTCCTGTGTCTACACACCCCTGATATCAGTACACTTCCTGTGTCTACACACCCCTGATATCAGATCACTTCCTGTGTCTACACACCCCTGATATCAGAACACTTCCTGTGTCTACACACCCCTGATATCAGGGCACTTCCTGTGTCTACACACCACTGATATCAGATCACTTCCTGTGTCTACACACCCCTGATATCAGATCACTTCCTGTGTCTACACACCACTGATAGGTCATTTCCTGTGTCTACACACCCCTGATATCAGGGCACTTCCTGTATCTACGCACCACTGATATCAGATCACTTCCTGTGTCTACACACCCCTGATATCAGAGCACTTCCTGTGTCTACACACCCCTGATATCAGAACACTTCCTGTGTCTACATACCCCTGATATCAGATCACTTCCTGTGTCTACACACCCCTGATATCAGAACACTTCCTGTGTCTACACACCCCTGATATCAGATCACTTCCTGTGTCTACACACCACTGATATCAGATCACTTCCTGTGTCTACACACCCCTGATATCAGAGCACTTCCTGTGTCTACACACCCCTGATATCAGAACACTTCCTGTGTCTACATACCCCTGATATCAGATCACTTCCTGTGTCTACACACCCCTGATATCAGGGCACTTCCTGTGTCTACACACCACTGATAGGTCATTTCCTGTGTCTACACACCCCTGATATCAGATCACTTCCTGTGTCTACGCACCACTGATATCAGATCACTTCCTGTGTCTACACACCCCTGATATCAGTACACTTCCTGTGTCTACACACCCCTGATATCAGATCACTTCCTGTGTCTACACACCCCTGATATCAGAACACTTCCTGTGTCTACACACCCCTGATATCAGTACACTTCCTGTGTCTACACACCCCTGATATCAGATCACTTCCTGTGTCTACACACCCCTGATATCAGGGCACTTCCTGTGTCTACACACCACTGATAGGTCATTTCCTGTGTCTACACACCCCTGATATCAGGGCACTTCCTGTATCTACGCACCACTGATATCAGATCACTTCCTGTGTCTACACACTCCTGATATCAGGGCACTTCCTGTGTCTACACACAACTGATAGGTCATTTCCTGTGTCTACACACCCCTGATATCAGATCACTTCCTGTGTCTACACACCCCTGATATCAGGACACTTCCTGTGTCTACACACCCCTGATATCAGATCACTTCCTGTGTCTACACACCCCTGATATCAGTACACTTCCTGTGTCTACACACCCCTGATATCAGTACACTTCCTGTGTCTACACACCCCTGATATCAGATCACTTCCTGTGTCTACACACCCCTGATATCAGTACACTTCCTGTGTCTACACACCCCTGATATCAGATCACTTCCTGTGTCTACACACCCCTGATATCAGGACACTTCCTGTGTCTACACACCCCTGATATCAGATCACTTCCTGTGTCTACACACCCCTGATATCAGATCACTTCCTGTGTCTACACACCCCTGATATCAGTACACTTCCTGTGTCTACACACCCCTGATATCAGATCACTTCCTGTGTCTACACACCCCTGATATCAGATCACTTCCTGTGTCTACACACCCCTGATATCAGTACACTTCCTGTGTCTACACACCCCTGATATCAGATCACTTCCTGTGTCTACACACCCCTGATATCAGTACACTTCCTGTGTCTACACACCCCTGATATCAGATCACTTCCTGTGTCTACACACCCCTGATATCAGGGCACTTCCTGTGTCTACACACCACTGATATCAGATCACTTCCTGTGTCTACACACCCCTGATATCAGATCACTTCCTGTGTCTACACACCACTGATATCAGATCACTTCCTGTGTCTACACACCCCTGATATCAGAGCACTTCCTGTGTCTACACACCCCTGATATCAGATCACTTCCTGTGTCTACACACCACTGATATCAGATCACTTCCTGTGTCTACACACCCCTGATATCAGAACACTTCCTGTGTCTACACACCCCTGATATCAGATCACTTCCTGTGTCTACACACCACTGATATCAGATCACTTCCTGTGTCTACACACCCCTGATATCAGAGCACTTCCTGTGTCTACACACCCCTGATATCAGAACACTTCCTGTGTCTACATACCCCTGATATCAGATCACTTCCTGTGTCTACACACCCCTGATATCAGGGCACTTCCTGTGTCTACACACCACTGATAGGTCATTTCCTGTGTCTACACACCCCTGATATCAGATCACTTCCTGTGTCTACACACCCCTGATATCAGTACACTTCCTGTGTCTACACACCCCTGATATCAGATCACTTCCTGTGTCTACACACCCCTGATATCAGGGCACTTCCTGTGTCTACACACCACTGATAGGTCATTTCCTGTGTCTACACACCCCTGATATCAGGGCACTTCCTGTATCTACGCACCACTGATATCAGATCACTTCCTGTGTCTACACACTCCTGATATCAGGGCACTTCCTGTGTCTACACACAACTGATAGGTCATTTCCTGTGTCTACACACCCCTGATATCAGATCACTTCCTGTGTCTACACACCCCTGATATCAGGACACTTCCTGTGTCTACACACCCCTGATATCAGATCACTTCCTGTGTCTACACACCCCTGATATCAGTACACTTCCTGTGTCTACACACCCCTGATATCAGATCACTTCCTGTGTCTACACACCCCTGATATCAGGGCACTTCCTGTGTCTACACACCACTGATAGGTCATTTCCTGTGTCTACACACCCCTGATATCAGGGCACTTCCTGTATCTACGCACCACTGATATCAGATCACTTCCTGTGTCTACACACCCCTGATATCAGGACATTTCTGTGTCTACACACCCCTGATATCAGATCACTTCCTGTGTCTACACACCCCTGATATCAGTACACTTCCTGTGTCTACACACCCCTGATATCAGATCACTTCCTGTGTCTACACACCCCTGATATCAGATCACTTCCTGTGTCTACTGACTCCTGATATCAGATCACTTCCTGTGTCTACTGACTCCTGATATCAGATCATTTCCTGTGTCTACACACCCCTGATATCAGGGCACTTCCTGTGTCTACACACCCCTGATATCAGATCACTTCCTGTGTCTACACACCCCTGATATCAGATCACTTCCTGTGTCTACTGACTCCTGATATCAGATCACTTCCTGTGTCTACTGACTCCTGATATCAGATCATTTCCTGTGTCTACACACCCCTGATATCAGGGCACTTCCTGTGTCTACGCACCACTGATAGGTCATTTCCTGTGTCTACACACCCCTGATATCAGATCACTTCCTGTGTCTACACACCCCTGATATCAGGACACTT